>CM076577.1:1003802963-1004233758 GCA_034641835.2 Pinus albicaulis | reverse complement strand
GGTAGGGATGTTTTAGAGGGGATTTCTAGGATGGCAAGTGGAATTAGGGGAAGAAAGGGGTCTTTGAGGAAAGGAACGAAGGGGTGAGAATGAAGCATTGGCAAAGGTGTGAAGGGCAGAATAAAGCCTTTAGGAACATAATTCTTTACTAGTAAGGCTTAGTTACTCATAACAGCAAAGGGAAACAGTCACAAGGCTGGGAACATGAAAAGGCTACAAGGATGATGTGTTTTCAAGGGAAACGCATTCCTTCCAGGCTTACAAAACAAATTAGCCCTTTTCTTGCTTGCCAAGGAAATTATAAGGGGATGACAAAAGGAATGAAGAGGTGGATGGAGGTTATAGAGAGTGAAGGAAGGTTGGGGAAGCCTCCTAGCCAAGGCTACAACCTCTCATAGGTCTATCTTACACTAGGATGAATGCCCATGGTGTCATAAAATTATTAAGTAGAGTAACTATGAAAACAAAGGTTTGGGAAAAAATTGAGGGATGGAAAGAGAAGACGGATGAGTCGATAATGGAGGTGAAAGATGTGCCCTTTCCTGTAGATCAAGAAAACCATGGAACCAAGGCCTTTAGAACAAATAAGAGTGTGTGTCAAGGAGTGTCAGTGAATTCAAGTGTGCTAAGGCCAAAGTGTGTTAGGAGAAGTTCATAATAGGATTTAGAGGAGGCAAGCCTATGGTTTTTATACGGTGCTCAACATAGCAGTTATAGACAAAGGGAAATCACTTTGTGCTAGCGCAAAAATTTTTTTGCATTTATTTTTTTTTTATATGAGATGAGGCACATTTTGGCTACATGCTCATGTTTTAAAATATTCTAGATAATTGCATATTCTACATTATTTTGTGTAATTTTTGTGTCAATTGGCTTGTGTCAGCTTATATCTTGTGTGCCTTGTGCATATTTTGTTTCTTGAAAACTCTCAGTTAATTTTATATTTTTTATGTGAACTGGACATACATGTGAAATATTGCATGTGTAAGATATGTTGATTAGTTTTTTTATGGCCATGGATAGATCATGTGATTCTTGATTTGTTAACTAGTTAAGTGGGACACGTTGAGCTTAGACATGAGTGGCATAAGATGAGTTATATTTAGTTATTAGGTGAAAAAGGCACAATATACTTGTAGTATGTGCAATTGGTCAAGTTGTTGTGGTTGAAGGAGGAAAATATTTTCACATGAACTGTAGTTGCCAAGGACTTGATTGGGTTCCAAAGTTGTGAAAAAATGTAAAGGCTAGATGTGAGGACATGAGTGCCAAGGCATGCTAGGGAATGCTAAGGTGTGCCAGATAGTGTGAAGGCATGTTAAATATGCTAAGATATGGAAAGTGATAAGGCATACCAAGATGTGCAAGGTTATGTCAATGTGTGACAGGGACTTTCAAGGAAACAAAAGGGAGAAACAAGTTAACCTAAAAGGAAATGAACAAATAAGAGGGTTAATAAGTTATCAATTTAAATTTTCCAAGAGGGGAATTCTATGCACACCAACACTAAGTGCCAATAGGTGCCAATTCCAAAGTCTGAGTGCATTCTAAGCTCCATGCCTTCCTTTGTTGCTTCTCATCAACTTTCCTACAATTGATCTCAAATAAATTTAATATTAAACCATGTCAAATCATACGAAGGCATATCAATGTATTCCTTACATTGTAATAACTTCCAAGTGCCAACACGTGCCAAGTGCCAATATGTGTTAGGGAGTGTTATGCATGCTATGAGTGTTAAGGATTACTAGGAAAAAACATTAAGGGAGCACTAGGTCAAAATTCATGGAAGTTAATAAATATGAGGAACGTGTGCCAAGGACTAGTGTTAATGGGTGCTAGTTGTCATGCCAAGGAGGGAGAAACAAGGTATGATAGGAATTGGTAAGGCATTCTAGGGAATATCAAGGACTGTCAAGAAGTGCCAAAGTGTGCTAGGGAGTTCCAGAGTGTGCTAATTATATGTGCCAAATAGTGCCAAGATTAGCTAATACATGCCAGGTGCTAAGGATGTGCAGGGTGCCAGGGTATGTCAATATGTATCAAGAAGGGTCAAGGAAAAAAAAGTAAGAACCAAGCTAAAATGAAAGGAAATGAACACATAAGAGGGTTAATAAGTTTTGAATTTATCTTTTTCAAAAGGGGCATAGCATGCACACTAATAATAGGTCCCAATACATTCCAAGTGGCATTGTGTGCCAAGTGCTAATGTATGTCAATGAATGCAACCAAGGGGTTCCAAGGCATGCTAGGGACTACATGCATGCCAACACAGACTATGAGAGTTCTATGTTATGCTAGTGCATTCCACCATGTGCTTAGGCGTCTATGTCATGACAAGATTTTCTAGGTAAAAATATGTTTCAGTACATGCGAGGTTGATCCAAGTGGATATTGGTGGCCACCCGCCTATTCCACTTGGGCCCCCACCATTGTCTCTTTCAGTTTTTCCGTTTTGGCATAACTTACTATTTTTAGCAGTTTTTCGGGTCCTGAACTTCCGGAGCCGTTTTGAGGCCCTAAACGACATTTTTTGGGTATGAAAGCGCCAGCGAATTTTCTGATAAAATTTGTCCCGACAGCTGTAGTCCTCGGATAGAGCTTTCTAATGATGTATCATATGCGTCAAACGGAGATAGTATGCCAAAGTTACGTCCCTGGGAAGTTGAAACACCAATTTACCCAAACGGGGCCCATAGTTTTGGCGCTTCATCTCCTAGGGTTGGGTTTTTGGGATGTTTAGGGTTCTCCATTGTTTCTCAATAATAAATAGGCCCTCGCGCCTCATTGTAAAGCAGTTCAGAGGTCTGTAGCCACCACATCTCTTCTCAGAGATAGCTACCAGTACCCTAGCTAGTTCTATTTCCATTGTCTGTAAGCAAATTTCAGTTCTTTGACATTAATGAAATGAAGTGTTATTTCCGCTGCATCTCTGTATTTATGGTTATGTGTTTATTCTGTTGCGTTCCTGCATAAATCCGGATCAGTGGTATCAGAGCGGTCTGCTTTTTCTCGATCCTTTTTTGCATGTCCCCAACGAGGTCGGGGTATAAGGAGCTAGGGCTTGATCTGGTGGAACCTTTGCAAGATCAGCCTCGCAAACCTCGACGGACGCCCATGGGGGACGAAAAGAAAGATGAGGGAGGAGGAGATCCTATCAAAATATTGCTCGAGGAGGCCCTCGAAAGACAAAGGAACGTGATGATGGATAACTTTGCTCAGATCCTTCAACGGCTACCCACCGGCGGCGCATCTGCATCCAGCAGCCACTCTGGAGGCGCGACTCCTTTTAAGGTACAAGTAATTTTTGACATTCCCATATTTGAGGGTCAAATAGACGTAGATGCCGTAGATAGATGGTTGAATCTGTTAGAAGGATATTCTCCTGCTCATGACTTTTCTGCATCGAGAAGATTGCTTGCAAATTTCAAAGCTACTCTATGTGTACTATGTTAAGGACTGTGGAAACCCATCAGAGAACAAGTGGACCAGTATTAACCCTCTCTGCTCTCTCGCTTCTACTAACTTGAATTCTTTCCAGACGCTTCCTCGTCAACTTCATGCAGCATTATCCTGGGGAGCTATGAGAGGACAAAGTACATACAATGACCACGGCCATGACAACAAAGGGGATCGGGCAGATGCAATTTAGCCGACACCTGTCTATACCCTCACAAAGTTGGGTATCAAAGATTCAGAGAAACATTTGGTGCTAAAGTATTGCAGCTGTCTGCACAGATACATTCAGGAGGAAATGGAGTTCCTCGACATCTCCTCGCTTGGTACGGCATACCGGTATGCTGCCAAGATTGAGCAGAAATTCAAACAGAAGAAGCGAGACTTTGGATCCGTGAATCAAAAGCAAGGAAAAGGTGCTTCCAAACCGCAGAACAAAGGACAGAGCATGGCGGCTAAAGACAACCCGTCAAAGCCACAAGAAAAGAACAACACCGTAAAGCCAAAGAAGGACACGGGAAAGTGGTGTGAGTTCCATAAGAGCTCCACTCACAACATAAGTGAGTGTCGGGCCAAGCAGTCGCTAGTGGCCGAGATGAGGGCTTCTGAGTCAGATGCATGCTCTGACTCCGAATCAGAACCTGAAAAGGGGAATGAAAAAGGGAAACAGATTATTGATGCGGAGCCCAACGCCACTGCTGCCACTACAAAGGTCCAGAAGGAGGAACCGGAAGATCCAGAGGAGGAGGAACGTCTCTTCCACTCCCAGATGTGGGTAAAGGGCTCCCCTGTACAGTTCATTGTCGACAATGGGAGCCAAAAGAACCTCATTTCAGCAGACGCCGTGAAGCGGTTGGGCTTGCCGACCACAGCTCACCCACATCCATACACCCTCGGGTGGCTTCACCAAGGACGAGATCTCCGCGTCAGCCAGCAGTGTCGCCTTCCCTATAGCATCAAGCCCTTCACGGATGAGGTATTATGTGATGTTGCTCCTATTGATGTTTCTCATGTATTATTAGGACAACCATACTTGTGGAAGCGTCATGCTGTGTATGAGTCTCGACCTCGTGCTGTTATTATTACTTTGGGAAATAAGTTGTACAGGATACCAGAGGTACCACCTCCTACGACTATCTCTTTGGTTACTGCAAAACAATGTAGTAAGCTCATTTCCCAAACCAGGAAATTCGCTTTCCTGATGATCCGCCCCCAGGGCAAGAAGAAGACTGTGGCCACGACCTCCAGACAGGGCCCCTCTGCACGACAACAACAAATGGATAAGGTCGTGGAGGAGTACGGAGACATCTTCACCTCACCCATTAGTGGGTTCTTCAGACGCCGTCAGCGCACCCATTGATCCTCAGACACCTTGCAGCGCTTACTTTACTCCAATGGGACCCATCACTCGACGCTCGTTTTCCGTAAAATGAGATGGAAATTGCGAGGCAGATTCGTAGAGGCCGCTGCAGAAGGTCGCATCACCGTCTGGTCGCTCGGGAGCCCGATCGTGTTGGTACAAGAAGCGGATGGGACGTAGAGACTCTCAGACGACTATCGGGCGCTTCAATAAAGATCGCCTGGACAGGGTACCCAATCCACGGATTACGACCTTCCTGGACCAACTCCAAGGTGCAAAAACTTTTCGTGAGAAGATCGAATTGAAGTCCAGGTGGTGTATCACTCGTGCCAATCAACCTCTGAGCGTGTGGAAGACCTGGCCAAAGCTAAGGAAGGCCTTTTTGAATGGTCGTCACGTCTTCGGTTGACTTAATGCTCCTGAATCCCTTCATGAGGATGGATCACATTCATGCCATTCACCAACTCATTCGTAGTGGTGTACTTGGATGACATTCTGATCTTCAACAAGACTTGGGAAGAGCACCTTCATCACATCCAACAAGTCCTCCAAACACTGCGGCAACACAAGTTGTGTGCCAATTTGTAGAAGTGCACGTTTGGCATGACCCAGGTTCAATATCTGGGATACATTATTGATGAAAGGGGGGTGCATGTGGATCCAGCCAAGATCCAAGTCATTCAGGATTGGCCAGCCCTGACTACTATAATAGAGCTTTGCAGATCTCTGGGTCTTGCTAATTTCTACCGTAGATTCGTATTGGGATTCTCTCATATCACTTGGCCCTTGAGTCAAGTCACCAAAGGAGGAGCGAGAGAAAAATTCTTTTGGTCGGAACCTCAACAGAAGGCATTCAAAGAATTGAAAAATCGCCTCTGTTCTGCCCCAGTGCTCACCTTACCAGACTTGCAGCAGTCATTTGAGATCGAGACAGATGCCTCTGACTATGCTATTGGGGCAGTTCTTACTCAACAGGGACATCCAGTGGCATATCACAGTGAGACATTGTCTGAGACAGTTCGCAAGTATCCCACTTATGACAAAGAAATGTATTCCATTGTGCAAGCCCGTCGACAATGGAAGCATTACATTTTGGGGAAGGAAACAATCATCCACACAGACCACCGGCCCCTGCAGTTCATACAGACACAAGGGAAGTTGCAGAATGATCGCCATCAGAAGTGGTCCACATATCTGCAACAGTTTCATTTGAACATCAAGTACAAGAAGGGTAGCACCAATAATGTCGCAGACTGCCTCAGCCGACCACCGATCGTGGCGCTCACCACCGTGCTCAACTCTTGTGGGCACGAGACTTCTGATTGGCCGCTTCTCTATGAGAGTGACCCAGAATTCGGCCACACTTACAAGGCACTCTTTGGGGGCACGCAAGTTCCAAATTTTCACCTCCAAGATGCACTTTTATGTCACCTGGGACACCTTTGTGTTCCTTCAAGCGAGCGTGCCAAGATGATATGGGAAGCACACTACAGTCGAGTCGCCGGGCATTTCGGGGTCGAGAAAACAGTAGCAATACTACAGAAGTATTTCTATTGGCCGAACCTTCGAAAGGATGTCGAGAAGCACATCAGATCCTGCACTGCTTGTGCCATTGCCAAACCGACCATCAAGAAGAAAGGCCTATATACTCCAC
This sequence comes from Pinus albicaulis, assembly GCA_034641835.2. Taxonomy (NCBI): domain Eukaryota; kingdom Viridiplantae; phylum Streptophyta; class Pinopsida; order Pinales; family Pinaceae; genus Pinus; species Pinus albicaulis. The sequence continues at coordinate 1,004,227,288 of CM076577.1, read as the reverse complement.
TACCTACCCCTAGTCGACCGTGGGAATCCATCTCCATGGATTACATGTCGGGCCTGCCTTCTACTAAGAATGGAAATGACTGTGTTTTCGTGGTCGTTGACAGATTCTCCAAGATGGCCATCATGGCGGCCTGTAAGAAGAATATCACAGCAGAAGCCACTGCTAAACTCTTCTTTGAACGAGTGTGGGTGCACTTTGGGATCCCACAGTCTATCATATCAGATCGAGATAGCAGGTTCCTCAGCACATTTTGGTCCAGCCTCTGGTCAATGTTGGACACAAAGCTCACCAAGTCCACAGCCTTCCATCCCCAAACAGATGGCCAGACAGAGGTCGTCAACAGAATGATTGTACACATTATGCGCATGTACAACTCAAAGCATCCACGCACATGGGACGAGAGCCTCCCCTATGTACAACACAGTTATAACCGGGCTCTCCACAGTTCAATTGGCCATAGCCCCTTTCAGGTGGGCTTGGGATTTCAACCACTATGTCCCATTGACATAGCCATGCCGTTTGCAGCTGCTCAGGCCGATTCAGCTCATGTCCAGTCTGAAGTTGACAAAGCAAGTAGCTTCATCGAGCGAATTCAACACATCCGCCAACAGGTTCATGATATATTGGACAGAGCCAATGCGAAGTACAAGCAGCGCCATGATCAACACCGGGTGCCACACAACTTCCAGGTGGGCGACAAAGTATGGCTGCATTTGCAGAAGGAGCGCCTCACTCGACCTCACCGCAAGCTTCGCCCGCTCCGATACGGGCCGTACACCATCACCAAGGCTGTAGGGAACAATGCTTTCGAGCTTAGTATTCCACCATTCCTTGGTCTGCACCCAGTCTTCAATGTGGATCGCCTTCGTCCTTACTTCCCACCTCTACTGGACACTTCGGACATTGCATAACAACTCACACCAACAGAGTTAAACCCAGACTGCATGGAACAGGCCACCACAGATTGTATAATGGACATGCAAATTAAGAACACTCGCCAACAGAGGATCCAACCGTATCAGTTTGTCAAAGCTGGCCAACTCCTGCACCAAGAAAAGTGGTTCACCAGGGACCAAGTTCAGCAGAAATTTCCTCATCTCATGGAGGGACTTACCGCAATGGGGACCATTGCTTCCTAAGGGGGGAGGAATGATCCATGGCATTGGCACACCCATTCCACTCTGGACCCCCACCACTGTTCCCTTCTTACTTTTTCCGTTTGCACAATTCTACTATTTTGCTGGGCTTTTCAGTCCCAACCTGAGTTTACCTCACCTAAACGATTGTCGCTGTTAGAAGGTGTTTAGCTAATTTTCTGATAAAATTCGTCTCACAACCGTAGTCCCTTGATAGAGCTTTCAATGATGTATCATATGCGCTAAACGGAGATAGTATACAAAATTACGCCTCTGGAAGTTGAACACCACCTGATCAAACCTGGACCGTGGTTTTATGCCCATCTCCTGAAAGGTTTTTGGGATGTTTAGGGTTCTCCATTGTTTCTCACAACAAACCCTGCCTCATTGGGGAAGTGCTCTAGGTTCCAGAGCTAACACACTTTCTCGTAGATACTACCAAAAGATTCTGGCTGGTCTATTTCCATTGTCTAGAATACTCGTTTGATATTAATGAAATGAAGTGTTATTTCCGCTGCATCTCTGTATTTATGGTTATGTGTTTATTCTGTTGCGTTCCTGCATAAATCCGGATCAGAGGTGCTAAGAAATGTTAGTATGTGGCAAAGAATTAATATAAGGTGTGCCCAGATTGTTGAGGAGTGTTAGGTATTTCTCATTAATATAATTGAAATTTTTTTATTAAGTATTAAATAATATATTTCCTACACACACTAGTGGAACTTTATCTAAAGGAAATTTTCTAGATAAAAAACTTAATAGATATGAATCATGTGTTAACTCATAGGAAAACCCTATTCATCTAGTCATTACTTGAGGGAAATGATACACACTAACTACTTCTTAACAAATTGATTGAATCTAACCACTATGGCATTGAACATATTATAAAAAATACTCCACAATAATGGTCTTAAATCTTTATCTTTTGACAAAAAATATATTAACAAGCACATAGCATCATCAAAAACTCATTGGAATGATCGATGATGATGAATACTTTTTGAAATTCACCAAAAGTAACAAAAATAGCATTGGTGAGGGTTATTAAAAGTTCGTCACTAGAAGTGTCACTAGAGAGAGAATTAGTGATGGGCCTTTAACGACCCTCACCAAAAGTCTCATTGAAAATGTCTTTGGTGACGAAACTTAAAGGACCATCACCATATACACTTACAACGACACTTTTTTAAAGACTATCACCATATGTGACATTGGTGATGGACCTTAAGGTTCCATCACAATCATGACCCTCACCAATGTCCTTTTTTCCTATAATTAATTTTAATGTTTGGATTCTTATATATTCTTGGTCTTGGAGATTAATTACTGACATAATTTGATGATTAGATAAACTCATTGTACATGTAAGTGATCCTTTTCATGCTTATTCTTGTTATTTACTTTTTCACATGAATGTTGTTGGGATTTTATAGGTCTAAAATTTACTGCTACTCTCTTAAAAATGGTGGAAATTTTGGTCTTCTAAGAATTAAATACATTTCATGTGTCATGTATGAATGGTTGAATGTTACTAGAGGTTATTTTTGTTGAAAACACCTTACCAAGTCATCATTTTTCTCATATTGAAGTATAAATTCTTCTGGCAGCTACTCTCATGCCCTAATTTCCATGCAGAGTTGTCTATAGGTCTCCTTGATTGGGTGTAGTCTCTCTAAATCACATGTTCACCTTGACTCCATTTTTTCCAATGGAAAGGCACTGATACATCCATTGGTGGTCACTTAAACTATTATATTTATTTCCTCTTTCGTACCTTTGTAGTCATATCCTTAATAGGTCACATAGGGCATCAAATAAATTCCATCATAGCCATAAAAACACCTTGATTTTCGGTTCATAACTACGTTAGGTTTCTTATAGAGGCCCTCCAATTTTGAAGCAATTTCGACGGTGAGATATTGATACATATCATGCCTTATATCAAAGACCACTTATTTCCCTAGGTTTCCCTTGGATAGTGTCCTCATTTGGATCATTATATTCAATCCTCAAAAGAAAAATTTTCCTTCGATCCTATTCTCTTCCCTAATTAGTTCAATCCCTTACTTAGTTGACCTATGACCTAATTCTAGGCCCACTTGGTCTTTTATAGACCCACATATTTACAACTCTAATTTCAGAAATACCACATAAATGCCAATTCTTCAAAAGATTTTTTTTTTTCTAGGAACCATCTTGACAAGATATATTCACAAAATCTAGCCTCAAGAATACTCTTAGCCATTCATAGAGATCCCATCACCTTTCTTTCAAAAAATGCAAGATATCTAAATCAAGGACCCCTACTAGTTTGAGCGGTAATAATGTCCATCAGGAATCAGATGAAACTCGTGATGGGCCTTCTTAATAGGTACAAATCAAGGCCCATCTCACCCTCCTTCAACATATATTTACCTCTTTCTTTGCATTTGATAACGTTTTGGACTATAATGTGTTCATTAGGCATATTAAGGAATATTTTTTATATATTGTATCTTAACATGTTATTGTGCAAGAAAAAGAGAATTTATTGTCAAGATGTATGTTGGAGACTAGTTGGGGGAAATGTAGGAGATTCATTCCCTACATTAACTCACCAATAACTATGTTGGATATTTGGAAGTTACCACACTCAATGGTTGGAAACATATCAGGATAATAGATACATTTTTATAGGGATTTTGGAGGGAACCATCCCCCCTTCCATGGAGGCTTCCCCCTCACTCACTTTTTATAAATAAAGGAACCCAAGAGCTCAGTAGGATTCAAATTTTTAGAGGAGCATAATGAATACTAGAGCTATAACTTGTTACTTGTGAGTTCAATTCCCATTTCATTTATTTGAAAACTTTTTTAGATCAATGAAAAGTATTTATTTCTTTCGGTCTAAGTTTTTTTTAGAGGTTTGAGTTCCCTTTAGCTAGGGACCAACAAAATCACTCCAATATCTCTCCTTTGTACATTTTCTATATGCATCTTCTTTCTTCCATTTAGTTATACAGCGCTTCCTTTTTTGCAATTTTTATTTATGTAAAAAAAATTCCTCTGCAAATTTATCAATCATTACCCTTGGAAAGTGTGGTTGTATTTTTTTTAATGGAAAACACAACAATGTATTTTTTCTGTTGATGCAATAGTTAGATCTGCATTAAAATTAAAGTCATCCTTTCCTTCACAATTTAAGTTTTTGCAACTAGTATTTTTTACGTTCATTAGAATTTAACGTTTTGCTAGTTGAATAACCTTCTTGTTTGTGCAAGTGACACTACTGGATTTCAGGGAAAATCGCCACCATTTTCATTTTAAAGCCTACCATTATCACACTCCTTTCATTCTCATTCATTTCTTTAAGAGGTCAGCACACAAAAAAATCATTACAAATTTCTTAGAGCCTATTGTTTGCATCCTCCCCTTATGAATGATGGGATCCTAATGAGCAATAAGCTTGGAAAAGTTTCAAATACCATTCTCCAACCTTTTACCATCTTTCCTCGCCTTCATATCACTTATTAAGTGCTTGTAATTCTCTTAGATGCAAACTTGTAGCAAGACAGGGTATCCACATATAATCCATCAAAACTTGACAAAATTTTTCTCTTTAAGCCTATTTTTTACTTCTTAACCCTTCACAATGTCTTCTAGGCCTTGGAAGCAAGCCTTAGGAAGATGAAAGACCTCTTAAGACTCTTCTCATCATCACTACAATTTATTTTTGTAAATACGGTTAGTTGTTTTAAGCATGAATGAAATAACATAGTAATAGTTTATGTTGTTATTTCTTGAAGAATTTATTGAGGATTAAAATTAGAATAGGATTTACTTTGTATGTAGTAGTTTATGATTTATTTCATATTATTCACTTTATGCATCTATATTAGGTTTATTTTCCTGCCATTTATTTTCTGTGATAGATTAGGGTTTCATTTCTAAGAATTTATCTCTTTACAATTACATCATAAATTTTCTCTTATGCAATAGGACAATAATTTTTTCCTTTCTTGAAAAAATTATATTCATTTTGCTACATAGGTTTCATTCAATATCTCATAGAAACTTAGGTAGAACTCTGCTTACTTTGCATACAACACTCTCACCTATTAAGTTTGTATGTGTTGGGTATGTGTTATATTCGTTCCACGATTAGTCGCATGTGTTGGGCTGGAGATCTAGACCAAAGAAGATCTACAAGTGGGTATGTGTTTATCCTATTTGGAGGTGAATTTAGTTGGATAAGTAAAATATAGACTGTAGTGGCTCTTTCAAATACCGAGGTAGAAACATGGAAGCCACTCATACAAGAAAGGAAACCGTTTGGTTGCAGAGATTTTGTTCAAGTATGGGGTTGGTGCAATGAAATATAATGATAGAATGTGATAGCCGAAGTGAAATTTTACTGGATAAGAACCCTTCATATCATTCAAAGACAAATAAATTGATGTTCAATATCATTTTTTGAGAGATATGGTTGAGGATAAAAGGGTGTTGATCGTAAATGTGGAAACTTTGAATAATGTTGTAGCTGCATTGACGAATTTTGTGAGCACTCAGAATTTCTCTTGTTGTAGATAAACAATGGGTGTTGCAAAGTGGACTAATGACTAAGCTCCAATGTGCCCCCCTACGGAAGGAAAACAACAAGTGGGAGTATGTTGGGTATGTGTTATATTCTTTCCACGATTAGTCTAAACACATACCCACTTGTAGATTTTTTTGGACATTATTTTTTGGTGGGCAGACCTTCCCATGGTTTTGTGCATGGGTTTGCACATGGTTTTGGGTATGATGGTTTTTCATCCCCTCGTATTTTGTAGATCCGGTCAAGGGAACTACGGTTATGTTCTAATCTAGGGTTAATGGATTAGGGTTTATTAATGCTTCGGCATGTATATATTGGTTGTAGCACTAAAGTAACATAATGAAAAATCAAGCTGGTAGTCCCGATGTGGGATCCAGGGGAAAATCTATGGGTATATATGTTTTATGTTTTATTCTCTCGCTATTGTTTATTTTCTATTTTTAAGATTCGTTTACAGATAATTTCTTGATAAGGTTTAAACCTATAGTATGAATCCTAGATTGATAAATTAAATTAGGTAGTCATGGAAGTTGCAATATTCTTGTTGTAATAAAAAAGCTCATCAATTTTTAGCATTGTTTCCGGGGAGGTGTAAAATTAGGTGTTAGTTCTGCTTTGAGTTTCTTTCTCTTTTGATTTTATTCGCTAAAAAAACAAAAAAAATATTTTTCATTCGTTTTCAGTTTATCTAGAAAGATCCAAAAAAATGGAAAAAAAAAATAAAAAAAACATTTATTTCATGCCACGTAGGGTTAGATAAAACCTAGGGAATTTTCTACCAACAATCACCACTCATACAATAATTCAAGCATCACTCTTCTTTAGTGACTATGGAGTTCCTACTCTTACCACAATGGATTTGGAAAACTGTAATATTTCCAAATGGGAAAAGCAGGAATATAGTGCAAAATGCTGGAACAATAGTGTAAAAGATCATTTAAAATAAAGAGGCCAATATGGAGACCTTTAATATGTTATAAAAACAACAAAATATGCATAAAAAATGGGCCATAAGATACACAACAAGAAAGATCAAGACTCCAATGAACAAAATCCCTCAACAAGAGGTGTTGTAGCTATATATAAAAGTTGGAAGACTCTTACAGTGTTGTTTTAAAAGCTCTTCTACAGAAATGATTATACATCAGATCTAGGGCTGATATGTGCCTCAAACGATAGGTCTACTACATATCTTAGCACTATACAAACCTCCTTTGAAGAACCCCTTAAGGGTTTTCAGCAAAACACCATGTACAAGATGGGGATCTAGGCCTTAAGGCTAAAGATCCACTATAAAATATAGATCTAGCAAGTGTGGTAGATATGATCTGATCAATAAAATAGCATCCTCCAATAGATCATATTAATGAAAGGTAGGTCCCTTTCACTAGAAAATCAACTCTCCAAATGGCATGCTAGATCACCCTGTAACTCCTCCTACAGAAATAACGTAGATCTGGAAGAAAACTGCGTTGTACGGATAAATAAACAGTTTTACTGATGCCAAGAGCTAAAAATATTACCAATGGCCTTCCTTACTATCCTCCGAATGGAAAGGAAGCCTCCTCTATTGAAAATGAGCAATGAAATGACCCGTATCTAGTCTCCACTGCTGCAACCCGAAAAAAAACAAACCCTCAATATGATCTCCGCTGTAAATGAAAGATGAAGCTTGGCCTTAATCCTGATAGTGGATAATGTAGTACAAGACTCCTCCAAGAGCTTCTCCATGGAAGAGGTGGGATTCTCGATCAGGAACACCCAGTGCTAAACAACACTCTATCTCAGCTAAACAAAAAGAGAAAGATATATGTCTAAACAGACCATATATTCAAAAAATATCTACATACATGCATGGTGAACAATGGCTGCAATCCTCTTCCTTAAATAATTTATCATCTTGTAAAACCTAATCCCCATCCAATAATAGCACTACTTCTACACAAAGAATCTCCATACAAAACTGTGTTGTCTCTCATTGATGACCACTCCTCCATGACAACGTTGTTTATTTGGTCAAGGTTGACCCAGTGAAGGGATTCTAGCCCCTTGTCACACCAAAGGGTGTTCAATTAAGCTGCAAAGATCTATATCTTTCACATTGGAATTTATTTATTCATTATTAAAGAGAATTATGGACCTACAATGTCCTTTTATTCATTAAACAAAGCAAAAAAAGAAAATTTTATATTCCAACTAGCTCATGGCTAATTGGGAATATTACAAAAACCCTTCAAGTGAGGAACTATATATTTTGAAGAACCTATAGGAAAGGAAGAACCTACATCACCTACCCAAGAGATGGTTGGAAATATAAAGCTTGATCTCTTCCTATCAGATAAACTAATGGGGAGTCCATAATGAATAACATAAGCCCCAATCATCTCCCACACTTCCATGGCCTAGCTTCTGAGGACACTGATACATTCATGTTTGAATTTGTTGTGCTTTTTATAACCTATGACTACACTTTTGATGAGAAAAAACTAAATTTTTTCACTTCCACTCTCAAGGATGTAGCCACGTGTTTTTTCATGAGTTTGGAAAGACACAACATCACTACTTGGGCTCGAATGAAATAAGCCTTCAATTACAAATACAGATATTATTTTAGATCTAGTGACACCAAGGACAAAATATTTATAATGACTCAGGGGATAGATGAGTCCCCACAGGATTATGAAGAAATGTTTCAACTCAGCTATAGGAGAGATAATTGCACCCTTGACCCAAAGTAAGTAAAGCCTATACTACTTAAAGGAGTCTAGTATGAGCTAACGGTAACCATTAACATGCTATTTGGTGGAGACATTTACGAGTTGAATTGTAATGACATAAAGCCAATATTTATGAATCGCATAAGGGATGCAAGAAGAAGAGGTAGATTTAGTCAATGTCTAGTAAATTCTTCACCCTATACATGAGCCATCAAACATGAAATATGGGATATGCTACAATATTTTAAGAGTGAAATGATGCATATTTTTTCCTTACAAATGGGCACCATGTTAATTAAGAAGCAACACTAGGAGGCAAAAATGGCACTAGAAATATTTTTCTCTAGATGCACTAAGAGGCACCCTAGAAATGACTACCCACTAAATGTAATAGAAATTTTCTCTATTTGTGAAGAGAATGATCAAACTGATAAATTACCATGTCTTCCACATCTGATATATCAAGGGACAAAATGTGTCTTGGAGTGGATTTGATTTTTCAACTAAAGGATGCCACAAGGCCTTCGCCATATCAGAAAGGCATGCAAGGTATACACTATCCTTACTTAAATACAAATCATAATGCACCTTTTCATCCTTGGTATCCTCCTTCCAACTCACCTGCATCCATGACTTCCCCTTGGTCATATCCTCCTCAACCTATCAATCCACCCTTCCATCCATATTAACCCCAACCCTCTCAATGGAGTAATCCTTCACAAGGATGGAGGCCTTAGGAAACCCAACCACCTGTCATAATGCCTCCTCCTCATTCTCAAACACAACTACGTCACAATAATCCATGAAAGCAACCTCAAATGCATTCTCAACCCAATTTGAACCCAAAAAATAGGAAGTCCAAACAAGCCTATAGTGGGGAAACATCCTACCCTACTTATGTTGCGGAGACCTAGGAAATCAATTTTACGTATGGGAAGGTACTTCCATATGCTCACCCACCTTCTCAATCTAAATATCTTGAAGAAAAGGAATAAAATACCCCTCAATCCAATACCTCAAAGGTTGGTCCAAATTAAGTAGTACACCCCAAAAGAGGCTGAACTACTAGGATAAATTAAGAACTAGTGTGTTAAAATACCCCTCCTCCAGGCCATCAAAGATGTTTGCATCTATCAAAATATCATCAGGGAAGAATGTTTCAAGAGGAATGAAATTAAGAAAACATATGCCCCCACTATCAATGTTGTTGGGAAACTGGTTGATATAATGCTTCGAAATGTAAACTCCCCAAATTAGTTGGATCCTCGTAGCTCAGTAGTGGATGTACATATTAACAGTATTGTACTCCCCAAAAAAATGATTTACCTTGGGGCTGCAATCAATGTCATGACTAGGGAACCTATGTTTAAGCTCAACTGCTAGATAGCCGTAAGGAAAACCACCATGATGCTGCAACATACAAAAAATTCCATAGTAGCCCATGAGGGTGTTATTGAGGATGTGATGGTCTCCATTGATTCTTGGGAATACCCCACTAATTTCCTTGTAGTATAACCCAAGACTAAGTTCAATGGGTATCATTCAACATTAGGGAGACCTTGGTTATCCATTGTTGATGATTATATCAGATGTAGGGCTAGAAACATGACAATAAAGAATGGGAAGGTCACAAAGGAGCTTGTATTTTACCCCCCTGCTTAGCCCCTTGTTGAGAATTATTTACCGATGTGGGCATATGAATAAGAAGAAGATAAATTATATCATTAATCCCCTACCCAATATGTACATTGGAAAACAATGTAGGGGGTAGGAAGTTACATGATGATCATCTTATTGATAATTTTCTGCAAAAATAACATCCTTTTGCTATGAAAACTGATGAACTAGTAAAGGAATATTTAGGGAATCCAGAAAAAAAACCCATGGGAAGAATTATTTACCGTTGTTTTTTCTCAAATAATGTCAATATTGTGGAAACCATTCCATCTAAAATCCTGAAAATTATTTCATCCCTTTCAGCAGAACAAGAAGAGAAATTGATTATTGTTTTGAGACAACATCTTGATTCCTTCACTTGGGACTATAAATATATGAAAGGGGTGAATCCCTTAGTTTGTACACATCACGTATGAGTTGAATAGGGATGTAAAAATGCACACCAACCCTAGATAAGAATGAACCCTCCCCTTAAAGGCATTGTGAAAGAATAATTGCAAAAGTTATTGGATGCATGGTTCATTTGCCTTATTTATGATAGTGATTGGTGTCACCTCTTGTTACAGTGCCCCAAAAAAATGGAAAGTGGAGAATTTGTGTTGATTAATGGGAACTTGTGACAAGGCTACAAAGAAATATCATTTTCCCTTACCTTTTATTGATGAATATTTGGATGTTCTTTTACGAAAGAAGTTATTTTCATTCTTGGATGGTTTCAGAGGATACAATTAGATCTATGTCAGCCTAGAGGATCGGGATAAGACTACATTCACATGTCCATGGGGAACATTTTCCTATAAGTTCCTTCCCTTTGGCTTGTGTAATTGCCGTGCTACCATCCAAAGGGAAGTTTTCACTATTTTTTCTGATCTTTTTCATGATACAATTGAAATTCATATCGATGAATTCACTCTTTATGGGGATGATTTCTAGGAATCCCTCTCCAACCTATGTAAAGTTTTAAATAAGTGAATTGAAATTAATCTCTCAAGAAGTCTAGAAAATTTTGAATTTTTTATGAATGTATGGATTGTCTTAGGTCACTTCCTCTTTAAGGAAGGGATCCAAGTTGACCCTAACAATATTTCCATTATTAAAAGGGTCCCTATCCCTCATAAACAAATATATGTTAGGAGTTTCTTAGGAAAAGTTAGAGATTATAGGAGATTTATTAAGGATTTAAGTAATATGGTCTCACCTTTGTTTCTATTTTTAAATAAGAATTCATATTTTTGTTGGACAGAAAATTGTCAAAAAACATTCAAAGAATTGTACGGTAAATTGACCACATCACCATTTCTGAGTGGCCCAAATTGGGCCTTTCATTTTCACATTCACACAGATGAATCCTATAGATTTGTAGGGGTGGCCTAGGGACAAGTGGAAGGAAATTTTCCCTATGCCATATATTTTATCAGTAATAATCTGTCTAAGGGTGAACTCAACTACACAATTACTAAAAAGGTATCTTATCTATCGAATACTCCTTGAACAAGTTTAGACATTACATTATAGGGTGCAAAGTCTTTGTGCATAGTGATCATGAAACCATTACGTACTTAATGAACAAACGTGATGTCAATGCTAGGATCATTACATGGGAATGATACTATTGGCCTACCCTACACCAAGATACCAAGAGGTACATTGTTAGATGTGATGAATGCCAAAGGATAGGCAAGCCCACAGTAAAGGATGAAACACCACAACAACCTAAAGTGACTCTTGAGTCATTTTATAAGTGGGGTCTGGATTTAGTTGGGCCAATTGACCCCCCATCCGGTCAAATGATGTAAATCATTGTATACACTATCTATTTGATCAAATGGGTTGAAATAAAGGTAGTTAAAGCAACAATGAAGCAAAAGGTGGCAGAGTTCATAAGGGATAAAATCTTTTACAAGTTTTTTTTCCCAAGAGAGTTGGTTACTCACCAAGAGGCTCAATTCACTTCTAATTTGATTGAGGGAATCATGGAGAACCATCAGATGAAGGAAAGAAAAATTCACTCCTTATCATCATCAAGAAAATGGGAAGGTGGAGGTGGAAAACAGAGCTTTGAAAATAATATTAACCAAGTTTGTGAGAAACAAAAAAATATATTGAGTGGCCAGACTTCTAGCCACCACATTGGCCCCTATAAGACCATATGGAAGACCACCATTTGGTTCACTTCCTTTGAGTTAGTTTATGGAAAATAGGCACTGCCGTATAACAAATTTGAGTATAAGACCCTAAGAATGGCAACACAATTTGACCTAGACATCACCAAAGCTAAGTAGAAGAGGTTGCAACAACTTAATTATCTTGATGAACTTAAGTTGAAGGCTCTCATGCATATTGAGGTGGTTCGATTGCAAATTACTATTTGGCATGACAATCACATCGGGGAAAGGACCTTCTAGGAGGGTGATTGGTCCCTCTTATAGGACTCTAGATTCAAGTGATTCAATGGAAAGTTGATGAAAATATGGATATGTACCTACCTAATGGAAAAGTGTTATGAAAATGGATTTTTCATATCATAACAATTTATGAGGAAAAATTTCCATTGTTCGTCAATGGTTACCAATTGAAACTTTACAAGAAACCTTTTCCAAAGGAGGAGTTTACCATTACAATAAGAGTTGAACTAAATGTCATTGGGAGCCTTAAATATCCCAATCCATCTAGATTTTGATCAAAAAAGAAAAAAGAGAGAAAAGGATGAAAACCTCCATGAGGCACATGAGGAAAGCTATTGGATTAAAAACCTCCATGACACAGTTCAAGAGTACCAAAAAATAAAAATAAAATTATGAAAAGAAATAGAATATCCCAAGTGAAAACCTCCTTTAAGGCACCTGCGGAAGTCTTGTAGGTTGAAAACCACATTTGAGGAAGCGTACAAATTAAAAAAATAAAAAAATAAAAAAAAAAACGAAAAAAGAAGAAAAAAAACATAGAAATCAAGTGGACCCTTACATTATTTTTCCAACATTTCTGTAGGGTTCTAATGATATTCAATAGAGGTGAAGAGATAGGGGAGAAACTTCAAGAATTCACCTCCAGATCCTCCAAATTATCCCTATGAATGCACTCCATCCCTCAATTTATTTTCCCCAAATTTTCCCATCTTCAGATGGCTTTCCTTGCCTAATTATGTCATAGTACTATATTTCTATAGGATTATCCCAGAGTTGCTATAGGCTACTAATTGGTATAACAAGAAGAATTAGTTTGTTTGTTGTTCTCTCGGGATCAAGGTAGGGGTCCCACCATAGCCTTATCCTCCAATCGCTACACTGGTTGACCAATTTCCCAACATTATTAACACCTTTTTCCATAAAATCATATCCTTCCATCCCTTCATCCATTTATCCTATCAAAAAAAATATATCTCACACCCATCCTTATCGACCTTATAAATTATCAAAAAAAATTGAAGCAATACTTGGAGGAATTAGAAGTCCCAGCAAGGTATTTGTGACTACTACAAGAGAACACATGGTCATATAACAGTCTTTACATACCCTAGAGGACGAAAACCAATGAAACAACATAAAAATTGTATCACCGTGGAGCATTGGAGTATTATAACCCTAGTCTTGAGTAGCTACAGTATCCTCTGCAAGTTACTATAGGATACATGTTCACCAAATAGTAGCAGCATATGCTCCACAATGGCACCTATATTCTGAAGGACTTGCATCATCAAGCTTCAATCGACAGTTGAAATTTAAAAATAATTCTCAAGCCAATGAAACATGTAACGCGGAAAACAAAATCACATATCAAAATAAATTCAAAGTAGCCTCACTCATGTTCAATAATACATATAAGCATCAAGTGATCAACACATCAACACAAGCATCACTAGGTAGGCGCAGGTATGAACAATTCCCAACCTCTCCCCTTGAGCACATCATGGCTTAAAAAATGTTTTCAATTGATAAGAGACAAGTTTTTGTAGGTTACAATTGGTTCATAAGTCTCGACCATCCTCAAATAGTTAGCTGGAATTTTCTTCCTCTCTCATCACACATGTTGAAAAAAAAAAAAAAAAAAAGGTGATGACTACAAGGGATGGGCCAACAGGCCTATGGTTGAGTTTCAAAGGTGGTAGGTGGGGTCCATCTCATACAATGTGCTAAACCCACCACACAACCATCCCTATCATAAAATTAGGACTGAGCCTTATTTGGAATAAAGTTACATTTTAAAAGAGGAAATGAGTCCCACTACCATCGTCAGAAGTTGAGATACCTATACCAAGGGTCATATAGAATACTATAGAGTGGGTTATAGGACTGAGTGACAAATTCTATAGGATTGAGACAATTTACTACATGATCTCTCTTAGGTGCTACGGGATTGTCTAGAGGGGTGTAAAAGAGCCAAAAATTGAGCAATTTCATCCCAAAAAACCTAGATTCACAAAGAAACCTACAAGGGAAGGGTAGGTACCTATTTTTCCTCATCACCTATGGATGAGAATCATGGGTGATTGTTAACATTTTTTCCACAGAACATCCTGTAACAAATATCTAAAATCAAAATAAATTGAAGTATGAATCTTCCTTGTGAATTGAACATGATAGTAGGGAAATGGACTTGTTTTTCAGTTGGGCATGAAACTTTTCCTTTCCCTAACCAAAAAAATTAAAGTACTCCTTTTATTCTTATTCTGAAACCTTTTTTTTCTTAGAAAATCTCTAAAAATGATAATTGATAGGAGAATTTCCTTCCAAAACATTGGAAAAATTACAATGAAAGTCATGGGATGTGGTTTAAATCTAAGGGATCCCACAGAGTCATCAAAGATTCAAAAACACCCTCTTTTCAAGGATATCTTTTCAAATCACCATTTTCTGGGATTATTTGACAAATTCAAGGGGTTTGATGGTGAGAATACTCTTGAGTTTGTCATAGGCCTTCAGCCTCAAGGAGAAGATAGTTCTACTACCATTGTGAGGGGGCTCATCATCCATATAAGTGAGGAAATTATTAGTAGAGTGACCAAATTTCCCCTTAGAGTAAGATGGAGCAAGGAATATAGAATAGAGGCTATCATAGCCAAGAAGAACTTTTTCCTCCCTAAGGAGCAGCATATTGAAGAAAAAAATGGAGCTAGGGGTGAGACTATACCCTATCCATGGGATGAAGTGGCATACAAAATTTTGAAATATATATCCTCTGAGGGGAGACTCAGTGTTGTATATTCCTATTATTTTAGGCTCCTCTATAAAAGACATTCTATATGGATTTACCTATCCAAAGTAGATTCAACATTCCTCATTTTCTCTTTTAGTCCAAAAAGAGATGAGAAAAATAATCAGAGGAGGAAAAAATAAATATATTTCTCACCATGGGATCATAAGGCTCACTTCCATAGATGATTTGGAGTAAATTCAAAACCCTATGTCATGGACATATTTGGTAGATATGTACATGGAGCCTTTCCTTAAAACTCAA
Organism: Pinus albicaulis; assembly: GCA_034641835.2. Classification (NCBI taxonomy): domain Eukaryota; kingdom Viridiplantae; phylum Streptophyta; class Pinopsida; order Pinales; family Pinaceae; genus Pinus; species Pinus albicaulis. The sequence goes on along the minus strand of CM076577.1, from coordinate 1,004,211,725 downwards.
GCCCAAGCCTTATTAAAACTTGGAGATACATGAAAGAATGGTTCTGCATAGGGAGATGCTGGAGAAAAAGAGGAAGAAGAAGAATAAGGGACTGTTGTATAGGAAGAAGAAGATAAGCTATAGAAGAACAAAAAGGAAGAAGAAGAAGAAACAAAGGCACCTACTAAAAAAACTATGCCCAGGAAAGACTCATCCAAGCCTTTTTTGGCACAAGCAGGAGAAAAAGGAACCCCAAAGGTCATTGAGGAATATTATAGAGCTCAGAAAATAATAAGACATGAGCAACATGCAAGTGTTTAAGAATTAAATACTAAGGAAGAAGTGGGAAACTCTAAGTAAACCAGTAAAACCCAAGGGGAGGAAGCCAAGCCAAGGCCCTCTATATTTCAAGAATGAGAGAAGTATTATACTTGTTAAACACATGCATGGTTAAACCCACACATAGGAAAGATAGGCCTAAGTTAATTTACTATTAACTATAGATGTGATTTTATAGTACATTAGGTGACCCTTGGATTCATCTTCCAAGTGGTATCTTGGACTCCTTTTGTCCATTCGCCTTCGACACCTACCCATAGAGGATTAGGTGTCCAACATTCCCCCCTTAATCCGAAGGGGTATGTGTGAGTCCAAGAAGAGAGTTGTAATATAAATCTACAAAGTATGCATGGAAAAATTTAGCATGAATCAAATCTCTAAAATATTGGCATAAAGAGGTGGTTTGAGGATGACCACCAACACTAGAACGCTAATGCAGTTCCCGGAACTCTTCTAAATCTAGAAAGAAGCTGAGGGCTTCTGCTAGATGAAGTGTCCCTCATATTTGAAGAGGGAGACATTCAACATAGAAGAAGGGAGGTCTACAACCTATGATGGTTTAAATATGAACACCAACTATGTAATGCTTGATGCATGTCCTGGAACTCTAACAAAACTGGGAAGAAGTTCAAGTCTTCTACTAGAGGAAGTGTCCTGAACTATTTGAAGAGGAAGAATATCAACCCCACATCGATGGTTTAATGCTATCCACCAACCAAAGGAATGCTCATGGGCATCTTTGTATTTAGCTACAACTCTGAATTGGGAATGAAAAGTTGTGGCTCAGGCTCGCTTGAACTGTTGTGTCTCTAGCTACAACTCTGAATCTGGAATGAGAGATTGTGGCTTAGGCTCGCTTGATGTGGCTTCGAAGCTTGTAGATGACCACCATTTTCCCCCCTGTCAGGTACAAGGTGATATGATGGTGAAAACTCAACTACAAGTTTTTTCAATATTCTAGAACAAGTTCTGACATGTGACTTAAAAATCTTCTTGGATGTTGATGCCAATTTCCAAAAAGAAATCCATCCAATATGAACCTTTGTTCTTGCAGGAGGCTTGTTTTGGAAGCATCTGTGTGAATAATGGGTGTGCCGACCACTGTGCTTGCATGGGTGAAGATCCAAAAAAATATCTTTCATATGGCCAACTCAATCATAGTGTTGGAATTTTAAAATCTATTGTTGCTGTTGTGGAAGAGGAGCAGGATATGGAACAGCTGAAGGTGAACTGTCATGAAGAAATCCAACACCTTAAAATTTTATGGGCTTGGAGTAGTCCGGAATATGAAACGACACATTCTTTTCATATCCAAGACCATTTCTATGCTTGTTATGGAAAAGCTCTTTCCAAGGTCTGATGATGGGCTTGGGAGGTAGAACCCAAGCTTTTGCATCTGCATACAAATCTGCTTTTCAACTAGGAACTAGATGTGAATCGACTGAAAAATTATTGAATTGCTGCTTATGGGAGTCTGTTTCAATGTTCTGAACAAAAACGGGTTCAGAATGATGACTCCATTGCTATAATTCTTCTTGCTAGAATTGAGATTCAAGTTACAGAAAATCGATCTTTTCATGTGCATTTTGCAAGCAGGTCTAAATGTCAAAGAGAGTGTCTTTGCTGATTTTTTCTATCCCATCAATAGTGGAATATATTAAAGTATTCAAAAATTATATTTCATCATCAATCCCAACCATCTCTTCTTCTTCATCTATTTTTTTTTTTTGAAAAGAAAAAAAAAAGAAAAAACTACTCAACCTATACCATCCACCCCGAAAAAACTTCAAAACATTAATCAAAGAAAGTGCCAACGGACACAATCTTAGAAATGATTTAATGCACCTTATACCATACACTTCTCTACAAAAGAAACTCAATTAAAAAAAAATCAACTAACTGACAACAATGCACAAAGTTAATTTTTCACAATGGCCAAAATACACTATTGTAAATTTTCACTCTTAGCCCCTTCAAGGAATAATCTCGACAAATAGAAATGAGACAGCTTTGATCCTTGATACACAAAAGATTCAGACTCTAAAGGATCATCAACTCAGCCTTCTTTTGGTGATGATATGGATCAATAAGCTCGACCTCCCCTGAAAGATAGCTCGACTTTTAGAGTTGGATAAGATGGTCTCCAAATGCTAATAAAATCGACCTTACAAGAATTTAGATCTCGGCCTCCTTAATTGAAGAAAATAAGCCTCAAAACAATAAATAAATTTCATGAGAATTATAATGGCCAAAGAATTAATTCGACCCTCTAGAATTTATCTTTGGCAGATGGATATTAAACACTCAGTAAATAAATCATCAATTAAACTTGTGTACTCGGCCTCCCTGGTTAGATGGCTTCTCAACCTCAATAAGACATCAAATTTGGCACATTAAATCCGGCCTTAATAATGTCCAGAACTCAACGTTATTAGAATAAATGATTCATCCTTTAATAATTATAAATTATCCCTCGGAAACAATGATAAATAGCTTGCTAAATCAGCCTTCTAATATTCTCTCAGGTATAGCCATTAATGTATCATTCTTAGACCAGGCCATCCATACAAAAATGCAGGGGACTGAAATATGAAAAAAAAAGAAACAGACTCTTGATTTTCTACAACAAACAGTAGTTCCACAGAAAATGAAAATCACATACAGAAAATAAACCAAGCCATGAAGCAATGAAGTTCGTGACGTAGAGCAGGGACATCAAAGATTTCGCTGAGGGAGCGTAGTGAAGTCGATGGAGGATGACTGCAACTGGGCTGGTTATGAATGCCACCAATAACAAGGTTTGGCCTTTGGAAAAACTGACACCAATGTAGGTGTTTTTAAAGAGACTAACACTATCACGTGCACACCACGCGAACAGCTGTTTTGTTGCACAATTTGTATACCGAGTTGGTACCTCACAGGTTTTGAGAGGAACCCATTGTGGTCTCCTTTTGATGAAGGTATAATGTATGTTATGAAGGTTGACTATCTGTGGACTGGTATCACACTCTTTGGTGTCCACCATTAGTGTTTCTCCTCCTCCCACCATGTCTGCAAATTGGAGGAGAAGATAGAGCGTCTCCAGGAGTAGAGGACATCGAACAGTCATCAACGTGGATACCAAAAATTCATCAATGCATGTCATAATGCATACCAGGTCTCATAATTACACACTCTCTATAACGCATACCTTAAAACATGCATTGTTCTAGAAATGTGGTCCCCATGTCAAGCAGAGTTAACCATCAGGTAGCATGGAGGAGTAGAGGCTAAGGGATGAGAGGAGCTCAAGACGGGAGCTGTGTCAGAGTGAGGTGAGGGAGGCCAGTGCAGTTGAGCAGAGAGGTGAGGGGAGATGATGGCAGGGAGGGCATAGGTGTTGAGGGAGCCATGGGAGGCTGAGGCCAGCGTTGAGCAAAGGGCTGAGGGGAAGGTCCAGTAGGTAGGGGTGACCTGAAATATGTTAATTCAAACTCTTTGCTAAAATAAATTCAATGCATGCAGCAAGAGATAGGAATTCACCTTATTCGTGAAGGAAGAAAAAATTTCTCGGCTTTGGAAGGGCACAATCGAGAATCAGGATGGAGAACCTTTTGCAGTGGATCATCGACCATGGCACTAAATTTGGTGGTGACAGAGGGACCTTCGGCTACAATTTCGAATGAGTGCTATTTTTTGTATGTCGAGGAGGGGTAACGCAATTTTTTTATGGATGTAATAGTCAACCTTCAACGTTTCATGTTGTGAGGTGCATTAGGTAGTAAGGATATTGAAAACGCTTGCAGAAATGGTAGATCCGACAATTCATACATTATATGAGGGAGATACAAGGCAGACTACAGAAATGACATTTACAGAAGTGGTAGAATCTTAGCTAGAGTTAGAGAACATAGGAATATCTTGTGCATTGGTTTTCAAAGGCCACACATCATGACTCTGATACCATGTTAAACACACGCATGGGTAAACACACACATAGGAAAGATATGCATGAGTTACTTTACTATTAACCATAGATGTGATTTTATAGTACATTAGGTGACCCTTGGTTTCATCTTCCAAGTGGTCTCTTGGAATCCTTTTGTCCAAGCACCTTCCACACCTACCCATAGAGGATTATCTATCCAACAATACTTATGAAAGGAAAGCCTCAACCTTCCCCAAAAACCCCCATCACCATTGAGGGGTTTTCTAGCCACCACAAGGGATAATTTAAGGAAAATAAGAAACAATCTAAAGAAATATCCTCCCTCAAATCCAAATGAAAGCAATCCAAAACCTTACAGAATAACCCAAACACTAGGGGAACCAGAACTAAACAAACCCTCAAGGTGCAAGAGGAATATTCAATACTACAACAAGGTAGGGAAATTCTACAAAAATCTAGAGAAGTGCTACAAGAAGGCAAGGAAATGCTACAGGAAAGTGTTGCACACTTACAAGAAGGAGGTGAAGGGCCAGAAGAGCTGGAAGAACCAAATCCAAAACCAGGTCTTGGGTCCTATTGAAATTTATTTGAAGCAATACAAATAATACCTACCAAGTTTGCAGTCCCAACCCTCCTTGAGTTATAAAAAGAAGGAGGTAGAAGCCATCGATGGATGAAAATTGCAAGGTCCAAAGGAGTTGAGGATGTGGGTCAGATGGAAGAGAAGATGAATAATATTGGTGAGGATATGGATAAATTTATATTTAAAGAGGAAAATGTGAGGGAACAATAATAAATAAAAACCAAAAAATTAAAGGAGCAATTGCAGGAGAAAGATGAGCAACTTCCAACCATGGAAATATTGGCTATGGAAGTCATCTAATGCAAGAATCCATAAATAACCTATGTGATGTTCCTCAAAGAAATTAGCTCCAATTATAGATCAAGAGCCTAGCAGAGTATGGTTCACTCCCTTTCCAGGATTACAAAACATTTATTGAATTCTTTCATAAATCCAGTGTTGAGGACAAAGATAGAATGGTCGAATTCCATATGCATAACCTGATATTGATTGATATGAACCTTTGGAATCCAAATTCTATAGTGGGATATGTACAATTAATTACATTTTCCTATTGGATTACTCGTGAATAAGCAAGCATTGTAGATACCAAAAAATTCATGACTACGGAGACCAATGAGCCTTTATCGATCAAAGTGGAATTGAGAGCCCCTAGACTTGTCACTAGAAATCATATAGTCATTGCTAAATAACCTATAATATAACCATCCTACATAGAAAAAAATTAACAAGCTATCCGAAACTTTGAAGGTATTTTCAGGTTACTAAGAACTAAGAGTTTACAGGATTTTCAGAGGATATGGCACTATTTACCACATATCCTAGGAATTAGAGAGTGACAATTTGCAGAAACACTAACAAATGCCTTGGAAAGGACACTCTTGTAAAAAATAATAGTTTATAGCGTGTAAATAAAATTTATTGGGCTAAAATTCAAACCTCCATTATTATTGGGACTACAATAAAGAAGAGAGAAGGTAGAAGAGAAACAAGAATGGGAAAAAAGAGAGGATAATGCAGGTTTCCACCCTCAATAGGGCATGCCATATAAGATACCTTGGGATGTCAGGGAGTTGAACAAGGAAATCAATGAGATGAAATTAATTGGATGAGTTTATAAAAGGCTAAGAAACACCTTTAGTAGGGGGGTGATGATGGGACTCCTAAATAGGTACAAATAAAGTCCCAACTGACGAACTTTCAACAGAGATTTACCTCTCTCTTTGAATTTTATGACACCTTTTTGGACTATAATGTGTTCATTAGGCTAATTTTTTACGCCCCCATAATTTGTCAGATTGGCAAGACAAAATGTACAATGGTAACATCAAACTAGTCTTTGGAGTCCTAGGACCTAGCCTTCCTGGACTCAGAGAGGGCTCTCTCTATAATTGTGTAAAATATGTGAACTTGATTGATTTTAGGGTTTTGATTTTAGGCTAGTTATAAGGATTAGGGTTTTTTTGTTTGTTTTCTTGGTTGGGTAGGTTGTCAAGCAAAACAGAAAGAGTAAGATAGGCTTAGACCATTGGGCTATGGATTCCGAAAAAGGTCTTGAAAGGTACAACAATAGGTCGAGGGTGTCTCGGAGGGGAAGTTTAACAAAGCCAAATGGATCTTTAAGGCTTATGTGAGTGAAGTGAACATTAATTTGTGAAATAAGTAGGTTTAAAGGGAAGTTAAGAATACTTTAACATGTACTATAACAAGAAAATTATTAATAACACTATGCATAAAGAAATAATCTAAGACATGGCATACCATAAGCTTCCTTGACTAAACCCTAGCAAGTAAGCATCAAGACAACAATCCAACAAACCATAGAGAGCAACAAACTTGTGAATTCTCTAGTGATTTCACCTTCAGAAAAATAAAATATTCAAGATAAACATATAGTAATGATCAAAGAAATGGAACTCCTAAAATTCCTTAATCATACTACAAAAAACTTCAAATCAACCATTCAAGCTAGACAAAAGGGTAGGGCAAACCATAAACCTCTTTAGTCAAACCCTATTTAGCAATACCTCAAAGAAAAGACCTCCAAAACAATGTTTTAAGTCATACCAAAGGCAGGGCTAATCATAAACTTCTTTCACATGGGCTTCATTAAATCACTACTGAGATAAACAAGCTGAGTGGGATTAGAGAGAAACTAAGAATTCTCTAAACTAGCCTATTATAGGAAAACATACAAGCAATAGAAAGAAGATAGAGCTAAGGTGCCTCTAAACAACATTTCTTAAACTAAACTTTCTATTCTATTGCATGAGCAAGATGAAACAAAATAAAAGCATAAGAAAAAAATTACTAATTTAGAAATACATTACCATTAGCCATGCTCATGAATCCTGCAAGTTTGCTTGCCTCCATTGTCATCCAAATCAAAGCATTCATAACACTCCAAAGACCATTTCTTTCTCAACTCCAAGTCTATGTATTAAGTCTAACAATCTACCAACATGTATAATGAGGCCTCAATGCAGTATTTAACTAGCAAAGGAGGAATTAAACCCTACCTATCTCTCCAAAATATCATTAATTACATCATAAATGCCATTTTTGTCCAAAGAGACCATGCAAGGCCCAAGGCACAAAATATCTTAACTCAATAAATGAAAAATAACTTCTAACATAAATTCTGAGCTAACTCTAGAATGGTTTTCCTCAAAAACCCTCAAAATATCTTTTTCATTAACTCTGAGTGTCTTTTGTTGACTTTCTTACAAGGGTGCAGTGCCAAGGCAAAGGGCATAGCACCAACACTAGGAAAATAGGTCTTCTTGTAGCTGAGTTTTGGAGGCTTTCCCTGTGTCCAAATGACATCCATGATAGCGCATTGGAAATCTTGTCCTATCTACTTTCCAAAAATTCCTTTATTTGTCATATTGGAATCCATTTACGTGTTAAAAAACCCATTCTCCTACGACTGCTCAGGGCGCAACACCAGCTCTGAAAATAAGTCAGAAAGTTAAATTTTTGCATGTTTTTGGCACTTTTGGAGTACCAGTTCTGCTCAAAATGTGTTGAAATTATGTGAGGGTGATGTCCTTGTCCTAAGGATTATGAAAATGTAAGCAATTCCTCCATTGGGTGCCCCAAAAAAGATCGCAGTGCCAGTGATGTTGCGTGCTTGGCCCTTCAAAACAGTCAAAAGCTCAAAAAACTCAAAAACTTGCCAAAACTTGAATTTATCTTGTTGATCATGTATGGGATGCTTGTAGGGATGCATCAACAATAATGTTAAGTTTTCCTTTGTCCTTAGCCTCCTTTAGTTATTGAATCTTTGCAAGGGCTCTTTTGAGCTTGGCCCTTGCAATCTTGTTTCTTAAGGCATAATGCCTTCCCATCTTCTTTTGGAGGTCAAGGTCTCTCTTGGTCTTCTCCAATAGACCTTCTAAGTGTATATTTGTCCTCTCTAGCCAAGGTTCTTGATCATATTCTATTTCCATGGAAAGCAACTCACTGGGAGTGAGATGCTCTGCCAAGGTTGTCTCTTGCTCCCTCTCCTTGGCTAAAGCTTTCTTCAAGCCAATTGTTCTTGGCCTCCTCCTAGGAAGTTGTTCTTCCCCTTCCTCCATGTCATCATAAGTGCCCATCACTTCATCTAGCTTTAATTTTGTCTTTTTAGCCTCTTTCTGAGCTTCAATATCTCTTACCTCATAGATAGCCTTTTGATCCTCCAACTGCTTGTTTTCAACCTCAAAATAGTGAATCACATTACTAGCCCTACCTAGGTTTTCTTGTAGATATTTAATTTGGGCATCTTTTCTTTTGAGCAACATTCTTGTGATCCATTGCTCATTTTCATCATCATTGTCAACATCAATAAGTTGCAATTCTTATTCAGTCTCATGTTTGTCTTCTTCTTCTTCATCAATGACCTTTTCATTAACTTTATCAATCTGCTTGGTTGATGTAGAAGGCACGTCCCCTTGCCTCTTAAGGGCAGCAAACACATGCCTATTTCCCCTTTGGCAGGTTAAAGGAAAAGGTTCAATTTTCATCATTTATGTGCCACTTGTTTCACTGCCATTATTTCTGTCATCATGACTGTCATTATCTTTGGTACCATCACTGAGTTCATAGCTCTTTGACCCATTGTCATCATCCTCACCAATTTTTGCTTCATTGCCATCATCCTCACTGATATGTGCCTCACTTCTGTCTACCTCATTGTTTTTTGCCTCATTTCTTGACTCCTCATTGCTTTCTTCCTCAATTCTTTCTTCCTCAATTATTTCTTCCTCATTTCCATCTTCACCTTTTGATGCATTAGTACCATGAGTTGAGAGTTAGGGATCTTCTAAAGGTGATGAAGGAGGAAGCTCATCAGGATGTGAAGGACTGGGAGTGGATGGTGAGATGGAATAGTCATCATGAGGTGAGGGAATTTGAGTGGATGGAGAAATGGGAGGATTAGAAGATGAAGGAGCATCTTGTTGTTGTTGGGCTTGTGGAGAAGTAAACACCTCATTAGCAATGAATGTTTCCCAAGGAATACCCTTTTGCTACAATTGATGCATAACAACCATTTTGATAAGAGAGTGGTGAAAGAGGCTTTGCATCTACTGAGGATAGTCTTTCTTTTGTACAATATAGGGAATTTTTTCAATTCTTCTGTAGAGGTAATAGGGTAGGTGCATCATCCTCACCCTAGTAAAGTGCATAAGAAACCTGATGTGATAGGAGTAAATGCGAGAGAATATTCCTTCACATGTGAAATATTTCATAATGATCCTCATCATAGGTACATATCTGTCAAACAAACTTGAGAAAGGAAAGATGGATTTATTGTGGTCTTTGTATCTAGGCTTTAGGTAGGGTTCAAATTAGCTCATGTCTAGGTTGGCCTACTTGAACCATTTATCACCCACACTTGGTATGCCTCTGGCATTGGAAATAACATCTGATGACATCTCAAAGGTTACCCCTATTTATCTTTCCACCTTTCTGCTCATGCCTCATTGGCATTTGAGGCTCTCCACCACTGACATTCTCTCCCTCTCTTAACATTTTGAAATCTCTGCCTTGAGAAAACCCTAGGACTGCAAATGGAAATGAGATGAAGGGATGGTGGAATGGTAGCTTTTACAAGTGAATGAGGTGAATGAGTGAGGGTGTAAGTATATGAGAATGAGGGATAAACTCACAACTTAATGACAATCCTCTGCTGACATGTTTATACTCTATTTTGAAACACTTTGGGATGATGTCAATTTGAGATGAAGGAGGGCAATGGAAAGTGAATCATTTTGCAAATAAAGGGACAAAGGGTTATGAAGGAAATGAATTTAAGGGGAAACCTAGATGAGTGAAAATTTACAAAACACCCTATTTCATTCTTGTCTTGATTGATACCGTTAGTAGGCAGATGAATGAGGCTTAAACAATGATTTTAAGCATGAAATTTAGGGTTTCTCCTTAGGGTACCATTCTTTTAATCAAATGATGACAAAAATACTTGGAGATGAGTTGATGACCTACACTTACCTCTGCTAGTGCTTGGAGAACACTTGGTGATGATTTGAAGCATTTTTGAGGGTGTTTCAATGTTTACAAGGCTTAAAACGCCTTCCTTCCCAAGCGTGCAGTGCTCAGTTTGAGAGCACAACGCTCAATCATAAGCACGTAGTGCTCAATCCTAAACACGCAACACTCAAATTTTTCTTTATCGCGTAGCTTTCGAGCAAGAGTGTGGCACTTTGACAAGCTCACAACACTCAGCTCTAGGCACGAAGTGCCTATGTAATTTGCACGGGAGGAAAAAGCAAAGGGCGCAGCGCCAACCTGAGCGCACAACACTGGTCTAATTTGCCCAATTTCACTTGAAAAAATAAAAATTTCCCTCTCCTAAACGCTCTTGCTCCTTTGAAATGCAACAATGAATCCTTTGAAGTGTAGAATGGGTTTTTATAGACTTAGGAATTTTAATTAAATATTTGAAACCCATTTCTTAATGTTTACAAGTCCTTTTTCCCTTTTCACTGATATTCCTTTATACTTCTACCTGTAGGTTACTGAAACCACTAAATTAGCTCTTATTTTGGTCTTTGGGACTTGACATGTCTATTTCGATAATTTTTTTATGCTTATACATACCGACAGCTTCAAAATACTCTGTGGTTTCCATCATGAAGTTCAAAATAGCTTTTCCTTTTCTCACTAACCTTTTTAAATTTTTGCTTTGTAGGTGACTTGAAAACATTGAGGTTGATATTTCCCTTGATTCTACTCCTTTGAGACTTGACATGTTATTCTGATGATTTTGTGATGTTTACACACAATAGTAGCTTCAAAATCCTCTGCTGTTTCCATCATCAAGTTAACTCAAATTTTCACCTTTTCTCATTAGCAATTTTACATTCTTTGTATGCAGGTTGGTAAGATGATGAATTTGACATTTCCCATTGCTCCTTGAGGCATAAAAAGTCTATTTTGATAATTTTTTGATGATTGCACAGTGAAATCTTCAAAATCATATGTGATTTACACCATGAAACTTAGCTTTTTCACCTTGGCTAACAGTTTTCGGAAGACGTGAACTTTGTCTTTCCTTTTGATCCTGGAGACTTTGATATGTTTGTTTTGACACATCAATAGCCTTAAAAACCTCCTTCACTTCCACCTTGGAGTTGAACCTCATATTTTTCTCATTTATACATGACAAACTCATTTTGACAAGTTTGGGATTTGATCAAACAATGACATCTTAAAAATCCTTCCTTTGCTTTCATCATGAGGTTCAACATCATCATTTCACTTTCTCTGGTCACTTTTCCAAAACCCTAGGAATTTGAGTGCTTTAAGACAATGATTAGTGTTGTCTTCTAAGTTCTCTATATCCCTTTCAATTTCATTCATTTCTGTCCACTTCACCTCACCTTTTTCCCTATCCCATCAAACATCTTTGATAGACTTTTCTTCATGTTTTGTTTGGTGTACCTCCTCCATGGTCATTTTTGCTTTTGATCACTGCTTGGTACACTGTTGGACCATCAAGCTAAAAAATCCCTAATTCTCTACAAGGACAGTGTTTCCTATCTTCCTTGCTACAATATGTCTTCATTCTGGAGTAGACCTCCTACCTTACCAATATTCTACTGATAGACCTTTTAACACTCCTACATAAGTGTCAAATTTTACATTTACCTCTTGCAAACCTTGAACTTGCTAAGGTAATCTTCTTTGGAAAAATTTTAGATATTTCTTGAATTACCATGTATCGACATTCTATTACATCAGAGCCAGTTTCTAACAAATAAAAACAATGTCTGAAACACCAATGATTTACCTTGGAACATATGAAACCATAATTGACCTAGTGGGAAGATACTTTTGTTGGAAATATGATGCAGAGTGTTGTCCTTGATGGCAACCCACTGAATGAAGATGAAGACATGAGACTGTTGACATGTGTTGTCCTTGCTGGCAATCCACCTGATGAAGTTATTCTTGACTTGATGAACTTGGTAAATGATGTAAATATGATGAGATATGATGCTTGTTGATATTATGATGTTGAGTGTTGTCCCTGAAAGGCAACCCACTTGATAAAGATGATGGCAACTTACTTGATGAAGTTGTGCTTGCTAGAATATGTTCTTGATGAAGAAAATATGATGTATCTACAATGTATACAGAAGACAGTGAAGAAAGGAATTCAGATTGTGATAAATCTATGGTGAAAGAGTATGTCTCAACGAATACGCGGATATGTCTAAAGGAATTTGCTTATGCACGCGAAAAAGAACGTGCCAAGTAGAGTATGGGAAAAAAGTACTCATAAAGTGCAAAAACAGGGGCCCGTGGTATTGAAGACTCATGGTATTGATTTGGTTCGTGGTATTGAAGGATCATGGTATTTCTTTAACCTGTGGTATTGAAAAAGGATAAACCTATATAAGGAGAAGAAATTCATTGTGCAAATCATGAGTGTGGGTGCAAGATGTCTGAGCCTGAATGAATACTTCTCTGTGAAGTATATCTGTATGGAAAGGGTAAAGGTTTGATGATAGATCTGAATCTATGATGCACTTATGAAGAAATGATGAAGCGGGATTTCTAGATCTGAAATGTACTTGTATTTGCTAGATCTGTTTATGAAAGGCTTAGATCTGAAATGAGGCGAACATATGTCTGAAGTAAAAGGGTAAATCTGAACTGAATGTCTGATCTGAAGAAGTATGCTGCTCTATGATGGCTGAAGATCTATACGCTACTTCACCAAAGAGGAAGCGTGTATATACACGGCTTCGCTGAAGAGAAAGTGCGTATGTGCAATAAAATTAGCTTTGTAATTTGTACTGAAGTATACGTCGGTTTATATGGAAGGAAGCGCGTATATACGCGGCATCAGAGAGAGGAAAGGGCGTATGAAAACTAGGGTTTGCTGAAGCAAAGGGTATGAAATATCTGATCTGTTCTGCTATGTTTCTGCTATCTGATCTGTGTTGATTAGTATTTGTTGGTGATGTATGTTTGTGCTTAAAAGTATGGAAAGGGTCCAGTCTGAAAATATGATGAAATGTGGCCTGCAAGTGTTGTTCTATTGAAGTTGTTGGATCCAGTGTGAAAATTGATGAAACGTGGTCCAAGGAGGTGCTGAAGGTTGTAGCCTTCAGTCAGGGGGTTGTAGCTCCCTTCCAGGTGAGGCTGGTAAACGAGATCGGGGGGTCGTAGCTCCCTTCCAGGAGAGGCTGGTAAACGAGTCAGGGGGTCGTAGCTCCCTTCCCGGAGAGGCTGGTAAACGAGCGCAGGTGGGTGCCTGCGTGCTGGTCAAGTCTGCGCCAGCACATATGTTGTAAGATGTTTTCTCTATAATAAAATATTGGAGGCTGAGCAACTGCAGCGGTGGTTTTCTCCCGACTTGGGTTTCCACCTAAAAATCCTGGTGTTCATGTGTGATGCTTTGTGTGATGGTTTATTCTGTTCTTACTGCACATGTTTACTGTTTATAGAACATCTAATGAATGAATGATGGAATGATATAAGTGAAGAACTAATGGCATAATTAGATCTCTATGTATACACGAGTTTTATGAAGGATATCCGCGTGTATACGCTACTTGGCTTCGGCAAAGTAGCGTATGGGTTTTAAGGAATGAAAAAGTAAAAAGCTTTGAATATGCAGTAAATACTGATTCACCCCCCCCCCCCTCTCAGTATTTTTCCCAACAATTGGTATCAGAGCAGGTTCTTCTGCAGAAGCTTGATCGCTTGAAGAAGATCCGTCGTAATGGGAAGTCAAGAAGGAGTGATGTCTATAAAGCCACCTCTATTCAATGGAAGCAATCTGATATTCTGGAAGGTACGAAAAAAAGCGTATCTGAAAAGTCTTGGTGCAGATGTATGGGCAATCGTGGAAGAAGGTTATCAATACCCGACAAGTATTCCTACTGATGCAGCTGAAAGAAAGAAGTGTGAAATCAATGCCAAAGCAGTGAATGTCTTATTGGGAAGCATGTCTGAATCAGAATTTTCTAAAGTGATGCAGCTACATTCAGCAAAAGAAATATGGGACAAAATCATTCTAAGCTATGAAGGAGACACAAAGGTAAAAAATGCAAAACTCCAAACTCTTAGAATTGAATATGAAAATTTGAAGATGCATAGTGATGAGAGTGTTGCTAGTTTCTTTCTTCGTCTGGATGATATTGTAAATCAAATGAGAAATTTGGGTGAAACCATAACTGATACTACTCTGGTGGAAAAGGTCTTAAGATCCTTGACTTCAAAATTTGACTCTAAAGTTTCAGCTATTGAAGAAAGGCAAGATCTGCAAACACTTACTATTGTTCAATTACATGGTACTCTGACTGCTTTTGAAATGAGACAAGGAGGTCCTTCTCAAGTAAGAGAAGCTGCTTTTAAGGCATCTACAAAAGGAAAGGAAAAGGAAGTTGTCAAAGAATCCGGCTATATATCCGATGAAGAAGAAGCAAATTTCGTGAGAAAGCTCCAACTAGGTACTGGAAGATTCAAAGGTAAGCTTCCCTTCAAATGTTTTGAGTGTGGAAAAGTTGGTCATTATGCTGCTAAATGTCCTTATAGAGAAAAGCATGGTAAAGGGAAACAATTTGAAAAGAGAAAGAGTTATTATGCAAAAGAAGATGATGATGAAGTGTCCGGTGAAGATGAAGAAGATTCTGACCAAGATCTGAAAGTGCTCATGGCTAAGAAGCAAAAGAAGAAGGCTACTCGAAACAAGAAGATACCTCAGAAATCATGTATAGCAAAAATTGAAGAAGATGAACCAGGTATTAATCGTTGTTCTTGTCTCTTACTTAACTGCACATGCAAAGATTATGATAGTGAAAGTGATAGTATGGTTCCAGAAGTTTCTGACGAAGCTCTACAAGTACTCATGGCAAAGAAGGAAAAGAAGAAGGCCACTTGTAATACTCTTCTTTGTGCAAACAATAGTGAAGATAGTGAAAGTAAAGTTGTGAATCTACAAGAAGCTCTCAAGACTAAAGTTGAAGAACTACAAAGTTCAACTAATAAGCAAGAAACTATTTACAAAGAGATGATCTCTCAAATGGAAAAACAAATAGAAATGCTGAATGGACAGGTGGACAAGTATCAAAGGTTTCATACTTATGCATCCAATCGAATTAAAGAATTAGAAGCAGAAATCAACAATCTAAATGTAGATCTCAAAAATTCAAGCAAGAAGAATGAAGGACTTGAAGCTGCAGTCATCTCTCTGCAAGAAGATATAGAAGCATCAAGTAAGAAAAATGAGGAACCTCTACAATCTTTTGAAAAGGAAGGCCTTGAAGCAGAAATCATATCTCTCAAAGAAGATCTGGAAAAATCAAATAAGAAGAATGAAGAGCTAGAACAAACATGTGAAGAAAATGAAAATTGGTTGAAAGAAGAGATCCTAAATCTGAAGGATCAAGTAGAAGATGGAAGAAGGAAAGAAGAAAGCATGACAAAGCAATGCCAAGCCTTGGAGGTTGAGGTAAACATTCTCAAAGGTAAATTAGAAGAAAAGGTTAAACTTTTGAGGTTTCAAGATAGTACTAACACTTTGGACAATATTTTAAGTAATCAAAGGTCTCCTGCTATCAAACTTGGTCTTAGTTTCCATGAAACTGTTAAAGGTGAATCTAGCTCACAAGGAAGTGCTAAAAATTCAGAGGATGTCAATGCAAAACCTGAAGTGTTGAAAGAAATAAAAGATCAACCAACAATCATGAATTCATTCAAGAACATTGAATGTTTTAAATGTCATAATTATGGGCATGTTGCAGCAAATTGCAGGAGCAGATCATTTCAGCCACAAACAAACAGGTTCTACTCAGAAAGGTACTCTAGTTTCTTCAAGGGATATTGTTTTTCATGTAACAAGTATGGACATAAAGCAGCTGATTGTAAAATGAGGAATATTAGAAATACTCATTATGATTCTTATGCTTATTTCTCTAGACACATGAGATGTTATTTCTGTAACAAGTATGGACATGTAGAAAAGGGATGCAGGTTGAACAGATCTGAGAAAGTGGACAACTTTCAGCACACAGTTAGGAAGTTCAAGCAAGTTTGGAAAAAGATGGAGAACTGATTAGAAACGTAGGGAATTCTGACCCTACTGCAGTCATCCGCTTCAGAAGTTGACTTTTCTTATTGACTGCAGGAATGATGTGGGATACATTATGAGATTTAGTAATGTATCATCACAGGGGGAGCAATGTATGATGAATCTCATGGTTGATTTGATCATTCTGGTTATGTTTACTTCTGACAGCGCATCTGATGTGGAAAATAAAGGTACAGGAAGTACAAGTTTAGGGGGAGATGAAGGAATGTGAATAATTTCTATGCTTCACTTTCCATACGCAGGTTCTATTAACAAAAGTCGCATATACACGCGAGTTCTAGCAGACACAGTCGTGTATGCATTAATGATAAGAGAATTTATCTGATAGCTGAAGATCTGGAGCAGAGGTCCAGGGGGAGCATCAGTCTGACTGCTGATGACTTGTTGATGAACGTATTCAGGTTGCACAAGTTAAGATGGAGCACTGGTTCAGGGGGAGCAGCAGGTTGAATACTAATGATTTCATTGTTGGCAATATGACTACTTATTCTTTGGTTTTTGTGATACTCATGCTCAAATGATGATGGCTTGGTACATGGTTTATGATGATGGGACGTTGAATGAGCTGTGTTTACTGCTTGCTGAAGTTTATCTGTTGGATGAAATTGGAAGTCTTATGATTCAAAGATAAGAATAGTTCATGCAGAGCTTGTTACTATGGTTGAGATCTTTTGCCTACATATGTTACTTCATGTTAAATCTTAAAGATCATGGTGATGTTGGACCACATGGATGATTGCTTGACACTTATGTGAAGATGCTGTTCTGGTATGGAAAGAATGTATTGATGCTGCAAAGAATCTGAAGGCTTGGTTACTAATGTGCTTATGCTACAACCATTGGATGACGCTTGAAGACACAACTACACTGTTCTATCTATCTGTAGTTCAGGGAAGCAGTCAAATATCTCAGAAAGAAGCTGAACACTGCCTTTTCCTCACAGAGGATCAGATCTGGTCAAAATATAGAAGATGGAAGTGGATACACGGGTTTCCTGAAACACAGTCGCGTATATACACGAGTTCCTGCACAGAAAACCACGTATGTCTGATTGCTGACAATTTTTGCTTGGAGACAGCTCTCTTCAGCACAGCTGCAGTGCTATTTGGTATCTCTGATATTGCTTGGTATCTCTGGTGGTGTTCCAGTTCTCATAATTCTATTTCTCATGTTGTTGATAAAGATGCCTTGATGATTTGTTGGTGAAAGTGTTCAGGATGCACAAACTAAGGGGGAGCCTTAGTCACATGAAAAGGATGCTTGGATGCACAGATTCAGGGGGAGCAGTGACATTGCTGAGTATAATGTATTATTGGTATTATGGTGGTTCTGAAATATGTTCTATTTCTTGAGGACCTTCTGGTGTTGGTTATGAAAAGTCATATTTGTATTTTGATGAAAAGGTCTTGTTGAGACCCATGTTGTAAAATTCTGTCATGTAAAGGACTTGTCAAATTTGTAAACCCACTTGGTTGGGTAGCTGAGTCAAATTTTGTAAACCCACTTGGTTGGGTAGCTGAATTGAAATGTGTAAACCCACTTGGTTGGGTACTTGAGTCTCATATGTAAATCCACTTGGATGAATCTTTGATGTAAGTATGAGTCATTGGTGATAGGAAAGTCATAAAGTCATGTACTTCATTGAAAATATGTTTGAAGATTCAGCATGAACTCAGGGGGAGCTTGGTCACTTCAGTATACATCAGATCTGCAGAATGCTTCTTCCACATGAGGAGAAAAGGGGGAGAGTATGTTGGTTTTAATCCGCCCGTTGCCCTTGATGTCAAAGGGGGAGAGTGTGTTGGTTTTGATCCGCTGGTTTTTGATCTGCCCTTTGCCCTTGATGTCAAAGGGGGAGAGTGACATGGTGTTTGAATGAAGCTAATGGTGTCAAATAATGGATAATGTGACATGGTGTCATTGTATTCTTAATGTATCTATCTGTTGTGGTAATCAAACACCATCGTGGTTGCCATCAAGTCCAAAGGGGGAGATTGTTGGAAATATGATGCAGAGTGTTGTCCTTGATGGCAACCCACTGAATGAAGATGAAGACATGAGACTGTTGACATGTGTTGTCCTTGATGGAAATCCACCTAATGAAGTTATTCTTGACTTGATGAACTTGGTAAATGATGTAAATCTGATGAGACATGATGCTTGTTGATATTATGATGTTGAGTGTTGTCCCTGAAAGGCAACCCACTTGATAAAGATGATGGAAACTTACTTGATGAAGTTGTGCTTGCTAGAATATGTTCTTGATGAAGAAAATATGATGTATCTACAATGTATACAGAAGACAGTGAAGAAAGGAATTCAGATTGTGATAAATCTATGGTGAAAGAGTATGTCTCAAGGAATACGCGGATATGTCTAAAGGAAGTCGCGTATGCACGCGGAAAAGAACGTGCCAAGTAGCGTATGGGAAAAAAGTACTCATAAAGTGAAAAAACAGGGGCCCGTGGTATTGAAGACTCATGGTATTGATTTGGCTCGTGGTATTGAAGGCTCATGGTATTGCTTTAACCCGTGGTATTGAAAAAGGATAAACCTATATAAGGAGAAGAAATTCATTGTGCAAATCATGAGTGTGGGTGCAAGATGTTTGATACTAAATGAATACTTCTCTATGAAGTATATCTGTATGGAAAGGGTAAAGGTTTGATGATAGATCTGAATCTATGATGCACTTATGAAGAAATGATGAAGCGGGATTTCTAGATCTGAAATGTACTTGTATTTGCTAGATTTGTTTATGAAAGGCTTAGATCTGAAATGAGGCGAACATATGTCTGAAGTAAAAGGGTAAATCTGAACTGAATGTCTGATCTGAAGAAGTATGCTGCTCTATTATGGTTGAAGATCTATACGCTACTTCGCCGAAGAGGAAGCGCGTATATACGTGGCTTCGCTGAAGAGAAAGCGCGTATGTGCAATAAAATTAGCTTTGTAATTTGTACTGAAGTATACGTCGGTTTATATGGAAGGAAGCGCGTATATACCCGACATCAGAGAAAGGAAAGGGCGTATGAAAACTAGGGTTTGCTGAAGCAAAGGGTATGAAATATCTGATCTGTTCTGCTGTGTTTCTGCTATCTTATCTGTGTTGATTAGTATCTGTTGGTGATGTATGTTTGTGCTTAAAAGTATGGAAAGGGTCCAGTCTGAAAATATGATGAAATGTGGCCTGCAAGTGTTGTTCTATTGAAGTTGTTGGATCCAGTGTGAAAATTGATGAAACGTAGTCCAAGGTGGTGCTGAGGGTTGTAGCCTTCAGTCAGGGGGTTGTAGCTCCCTTCCAAGTGAAGCTGGTAAACGAGATCAGGGGGTCGTAGCTCCCTTCCAGGAGAGGCTGGTAAACGAGTCAGGGGGTCGTAGCTCCCTTCCAGGAGAGGCTGGTAAACGAGCGCAGGTGGGTGCCTGCGTGCTGGTCAAGTCTGCGCCAGCACATATGTTGTAAGATGTTTTCTCTATAATAAAATATTGAAGGCGGAGCAACTGCAGCGGTGGTTTTCTCCCGACTTGGGTTTCCACCTAAAATCCTGGTGTTCATGTGTGATGCTTATGTGTGATGGTTTATTCTGTTCTTACTGCACATGTTTACTGTTTATAGAACATCTAATGAATGAATAATGGAATGATATTAAGCAAAGAAAAGGCTGACATATTCAGACCGTGTGCGACGCTGAGTCCATGGAAGAACATCTCATGCAGACAGCATGCGGAAGCGACGAAGAAAGAAGACAGCCGGAGAGAGATAAAAGTAGGCAGCCTCATTGTCTCTGAATACTCCCACCCCCCCCCCAAGATTTCCTTCCTAACACCACCATTATTTTACCAAAGCTTAGATCAGAAAATCCAACCTTCTTGAAACCCCTCTCTCTGCTTTTAATCCATAAACTCAAAGGTTCTCATTATCTTTGGGGATTCAATCTACATCTCATATGTTACCATGACTCATATCTTCAAAACTCTTTACTAGAATACAAAATAAAACTGGTATTCCTCCATAATTTCCTTACCTTAGTCGAGTTAAAACCTTAAAAACATCATCAAAACCATATAGTGATATTATTTCATCACAAACTCACTCATCTACTTCCCAAACTCAAAACCCATAAGAGACATGATCCCATCAACATCTAAAGCTAAACACTGTTGGTTCTCTGCTCCTCAAAATCTACACAACAATGGAAGCAGACCATGGACTAGTCCAGAGCCGGCCACAATGCCTACACCTTTACATGCATACCATAATCCCGAGAAATATCACAAAATTAGAGTCCCCACCTTGCATACAAGTGTATAATGACATTTCACAATTATGTTGTCTGTAATTAAAATGCAAGAGAACATAAGATGTTGTGGCTTCAAGTTGTTCCCTTTATGACTACAAGGGGCACAGACCTGTATTTCTTTTCACACATTTAGGTGGATCTATTAGAAGTTGGGATATTTTTCCGAATATTTTTTAATGAAATTTGAGATGATGACACCACAGTAAACTCATCAATGATCTCTCCAGAATTTAAAGAACTAAAGAACCTGACTAAAGATTTTAATTTATCTAACAAAATTTTGAATAAAACTCCAAGAAATATTAAAAACTGGTACACAAGTTCAAAGTTAATGGTATAGCAAATATCTTTCCTTCAAATATAGCCATCTTTGTAGACAGAGTCATGGAACCTACCTGAAGCAGAAAACATGAAAGAAGCAATTGCGTAGAGCCGGGACTTTGACTACTGGGACAAAACGCCACGAGGAAAGAAAACCAAAAAAATTAGCCATGGTTTATCCGTGCTAATAGCAACATCAGGATCCATATGACATGGAAGGATTACATAAAATTGAAGATCTGCAGTCCAATGAAACAGAAATTAAAACAAGAAGTAAACTTCCTACCAATAGATCTTTTAGGAACTCTGCAAAGAAATTAGAAAACCGAATCTAAACCACCCAATTCAATATCCACGTAGTCAGACGAATAGAGGAAGATGAAGAAGAAGATACACCTCCATTATAAGCAGAAGAAGAATAATGGGCTTGAATTTACATGGGATGTGGGATTTCATTTTTCCAACTCAGACAATGAAAAGGAACAAGAAGCCCTACTTAGAAAAGTATACAAAGCTGTTAGTAATCCCACTAAACAATTTTAAGAAGAAAAAAACTAACTCCACCTATCAAAATATAACTCTCAAAGAAAGCTTTCTTTGCCTGTTGCAACCAACCATACCATCCTGTCCTCCTACAAAGATCAAATATTCTGTAGTATCAGATCCCATGGATTACAATATTATTGAAGACGCAGAATATTTGGGAGAAATATTTTCATATAATCATTAGTTTCAGTGTGATTACAGAGTTTGTTGAAGAAGAATTTAAATGAACCTCTCTTCCCTCTACCAAGTGGTAATTACAAAAGTGCCTGAAGGACTGCATACCAGATAAAAGTGATGCTACTCATATCGTCTTCTTTATTGACAGATCTAATTCTCGTACACCCTTTATCTTCTGACTTATAGATCTATAAATAAATATAACTTTATATAATTACTTGATATAGATTCAAGCTCATCAAATATACTGCCTACTGGCTCAATACTTCAAACAAACATTTAATCCTGCAAAAACTGTTTTTTTAAAGCCCATTTTCAATTAGACTTGATTTAAAGAAAGGTGTAGTAATGACCAAATAATATTAGGTTGAATTGTTCCAGATAATCCAGTAGAATACATATTCAATTTGCGTATATTCCCCGAGTTTTATGGATTATTTTCAAATAGGATTTGTCCTCGTAAAATAATTATTACATTCTACAATTGTTTATTTCACATGGCTTTCCTCACAAAGGGGAACCAATAAAATTCATGTTTATAGCAAAACACATGATATACACTGTAATGCATCTGAACAATAAAATGAACTCCAGCTTTAATAATAACATTTCAAGGTTATTTATTTAATCATTCCTTTGAAAATTTCACATTTTGAATCACCTTTTTCTCTGTAAAGGACGTATTTCACAATGAGTACTTTTTCAAACCCATCTTCACATGCTAATATTTCAACAAATAAACCTATATTAATGATTATTTATTTTGTTCCTTTGTATTTCATGACCAAATCAAATATGGTAATAGTAGTTGCGATGTATTTTAGTTGCGATCTAAGGAGAAAAAAGTTACGCCGCTATGCATCTATAATTTGAGGTAATAATATTCTGCGTATTTATAGTTTTCTGGATCCAAGGCTATATAAAGTAATAGGGTTGAATGCTAAATAATTGAAAGTAGATTTCAATTATATCATATAGCAACATCATCTAGTCTTTCATCATCTTAAACATTATAAACTTTTCGTTCAAGATCTACTTTCATCAACTTTCTTTAGTAAGATTCAAATATCTCTATCCTTGGAACTCATCATAGTAAATGACTGATAGTTAATAAAGCGCCTAAATCCATTCCAAATAAGATTATAGTCCGTATAGGTTTCTACTTGAATTAATTTTCATCTTTTGTAATACTTTGATATTATTGTCACCAATTGAGAGTATGAGCTCTTATCAAAGGATAGTTAAAATCTTGGGGCTTTATTCGTAAAAAACTTTAGGATGACCAAATAATTGATGAAGGACTTATCTTTCAAAATATCAAAGCCACGAAATCCATTCTTGTAACCTGTAGTTAAACTTAAAAGATCTATATGATAACAAGATAGATAGATCTAAAAGAAGATTATCAAATCCTCAAAAAGCTCACTTGAATTTTAAAATTAGTAAATCTTGCACGAGTCTTCGCTTCAACTACAAATGTTAATTTAGACTCTGAGTTAATCCGTATGTTAGATCATTATCACAACCTCTCTGGTTGGCAAAAAATTTAACGAGAATACTAGAAAATTGCGATGACGACAAATTATCAAATATAATCAATAAGCTCATACAACAGCAACAAGGAGGAAATTCATCCAACTGAAAGCCAAATCAAACAATTTAGAATAAAACTTGTAAGGACTAAAATTATTTTTCCTACATATCTTTAAATTGGTCCTAAACATGGTGTATCTCAAGAAGAAGAACGAGGGATATTAGAATTGCATTATCTAGAAATCAATGGCATGTCAAAATGATAACTTCCATTGGAACAAATAATCAAAAAAAATAGCTCAGTTCAACTAACTTTTCGACGGTTTTTTAGGTTATAAATCAAATATTTTTTATATCTATGATTAATACCTAAAATCATAATTCCTCAGAACGGTTGGAATTTATGCTCTCACCAAAAAATGTTTCTTGTCTTCGATCAACACAGAGCTACTTTCCGCAGATTACATGGATAGCATCTTCCAAAGGGCTGATTTAATAGATTACTTCTTTATCTATCTTGATGATGAGAACGTATCTTCTCGTAATGAAAGGGCTGACCATCTTGACATGATTTGAAACAGATGATTGGACCATGTAGTTACCGGCATTTCTTTGCACGTGATAAATATTTGCCTCATACCAATATAGAAAGCCTTTAGGGATTTGTTGTGTTCAACAGGCATATATTGATCCTAATATATGGAAAGAAATTTAACATTTCAACACATAACAAGAAATCCATGCAATCCATTTTAAGGAGATCAATTTGCAAAGAGATTTATTCCATTTTCCCAACATTTTTTACTCCTGTGCACATGACGCAGAAAATTCAGCTAAATGGTTATATAAAGAAAAAGAGTTTGATCTAATGAAATAAGAACTACACGTAACTACATCAATACTCCTTACTTTCTAAACTTTCACCAGATTTGGCTATCAAATAAGATCTCATGTTGTATTCTCAACATAACCCACGATCAACAAGCTACACCCATCTCTTTGGTCAAACGTAAAGGGTTTCCACCTGCATCCACTCACATAGAAAAACAACCTTGTTTTTTTTTTTAAATCAACTAAACATTTTAGACTGCTTCTCCAACACAAGGGATAAAAAATCATGATCCATTCTCTCATGAAGGAGACAATTGTTTTAATATGTTAGCAGTAGAGAAAAAGAGAGCCACTTGGCAATACATACTTTTATGTATATGAGCTGATATTTGCTGCACAGCCTGTTAGATAGACAAGGTTTTTGGCATTGTTAGCAGAGCCTAAACATGTCATGTAGAATATCACAAAATAAGATCAAGATAATACTATTCAAGTAAATCCGTATATAAGTATTAACTTTGAATCTCAATTATGTCAATCTTATCTTTTTATTTGGAAAAATGTATGTTTTGGACCTGCAAAAATTAGAAACAAGCCTTTGGTATTAATAATAAGGCCAAACACTTGTGTAAATCATTATCAGATGTGTTATTCAAGAAACAGATCATCTGTTGCAGATAACAGATTCCCAACAATCAAGAAGACAAGGTAATATGAATAAGGGCGCGATGAATATCCACGTGGTGACATTTTGGAGGAGACACTAACCTACAAAATAATCCATGTTAGTTACTATTGGTCAACAGTAGTCAAAAAAAAAGATGTACATGCGATTCGTATAAGGAATTGAGACTTATCAAATCTAGTGGAGAGACAGAAACCAAATTTTCCTTGAAAACATTGGATGTAAATCCATTGGAATGGACACTGATACATTTGAAATTGTCCACATCTTCCAAGCACATGATAGTATCCTTGTTACCAAATACTTTACAAAGGTAGCCAGTTCCCTTTGTGCAGCCATCACGGGGTCCATTGAATTCATCATCAAACTCATCATTACCAGCTTAAAAATTCGAATGTCTGCTTTCTTTTGTTTTTCAAATGCGAGTTCATTTTTTCAGGTGTTGGCATTGAGAATAAATCGGTAAATCCGCAGAGGTCGAATTGTTAGACTCACCAGTTGACTACAGCACGATTTAGCTCTATCCAATCATTAAAATCCCTCATCAAGAACACCATCAGACGGGCAAGAATCAATACAAGTCTTTAATTTTTCACTTAAGCCTCTGATTAGATAACTCATAGGTTTCAATAGTACTTCGTCTTTAGCTCTCCAGCTATGGAAAGAAAACTTTAATATCATCAAAAAAACCTATACTGACTTCCGTTCTTGACCAATTCATCAAGAGAATCCTCTGCTCATCTATTCAATTAAAGATTTAATCACCTTGAATTAGAAGAAATACAGAAAGTTAAAAGTTTTACACCAAACAATGGCCACCTAAAAATCTTCTCTTTGATTCAAGTTCATCGTGATTTGCAAAATTTCCTCGGCAAATTGGTGATCTCATTTTTTAAATGACAAAGCACGATGAAGATATGTATAATAAATTTCAAAAAATATAGCTAATCATTTCGTATTTGCTGAAAAATAACTTTATCAACATCATATCATAGATCAATTAGTATGAGAATCTTCATTAATGTTTATTTGGTGTCTTTTCTAGCATAGTATCTCCCTTCTTGCTCATATATATCCTTCTGTTATGCAGTCAATAGCTAACAAATAAGCGTACATAATCTTTAATGAATTTCTTTATTATTTGAAAAATATCTTTTGAAAATATTGTGTCATCTATTTATGTAAAATGCAGAATTTTTAAAATAAAATATCATAGCTTTTTGATAATAAAATAAAGACAACTTTGAAAGTGTATTGAAACAGTCAAAATCTTCCAAAACTTTTTGAAAAATAGAAATCATTATAAGTTTTTTATGTAGAAGTATATTCATAAAAAGTAAGATCTTTCCATTCTTTGGCATCAAATTCTAAAAAACCTCTATCCATTGACTTTAAGGGAAAAAATCATTCACCCTATCCATTAAGGTTGTGATTTTTAATGTATCTAAGAAATTATTTAATGGGACACAGAGATAAGAGGTCCATCACGAGCCCCCACGATCATAAAGGATAAATCATATTCATCAACACTCAGAAAGATACCAAAATTAGTAATGGCTTATAATTAAAAGACACGGTCTCATCACTAGCCAACTTCATTCGCTTAAAGTTACAATTGGTGAGGTATTGTTATCAACTGTTGTCAAAACCGCATCAATGGTTTTTACCTACAAAGAAAAAGAGTAAAACACAAGATAGTAAAACACGATGGCTTTTAAATTAAAAGATCTGATGCGACATGACTTTATATCGCAAATCGCAAATCAAGAAAAAATGGTGTCTTTACTTTCAAAAAAATCCTGACAAAGTATAGACTATCAAGCATTATTAATTCGCTATTTCCTGGCTTCTCTGCGATATCATTCATCAAATCGTGAATTTGAAGTTCCAAAAGGTAATTTAGATCAAGATTTTGATATCGCTTTATCCCCTGGACATGTACCCACCACTGGTTGGCCTCAAATCAAACGGATTACAGATGTCATTCTTAAATATGAACGCGTGAATGTGACTTTCCTAAAGGCATTCAATTTAACATATAGATAATCAATTTTAACCATGAATAAACTTTTCTACATATTTTTTTAACTTAACATCCTTTTTTATTAATGTTTTTTTCTGATGACGACTTCGCTTTAAGAGGTGATTTTCTCATTTATGTTCCAGAGAACAACAATTTCACTTATTCACTGAATCATGGAGATGATACCGTAAAGAGAGAATGTCAAGCAGTTACAGAAATCATAGAGTTGTTATATTCAAATGTTGTTGTCAGCATTTATGCCAAAAGAAAATCCTGCCGCAAGATGCGCTGAAGAATACATTATTAAGAGCAAAGCCAGTATATCCCCCAAAGATTTCCGGAAGAAGTTTATATTTGTTTAAAGAAAAAAACCCCGAAAATACGGTAAGTACACATGGTGCCAGACAGAATCATCTGCATATAGTCCCCTTAAAGAACGAAACCTTCTCACAGAATCGGTGAGGCTCTGGCAAGTGTATTTCCATACCAGCGGATATAACATTTACGGTAATAGAAACAACAACCATCATGCAGACAAAACATTGTATCGCCACGCAGAAAGATGTTTGGCAGCCAGGTTTGAAGACATCAAGGCAATGTATCATCCGCCAAAACTCCTAACATCTACAACAAGGCCTTGCAGAGTCATTGCCATCAAAAAATAGAATCAGACCCTATTAGCAATGGAGACAAGCTCCATACAAATATATACAGGACCCCATGTATTTCCCTGAGAGTTTCATCTCCGTATTGTTTATGGTTATTGCTGCCATGATGCAGAATTTTGTATATAATAATTCTGTGTGGGTGTTTTCGGTTCAATGGTGTCTCCACGGAGGCCCACCAGAGGCCCGCACAGGATTGGTCCATCATCTACCCATAAACAGAAAATGAATTCAGATTATAAAAGAAATAAACATACCGGAACTACACCCCTATTTATTTTTAAAAGCTATATTTTGCATGCGTCTAGCCACCCCAGCCCTGTTATGGGCGGGAAATGACCTCAGATCCCTGCTCTTATAAATCTATCATAAGCACACAGAAATCCATTTCAAGAAACATGCAGGTAGGAGGCTGTTGCAGGCTGTACATGCTGCCTAGCCAGACATCAAGCCATTTAATCAGTCCCCCCCCTGCCTCTGTGAGAAGGCTAAACTGATTTTCAACCCCAACTGTGAATTTACCTGTGGAAGAAACTACCCAGACGGGGGAGCTGGGAAGCGCTGGTTGAACCTCACATCCCCGCCCCTTATATGTCCCCTCGATAAATATTGGCTCAAGAAACACATCTATCAAAGAATGGGACAAAGGTAATGCAGGAAACTGTCTTAAGGAATTTTAAAAATTGACGTGTCACAGAGCCTTTCCAATGTGGGAACTTATACCTCAATGATTTTACATGCAAAGAAACTTTATAAAATAATCCCAAGTTTGCAACTTTAATTTCGTAGGGTAAATATGATCCAAACAAGCAGCTCTCTTTCATCCTCACTATAAAAAATTAATTTGAGCATGAAACTGATGATTTTGATGACCATTTAGCCTCATTGAGAAATTCTTTTCGTGAAAGCTGGCATCTAACAATCAAAACAAATTAGACAGAATAAGTTTTTTACAAAGAGATGAAAAGACTCGCTTTATAGTTCCCCGACCAAGCTAAAGACTACTTTACAAGAAGAAGAGAGTACTAAAAAATGTAGAATAAAAGAAAGAGGATATAGTAAAGAATTAGTTGTATGATGAGAAAGAAGACAGCACATGTTTAATGATCAACTGGAAAGAGAAGACCAAAGAAAGAGGAGAGACTCATCAAATCAATATTAATGAAGAGTTGTTAAAAGAATATGGAACAATTTTCTCACAGATAGAGGATTCAGTGGCAATTCTCAAATGGATAACACCACTCAAGATATTTAGAGGTCTATTCCCAAAACCATTTGAGGAAATTGTACCAAGAGTTGAAGACATACCCCCTCTTAGATATTTTGCACTTTCAAGCATAGAGATTGAGGTAAGAAAACAAGAAAAGAGAAGAGGATCGGATCAAGTAACACTTTTATTCCCCAAATAGAACTGAATAACAGTTATTGGAAGTATCAGAAGTAAATCCTTCAGAGGATCTGGGGTCCAAGCCATCTCAATGTATGCAAAGCTTGCAGTGTAACAGATGAATGGATAAAGCGATCAAGTTACCTAAATGGTAAAACAAAAGGATCACAGATGGAACATTAGAAGAAGTTATCACCAAATGATCAACAAAAGATACCAGCATAAATAGATAGCTGAGAAGAAAGAATGAGAATTAAGCAACTAGAAGAAATGAATACATTGAAAATCAAATGCTGATTCAATAAGCTAAAACAAACAATGCTTTATCCTGTGGTACAATCAAATTAGACATTGCTGCAAAGAGTAAAAAAGTCACACAAGAGAAAAGAGGACATTTGCCAAAATGGATAAATTCAAAGATTATCTCAGAACTACATCAGACCCATCAAACAGGTCTTCGAAGTGAGGCAGCAATGAACATCCCAAAAATGGATACATTCATGCCAAAATATCACAAGCCGAACGCTCTGTAGCCAATATCATCCACTGATCAAGAAGCAATAACAAAGATTTAGAAATGAAAATAATAGCAGATTTCTAATCATCACAAGTAGAAACATAATAGGTAAAAAATTGCAAATCTTCCTAGAACGGTAAAGGTAGACCATAAAGAAATCCTGTATCACTAGTGAAAACCCCAAATAATTAAAGAAGAACGCATACTTCTAGAGAGTTGTAAGACTTATAATGGATAATTCTGATACAAGACCAGCATTTGATAAGCCTATATGTACAAATTTGGTCTGCATTGTACCCAGAAACAACAAGTACAAAGAAATAGATAATTAGAGCAGCCATTCTAATTCAAAGATCTAACATCAATAAACAGGTAAGAAACGCTGGATGCCTTGTCCCATTTGATCAACCATGTCGTGGTTGGAGAAATCAAATGTCTTTCCAATGCCATCAATTTATACTGTTCCAACTTTCATGACATTCACCAAATTTTCTCTAACCCATTCCCGTGAAACATCTCCACTCCACTTGGAAGTGGAGATGGTTTCCACATCAGGTCAAGCCACATGACGAGATATTGTTGAAAATCCACAACCAAAAGCGGACAAGATCACAACTTTATTTTCAAATCTCCGAGCATCTTTTTTGCAATAGCTGAGTTAATTTGTTTTTTGAATTTCTTATTTAAACCCCTTTCTCTCAAGAATTTTAGAAAGGGTCTGAATTTGTAATATATTTTGGGCTAGATAAATACTTTTTTGTACTCCTGAATATCTTATTTTTAAAGGATCAGACCCCAGGATTTGGCGGTGAATTTATTTTTTATTGTATTTTTTAAAATTCTCATAAGATTGTTCTAAGCTAAATTATGGATCAAAACATGTATCAAATCGACTGGGGAAGATATCAAATGTATCTCGTATTTCATCATTGCTGCTTTCTTTATACAGTATTCATTCAACTTTGTTATCGCTTATAAGTACTATTTCTCAAATATTTCTTGGATTATATCATTTCAAGATATAGGATATCACCTTTCATAGTGTAAAACTAAGGTAACTTATAAATGTGTGCTATTATAACTCTGCTTAATTTTTAAAAATAGTTAATATATGATATCATTCTTCTTTACATAAATAATGTATTTTCAGTTGTTATTTGCTTGATTGAAACACCTTAGTCATTCAGTCTGGTATTTTTATTACTGGCTGTTTAGAGTTGTCAGTGTCATGAGCTGGTTAAGAATATTTCAATTATTAATTTCATTATCCACTCCAGACAAACACCTCCCATCACCAATCCAAGGCTTCTGATGAGTTATAGAAAAATCCTGTCTTGAGAAGAAAGGTCAAGCCACCATCCCAAACAAGACAGGGTGTTGTCTTCTAAGGTCCGGACTGGGTGGTTTCCCCCAATGTTTGGAAGCAACTATTTTCCGAGGTGTGGCTTCAACACTTCTTTCCTTAAATATGTATATGTGTGGTAAGCTTGTACTTTCTGCTATTATGGACTTTGTTATGTATGTAGTTTTATTTTTCAATGGATTTAACTGACAAAGTAATGAGGCCATTTGTATATAGTCAAGAAAGACCTTTGTTTATTTAGTGTTTATATCATAGGAACTATTCTCACATCAAGCTTGATCGAGTTGCCAACAAGAGCTTCTACGTAAGGCAGAATAGAAGCGGTTGACTCAAGTAAATTTCTCCATCTTTCTTTATGTATATTTACTATTAGGAAAAGTATTCACAAAGTCTTTGATGTGTTGTTCTAAATGAATAGCACCATGATTAGGGAAATTGTTTTATCCCGTAATCCATAATTCTCTACATGTATCATGTCGGCAGAGCAACTCGTCGGGGATTTTACCTTCATCCTTGGTGTTTTTGCCTCTCGCTTATCCACCCAATAACATTTACCACTCACTTGTTTTGTGTTTTTGGGAACAAAGAACGGTGACAGAAGTGTGTCACAGATGAGTTTTTATTTCTGTCAGACCACCTATCAAGGATGTAAGACAGGCCAGGCAGGCCTTGCCTCCCACCATGGGTGTTGCTTTGTAATGCACCGCGTTCTCCCAACAGAGACCACATTGCCCCCTAAGCCAACCTGGGAAAAAATACCCAGAGGGGGGGTTGAATCTGATGGGAGTTGTCTGAAGCTCTTTTTACTTTTTCTTTAATTAACTATTGTATTTTTATAAATCAACTCACAGATACATATATACTCTCCTAGAAGAACAGAAGATATCGTATATACTATTTGTTTAGAAATAATTTTTAAAAAATTAATATTTAACTACTACATTTACCATATCTGTTAGATAATAAACAAATATGTGTAGTAATAGTAGAATGTTTATACCATATGTATGCACACACATAGAAATTATCAAGATTTATGTAGAAAACCTAATTTGGGAGAAAACCACCGTTGTTATTACCCTCATCTTCAATATTTATTATATGGAAATTGTTTGTACTCTTGTACTAATGCAACTTAATGCTATACAGTCAATTTTATGTATAGCCTACAATTTTCTCTGCTTTTCCAACAAAGATGAACAGAAGGGGAGCTATAAACTTCAACTCTCGTTTTCTTTTACCATCCACCATCGGAAGGGAGTCTTCTTTTAAACTCTTCGATTAGACTATTTACCGGAAGGAAAGCTTCTATTTCCACAATAAATGTTTCTCTAACCTCAGAATCATCATGGTATTCTATGGCCTGTTTAATTTCATGACTGTGATCAACAGTTTCAACAACCCCTCATAATTATCAATAATAAACTAACCAATACATCAATTTAGGAATAGAGACTATCAGAATCATAACAATAATAACTCAAGAGAGATTTCACATAATAGATATGCAACAGCACCAGAACCTCAAATACGTTTATCAACTTAAAATGCATACGCTACTTCGTCTATCCTGCATACAGAAAGACAGGCGTTTTCTCTCACACCCACTATGCAGATATCACACATTGTTTTTCTAATGTGGCCCTGCCTGAGATCTAGATCCGAGTTTCTCAGCTTAGGATATATTTAGAAATGAAGAATCATTCATCGCTTAGGCACCATCAACCATGTTTATTCTCTCATTGATCGTATTTGTATATAATCTGTCCTTAGCAAAGATATGGGACAGTGATTCAAACAACCCAGATCATAAGACTTCACGATGCATACAAAATCAGAAATGTCAGAAAGTAAATGTTGAAAATAATCCTTGTATTAAGCTTCAAACCCCAGACTGCCATATATGTTTTTCGTGAGATAAGTTTCAGATATAAAGGCAGCCAAAGACAAAATAGCATATATATCCGTGAATAATCAATTTTGTTAGCCATAGATCTATGTGTGAATTACTCAATTTCTTCTGTATTTTACTAAAGAAGATTGCGCCAGATGAGATCATCCATCTCTTCATTATCACACAAGAAGGGCAGTTTATTTCCCAGATTCAGAGATCCCTGAACTGTTGTAGTGTAACTATGGGCATCATCTGTATCTATCAATTAAACATTTCCTCATCCCATGTATATATCTCTTAGAAAATTAGGCTCAATAATAACCTTTCTTGCTCATGTTCCCTTGCACTATGATCCTTTATTCTCTCATATAGACGGGGTATTTTCAAATACTATGAGTCAAAGCACACAACATCCTAATGGTATTCTTTGATGAAACTAAATGTTTTCTTCATTACTAACGCTACTGACTTCAAAATAATACCACGTGGTAATGCCCTTTATTTCATAATTATTAAAAGGTATATGCCACTGTGGGACGATTTTAGTCCAAGGCATATACGCGACTTCTCTTCATAAAACTACATATACTAATTGGAATACACGTGGGCCTTCATAAATAGCAGTATATTGCCTCCCCACGCTGACTTCATTAAACTCACGTATACATTTGAGAGATATTTGCTTACTTTTCACTTACTGGAATCTATTTTCATCACATCCTAACTCCGACTCAGAAACATCATCATTACATCTTTAACACATAGGTATTTCACTATCAAGTCAACTCCACGCGTAGGTTTCCTATCAAGAACAACTTCTATCAAGTAGGTTTCCATCAGCACACATATTTAACAAAGAGTCAACAATTTCCTTGGGACTTGACAGAAAATCATAGATATGTTCATCAAAGATAAATACATTAATCATAACCATTATTCAAACACTGGGACTCCTTTCTCCTTTGACATCAAGGGCAAAAACACCACACCAACAGGGTTTCATGCATTAAATCATCATGTTCTCAGTTCATATGCTTCTAATATTTAGAGATGTATTTTTCAATGAAGTACACATGACTCCCTGCACCCAACCCAGTATGAATTTTTTCTTATAACCAATACTCATACCACTCACTAGATCCAAATCATGTATCATATATTTGACTCAACTTCCCAAATCATTATGTGTTTGCACTTGACTAATTAACTAAATCAAGTTAAGAGTTTACAAATTTGAACAAGTCCTTACATGACTGAATATAACAATTTTACATCATAGGTCTCAATTAATGACCTTTTCATCAAATTACAGAGATATAATATTTAGCATCTAAAAACCAAAGAATTTCAAACATAAGATCATAATACAACAACCTGTTCACCAATAATGTATCCTTCATACAGTACCTCTTAATGGGGACTAAATATCTTCAATGTTGTAATTTATCAAAGTATCTTTCAATTAAGGAGATAAATATAGAATATATAAAAGATGAATATTTAAAATACAACAACTTAGGACAACCTCAATGTGAGCCATAACTGAGTCTTCTAATGCCACCCCACAGACTTTCATATTTAATAAAAACCCACATGTTTATGTACGTAAAATGCTATACATGTAATCCTCCTTTATGAAACCACATATTAGTCTTTTTTTTTAATCTTTATGAAATTTGTTGCATTTTTTATCAAAGAGCAGACAAATCCCCACTTATGTCCGAGGCTATTGTAATGCTTCCCTGAAGAGGTTTAGTAAATATATCGTTAACTTGTTCTTTGGAAAATATGTCTGGCCTTGGACCCTTGTTCAAGCTTCTGACCCACGTAAAGGATATTTCTCTGATATAGGAATGTTGTCTTGGAATACAACAGATTCTTTTTTTGACATTTACGGGTACTTGTATTATCACATGAATAAAATGGAGATGGAGGAATATTTGACTGAATGCCTGCAAAGTCTCAGAATGTCCAAAGTA
Source organism: Pinus albicaulis (assembly GCA_034641835.2). Taxonomy (NCBI): domain Eukaryota; kingdom Viridiplantae; phylum Streptophyta; class Pinopsida; order Pinales; family Pinaceae; genus Pinus; species Pinus albicaulis. The sequence continues at coordinate 1,004,177,066 of CM076577.1, read as the reverse complement.
GTTGGTAACACATAGCCACACATTTCCTGCTTCATTAGATAAGGCAATATTTATTTTGTTGAACCAGAGCATTATCTTAAAGCCTCCCACAGTGAATGCACTACCACCAGTGCTTTTTCTGGACTACCAAAATTTACCAATCAAGATCCTGCAGCATGAAAGAGTGAGATCAAGATTTTGGACAACACAATATCAAAGTCTTGTTCCAGATATTTGAATATTCCTTTATACCAAAGTGTGACTCGATTGGGGCTTGAAATCGTCTTAAATAATCCAACTGTATGTACATAATGTCGTCTGTCCTTGCAAGGTTGATTGGCATGATTTTATCATGGATTCGTATTTTGTTGATCGGCCTGTAGGAATTCATCTATATAGAACTTGAAATATACCCAAATATCATTGCATGACAGTGTTTAAAAATTATCTCATACTTTCTAATTTTCAAGATATTTTGCTTGTGATAAAAATATGCCATATGTTGCTTGTTTCACTTGCAAGCTAAGAAAAATGTTAGTTCCCCAAGTAAAGACATATCAAATTTTGTTGCATAACAGCAAATTCTTGACCTATGGAATCTTCATTACTCCCAAAACATGTCATCATCAACATATACAACTACAATCAAGAGTTTATCATTTTCAATTTTTATATTTGTTGACACAGACCCTTTGAAAACCTTGTTGATGAAGATATTTTCAAGACATCATGGTACTATACCAAGCTTGTTTACACTACACAGCCTTTTTTAAGTTTGAAAATAATTTTTTCATCATTTACCGATGCAAGAGCATGAGGCTTAGAGACAAAAGGCTTCATTAATGAGTCTGCAACTGGAAAAAAAAAAATTTATACAGTGTGTTGTTCTTTAATGCCTAATTTATAAAGCTAGAACAGATAGGTTGAACTAGTATTTTAGCAGAGGGATTGAAACAATTTTAGATTACATTCATGACATTGTTTCTTAGCTGATAGATTTTATGAATATATTATGTAAATTTAGGATTTTATCTAAAGTTAGAGAATTCGATCTCAAGAAGAGTAACATCTATGCAGTAAACCTATAAATTATAACCTCAAGAAGAGAAAAATTTGGATTTGGGCCGTAGAATGTTTGATTGAGAGGATTTTGCCTCTGCTTTAATAAAACACAGCACTTCACCATCTCCGTTGTATTCTCGTACCGGAGGTGATTTCATCCCTTCAAAATTCATTGGACACGTTTCTTCAGAATTGAGTGTATGAATTTTGTGGTAAAAATATTCAAATTAAGAAATTGGGCTTTCATTGAGATTTGCTTGAACCGTTAATCAATTCATGCTATTATGAGTTGCAGAAAAGGAAAGAGGGCTTCCAAGAGAAGAAGTTTAACTCAGAAATTAAGCAGAAAATCCATGCCAATGGACCGAAAAACAAAATTTTTAGTTAAAAAGTTATTTTCAGAAACCAAGACACACTGCTACTGCCTACCATTTGACTTTCATGGAGTGTTTTTTTCATTTTGGAATGGTCATATCTAGATCACATACGCCATGTTAAAATAAAATCACTGTCTTTACATTGCTTTGGGAAAAGATAAGCCATAAGTTCAATCAACATGGAGAGCTGCAAAGGGTCTAGAATGAAATGATATTCTGAGATCCCAATGGTTCTTATGCTGTACGTTAGTTAATAACAAGGTATGGACCCAAATTTTGTGCACAGAGTTTTATTAAAGATTTTTAAAGTCAAAACCATTTCTAAGACTTAAACACCGTTTAAAAGTAATTTATTATATTTTCATATTTTAATTGTTTTTTTCTAAGGTCTTAAACATTGCCAAAGGGCAGTTATAATGTTATGAATTTAGAAAAGGGATTTTTTCCAAAATATTTTTGCTATATTTATCAACAAACTAATAAATTTGATGAACTAGGAGAGAAATAAGGGTCAGAACAACCCTCTAATTGGTAGGAAAACATTGTAACAGGCTCTGTTGTACTTTCCTAACGCCGTGTTCCATACCTACTGGCATCATTTTGTGGTATTAGAGTAGTCTTTTGTGAGCATTTTCCAGACATCGAAAAGCTTCCAAAAGTAAAAAAAATAACCAAATATGGTTACAATTTGGGTAGGGGGTATAGAAAAGAAGAGGTAGACTACTTAAAATGTCAAGTATTTTGTGATCATGCAAATGCATTCAAGCTGCAGATTAAGTAATGGAAGCAGACAATCCAGAGATCTCAAGATTGCCTATGAACTGTTGAAGAAGAAGGCATGAGCTTGGCTCGATGATGGCAAGAGATTATTTAACTCATTTAGATCTAGCATCCTGCACATGTTGGACTGAAGCATCAAATTTAAAGATCAACTAGAAGAGCTGATAGAATGAGATCAATGAAATGAACAAATGCTTGATTACAGAAGAGATGAATTAAGAAAGAGAGTGACTTTGATGGCCTGTGGTCATGACAAAGATTTGGGTGGGATGGAGTGCTGCAAAGTAATGGAGAGGGTTTGCAGCAAACACCAAGGACTGAACAATGTAGTGTGTTGAGAGGTAAGTTTCTTTGCCTAGTGATTAGATTTTCATTATTTAGACAACGTGTAGGAATCTTGGCATAGTAGATTAATTGATAAAAGAAAGAATACACAAAAGAGAATTTACAAAGTGAGCAGGTAGACAGACAAATTCAAGATACAATAGAGAAGATTTGCATAGAATATGCCTGTCTGAATAGATTCAAGAGATGAGATAAAAGAGATGTCCCCCAAAACAGAAGGAGGCTTACCAAATGGCCTTTGAAATGGAAGGATACCTATAAGAAAGAAATCAAAGGAATAGGTACTTCATAGAGGAAGTTCATAGAGGAATATCTTACAACACCAAGAGATGGAGCTAGCAGCAGCTCACCTCAGTATGCACCCATAGAAGGTGATACAAGTGGCAGAAGGAGTCCTTATAGAGGAAGAGGAGGCAGAAATAGAGGAAGAGAAGTCAGATGTTACATATGTAACAAATTAGGACATAGAGCCTATGAATGTCCAGAGAATGTGGGGAAAAATCATAGAAATGCAATTGTTGCTTAGATTGAAGAAGAAGCAGCAAAGTTGCCTGTAACAGAGAAATAAATTATGCCAGAGAAAGGAGAATCTTTGGTGGTTAACAAGGTTTTGTTAAAACAAACAAAGGAAGTTGCCGAACCAACATAGAGAAAGACTTTGTTCAAAAGTGTGTGCAAAGTTCAAGGGAAATGCTGTCAATTGGTAATTGATAGTGGCAGTACAGATAATTTGGTCTCTATAGAGGTGATAGAGAAGTTGAAATTGAAGACAAGGGAACATCCAACACCCTACAAGGTGTCATGGCTTCAGAAGGGACATCAACTGATAGTAAAGGAACAATGTGAAATAGAATTGCAGATGGGCAGTTACAAAGATAAAATCATGTGTGATGTGATGCCTATGGATGTGTGTCACATATTGTTGGGTAGACCCTGGCAGTATGACAGAGCATCAGTACATGATGGAAAGAGAAACACTTACAAGTTTTTCAAAGATGGTATGAATCAAACATTGTTACCTATGGAAGAAGAAGATGCATCAAGTAAAAAGTCGGATCCAAAGGCTTTATTGTTAAGTGGAAAAGAATACTTGCAGCAAATTGAAGATGATGAGGTAAATTTTGCTTTAGTTTGTAAACCTAAGGTAGTATTTACTTCTACTAAAATTTCTGATTTTCCAATTGAAATTCAAGAAATGTTGGAGAATTATTGTGATATTATTGTGGATGATTTATCTGATGAATTACCACCTGTAAGAGGAATCAACCATCAGATAGATTTGATTCCAGGATCAAATTTTCCAAATAAAGCAGCTTACAGAATGACTCCTACAGAAAATGAAAAAATCAGAAAGAAAGTGCAGGAATTGGTTGAGAAAGGTTTGATCAAAGAAAGTTTGAGTCCTTGTGCAGTACCTATAGTATTAAGCCTGAAGAAAGATGGAGGTTGGAGAATGTGCATTGATTCAAGAGCAATCAACAAGATAACAATCAGGTATAGATTTCCTTTACCTAGAATTGAAGATTTGATGGATTGTTTGAGTGGAGCAAGCTATTTTTCAAAACTAGATTTGAAAAGTGGGTATCATCAAATTAGGATAAGGGAAGGTGATGAATGGAAAACAACCTTTAAAACAAATGAGGGATTGTATGAATGGATGGTAATGCCTTTTGGTTTATCAAATGCACCTAGCACATTTATGAGGCTTATGAATGAAGTATTAAAGGAATTTATTGGTAAATTTGCAATAGTATATCTGGATGATATATTAATTTATAGCAAAACAAAGGAAGAACACCTAAGACATCTTAATTATGTCTTAAGGAAGTTACATCAAGAGAAGTTACTGGTAAATTTAAAGAAATGTTCATTCATGAAAGAAGAATTGGTATATCTAGGTTTTGTTGTTTTTGTTGAAGGATTAAAAATGGATCCAGAGAAGATAAATGCAATTGTGGAGTGGCCTTCACCTAAAAGTGTTTTTGAGGTAATAAGTTTTCATGGTCTTGCTAGTTTTTATAGAAAATTCAAAACGAATTTTAGTAAGATCAATGCACCTATCATTGAAACCATAAAAAAGGACAAACAACCATTCAAGTGGACTGCTGAAGCTGAAAGCAAAAGATAACTCAAAAACCTGTCTTAGTTTTGCCTGATTTTAATAAACCATTTCAAGTGAAATGTGATGACAGAGGGGAAGCTATTGGAGCTGTATTAAGTCAAGAAGATAGACCTGTAGCATATTTTAGTGAGAAGTAGAATGAGACAAGGAGGAAGTACTCTTCTTATGACAAAGAATTTTATGCAATTGTACAATCATTGAAGAAGTGGAGACATTATTTAATGTCTAAAGAATTTGTGCTATATTCAGATAATCATGCTTTATAGTATATTATGCAACAACCTAAATTGAATAAAAAACATGCAAAATGGGTTGAATATCTTCAAATTTTTAACTTTGTATTGAAGCATATAAGTCGTCAAGAAAACAAGGTAGTTGAAGCCTTGAGTAGAAAAAGAATTCTTGTTCAAGAAAGTCAAATTGAAGTGTTAGGTTTTGATTTTATTAAAGAACTCTATAAGACAAATTTGGATTTCAAAGAAGCATTTGAAACATGTTGTAATCTTGTTTTGATAGACAGAAGTCAGTGGTTAGTTTATTTCTTACAAGACGGTTTATTGTTCAAAAGAAATCAGTTGTGCATACCAAATTGTTCTATGAGAGAAAATTTATTCAAGGAGAAACATAGTGGTGGACTTGCTGGACATTTTGGTGTTGATAAGCCTTATGAGCAATTAGGTCATTTTTATTTTTGGCCAAAGATGAGATCTGAAGTGGAAAATTATGTGAAGAATTGTAAAATTTGTCAATTTGCAAAAGGGAAAAGTCAAAATGCAGGTTTGTACATTCCATTACCTATTCCAGATAAACCTTGGGATATGTTAAGTATGGATTTTGTTTTAGGATTTCCTAAGACACAGAGAGGGAATGATGCAATTTATGTTGTAGTGGAAAGATTTTAAAAAATGGAACATTTTATTCCATGTTATAAAACCAGTGATGCTACTCATGTTGCCAAGTTGTTTTTCAAAGAGATTGTCAGATTACATGGGTTACCTAAAAGTATTGTATCTGATAGAGATACCAGATTTTTTGGTCATTTTTGGAGGACATTGTGGAAGAAGCTTGGTACTAAACTAATTTTATGCTCAGCTTATCACCCTTAGACTGATGGGCAGACTGAAGTAGTGAACAGGAGTTTGGGTAATCTTTTGACAATTCTTGCAGGAGAACATCCTAAACAGTGGGATCATATTTTACCACAGGCAGAATATGCATATAATGATTCACTTAACAGAAGTACAGGACAGAGTCCATTCCATATAGTTTATGGAATTCACCCAAGAGGAGTATCTGAGTTGAGGAACTTGGGGAAAGAAGAAATGAGAAGTGATGAAGGAGAGGAGTTTTCTTCAGAAATTCAAACAACACATGAATAGGTAAAGTAGCACTACAAGATAGCAGCATCAAGTACAAAAATAGAGTAGATTTGAGAAAAAAAGAAGTTAATTTTGAAGTTGTTGATTTGGTTTTAGCACACTTAAGAAAATAAATATTTCCAAAGAGGAAGTATAACAAGTTAAAATTCAAAAAGATAGGACCATGCAGGATATTGAAATTTTTTTCTACAAATGCTTATGAAATTGAATTACCATCTGATATTGGAATATCTCCAATATTCAATGTTGCTGATTTGTACATATATGAAGATGGTGGCACAGATGATATACCAGAAGACAGAGAAAATATTGATTGGGTAAAACAGTTACCCACAACAAAGACATTATAGCCAGAGAGGATCTTAGACAGGAAAGTGTTTAAGAAAACCATGGGATAGGAGTATTTTCAATATTTGATCAAGTGGAGGGATCAACCAATTGAAGATGCTACCTGGATGACAGAAACCATGCTGCAGAAATTGGGCAGTTCTGTGGAGGAGCTCATGGACAGGAGCCCATGAAGATTTTTTTCCTCAGGAGTCTAATGCAGGAGCATGAGGCTTAGAGACAAAAGGCTTCATTAATTATTCCAAAAATCCAAAAAAATGTTACAAGCAAAGGTGTTGGTACCTTTAGCTGTCAATTTACAGTTTTACTAGATAGGGTTGAACTAGTATCTAGGAGAATTGAACAGTTTTAGATTAGATTCAGCATATTTAGCTTTCAGTTGATAGATTTAAGGAGGATATTATGTAATTAGGATTTTATCTAAGTTAGGAGAATTCGATCCTCAAGAAGAGGTCCAATGTTATGTAAAAAAACTACAAATGTAACCTCTGAGAAGGAATAATTCGAATTTGGAAGACAAAAGATTTAATTGAGAGGGTTTCGCCTCTTAGTTAATAAAATTTGCAAATTTTGTTTATCTATTGTTGCTTGGGAAATTCCTGGAGGGTTTCATCTCTCCGAAAATCCATTTGATTTATACATTCTGTGTAGAACTTACGTGTAATTAACTTCTCTGTAAAGGAGTGGAAGAATCTGAAGAAGTTCTAGTTTTCTTTTCTCGAGATCGATTTATATTTGTTGAGTCACAAAGCGGAAAAGGAGGTTTCTAGAGGAGTGAAGTTAGAAGATAAACCAGCGAAAAATCCAAGTCAAACATGATTGAAAATCAAGTTTGCAGACAAGCGGTTTTGGAGAAAACCAGTCACTGTTATCGCACAACTTTTGGCGTGCGAGTGGTTTTATTTCAATCGAACGCGATCGAATAATATTGTGACACATCACGGTAACGAAACTTCCAGTTTCACGTGACTTTGGAGCGATAATTTACCGGTCTAATTGAATGCAATGACCATTCGATGTTAAATGTCGAAGATCCAACAGTGGTCGCTTGGGAAGTTGCGCAGAGTTTTAAAAAGGTATGGACCTGACGGTTTATACAATGGAGTTTTATTAAAGGTTGAAGTCTGGAACCATTTCCGAAGGTTTTAAACATTTTTTAAAAGAAAATTATTACATTGCCGAAGGTTTTTAAACATTGTTTCCAAAGGTTTAACATTGTTTAAAGTGAGTTATTATGTTTTCAAAAGGATAAGAGAACTTTTGCTTCTGCATGTAGTTTTATTTAGTTTTCTCAAGCAGATTTAATAAATTTTGATGAATGAGAATGGAAAGAAAGACCAGGAACTAATTCCTCCTGAATTAGAAAACATTTTAACTAATTTTGAGCAGTTCTCCTTAATGCTTGCACCCACACTGCCATCATTTTCCCATCCGTCTCTGGGTGGTAGCTAGTACTAGGATTTAAATTCGTACCCACCAAGCAAAAGAGCTTCTGCCAAAATCCACCCATGAAATGGCTATTCCTGTCACTGACTATGGTCTTGGGAAGACCATGCAATCTGAAAACATCACAGAAGAATAGCTCGACCACCTGTAAAGTTGTGTACCACGCTGATATGGAGAATAAATGGGCATACTTTTTTAATTGATCAATAACCACAAACATGCAATCCTTGCCTTGCACTGTGGGTAACCTTGTGATGAAGTCCATGGAGATGCTTTCCCACTTTCCTTCCAGAATGGGAAGCAGTTCTAGCAAAATGGTAGGGTGGCTCATCTCCCCCTTATTCCTCTGACATACTTCACACTCCTTGACATGCTGGAGTACGTACTCTTTGAGGCCTCTTCAAGAGAACCTCTCCCTGATGGCCCTATAGGTCTTTATGAATCCCTAGTGGCCTGATAGCCGAGAATCATGTGATGCATGGAATATATTCTCCTTGAGCTGGGAATTCACGGTCAAGAAGATCCCGTCCCAGTAATATATGACCTCATCCATCACCCTGTACTTGCCATCTATAATCTGGCCGTACAACACCTCACAGGCAAAGCAGTCCTTTGAATACTCCACCAGCAGTTGAGCCCTCTAGTCTGCTTCTAATATCATCAAGGATAACATTGCTGGCCTGTGTGACAAAGAATTTGCCACCACGTTGTTCTTCCCTTTGATATTCTCAATGTAAAATTTTTAGGCCTAAATATTACTAACCCACTTCTATTGCCTCTCTTGCAACTGCTTCTGCTCAAGGAAAAACTAGAGGCTATTGTGGTTTGTCCTCACCCGAAACCTGTTACCTACCAGATACTACCTGAACTTGGCCAATGCATGCATAATGGCCAGCATCTCCTTGTCATATATCAGACATAAACTCTAATGCAATATTAAATTTTGTCTCTCGAAAGCTATAGGGTGTCCCCCTACATCAACATTGTGCCTACTCCTTCCCCTGAAGCATCACACTCCAGAATGAAGGGTGCATGAAATCTGGCAAAGACAATACCCGATAGCTTCTCATCACCTCTTTGAGCTTGTCAAAAGTCCCCTACGTAGTATCAGTCCAAAAAACTTCCTCCTTCTTAGTAAGATCTGTTAGGGGTGCAACAAGTTGAGAAAACCCCTTGACAAATTTCCAGTAGTAGGTGCAGATGCTTACAAATCCCCGGAGCTCTGTCACATTCTTTGGTTTCGGCCAATCTTGGATGGTCCAAATCTTCTCCTCATTGAATCTCACCCTATCCACACCAATTATGTGCCCCAAATAGAGAATCTATGTCAGCACAAACTTGCAATTGGAGAGCTTAACATAGAAATGTTTCTCCTCCAAAATACGCAGTAAAACCTCAATGTGCTGCAAGTACTCCTCCCATGTGCAGTTGTAGATGAGGATGTCATCAAAGAAAACCAGCACAAAATTCCTCAACTGACTACAGAAGATGTGGTTCATGCAAGACTGAAAGGTAGCTGGTGCATTTTTTAGCCCGAAGGGCATCACCAAAAACTCGAAATGGCCATAGTGGCACTTGAATGCAGTCTTGGGGATGTCCTGGTCCCTCACCTTGATTTGATGGTACCCCGACCTCATATTGATCTTCGAGAAGAACTTTTATCGCCTCATCTCATCCATAAACTCATCAATCCTGGGGATGGGGTATCAGTTCTTCATGGTATTTTTTTTGAGTGCCCTGTAGTCAATGCACATCCGCAATGTGCCATCCTTATTTTTCACCAGAACAACAAAAGGAGAAAATGGGCTAGTACTAGTTCAGATGTGTCCCAGTGCTAAGAGCTCATGGATAGCTCTCTCAATCTCATCCCTGTAGGCCTTAGGGTTCCTATAGGGGGTGGTGATCACTACCTGGATCCCCTCCTCCAACTCGATAGTATGCTTAAACCCCCAATCTGGCGACTGCCCCGGTGGTATGTCCCCAAAAACCGTGGGGTATCTGTCTAATATCGACTGCACATCGTGGTGTACTAACTATCCTGTCACTCCTGCCTCTAAAATAAATATCTCTACTGTCCACTCTATGTCCCCCTTCCATAAGTCTACCTCCATCCAGTGTGCTGAAACTATCTGAGGAGGGTATGTGTGCATGCCTCTAATCATCACATGCTTCCCACTCTTCTTTTCTGTCCACTCCATATCTAATGTCTCCCAATCTGTGGTGACCTTACCTAGAGTAATCAACCACTGTACTCCCAATACCACATTGGTATCTAGGATTTCAAGCACTAGAAGTGGTCAGTCATCATGTATGTCACCATGGTCACTACTAATGTTGGAACATACGTCATACACTGCATGGTATTAACGCCAGGAACTAACACCGAGAACCCATAAAAACCATCGGTCGGTATGCCCCTCCTCTGCACTAGCTGGGCATCATTGAAGTTATGAGTGGCCCCTGTATCTACCAGAACTGAAACACATTGTCCTTGGACGGTGCCTCAGACACGCAGTGTCAAATACTTAGGAACTCCTCGCAAAGATGCAAGGACTCCTCCTGTGGGTGCAAAATATGCCGCTCTTTCTCCTGGGGAGGAGGTGGTGGATGATCTCCTCTTGGTGCATAAGCGCTGGCCTCTCCCTCTAACTGCTCATACGCATCTTCTTCTCCCTCACTGTCAGAGAAGACCTCGATGTAATGGGATTTTCCTATGGCACATCGATGACCATGGCTCCTGGAATGTGAAGCATAGCTTCCTCCATATCAAATCTCTCTGGGTGTCATCGTCTAAAGGCCCTCAGCCCTAGTTCCCCTTCGGGAGTGGAAATCTCGTGTCTCTCCCCTTTGGCTGAAATGTCAGTCTTTGTGGGAAAGGAGGTCTAGTCCTGGGCAAAGCATCCTGGAAGTCCCCTATCCTCCCAACTGTGTCCAGAAGTGTAGTAGGCCTAGTAGAGCTGACTAACCCACGTAAAGGCTTTTCCAACCCATCAATGAACATGTATATCCTCATGGCTACAGACAAGTCTGGCACCATCATTGAAAGTATCAAGAACTCATAAATGTAGATCTCTGGGTTCTCGGTCTGTTTGAGCTTGGTCAGCTCGAAAAAATGCTCTTCCAGATCCTTCCGGTCAAATCTCTCCACCAAAATCTGGGTGAAATCTACATATGTTGTCACTCCTGAGTGACCTAGCATGGCCATCCCATGGAACCACCAATCATGGGATTCCCCCTCAAGGTGCAGCGCCACCACCTTGATGGCCTCCACCTCTGCCATCTGGTTAGGCTGAAAGTAAATGCCAAATTTTTTCACCCAAGCTTTTGTTGAACATTTTGATGACCCACCATATGTTGGGAAGAAAAATCTACCCATGGTACGTTGCAGTTCACCTCCTTGCGTGTACCTACCTCCTTTATTCTAGTTGCGGGGTCTGCTGTTGTTCTTCAGGTAGCAGAAATCATGGAAAGTGAGGGCTTCCCCAAACTCTCACCCGTATGACTGATACTATGCAAAAGAATCCTCGTAATGAGCCATATCCGGCTCCTAGGGTCCTCCCATTCCCATACCTGCAGTCCAAAATGTGGGCATAGAGGAATGTGGGGGAGTGCGTAACACCACTTGTTGCATTGTGTTCTATTCCTTTGTGTGATGAGAAGTGTCAGACCCTTCTCCGATGTGAAATTTCCTTGGGGTCTCACACTGTCTGTTCTCCCCAGCAATCTTCTGACCCATCTCCTCTGTTTTTCCGGAGAGTTATTTCACAGAATTCAACAGGAGATTACCAAACTCCTTTCGTCATCTACTTAATTTTCCATGGGTTCTTCCTCCTCTGCATCCTCTATCGGAACACAGTCCCCTTCACCAAATATAGGCTCGAGCCTCCACTCTCTTCTCCTGTACCGCTGCTTCCAATAGGTGATTTATTCTTTGTCTCCAAGTGTCATAGGCTGATCTGCTCCACAGGGTGAACCAATTCTATGAGCTCTGGCACCACTATAATATTCTGAATAGGAAATAAACAACAATACAAAGAAACATAAACAAAAACTACAACTAATAGAAATGCACCATAAAATCACTGTAAACATTACAGAAAATCTGAACCATTTTATTATATATCTGGAAATAGGGAATGAGTACAAGAAGGTGATCATAATTATGGCACCTTGGCTTGCTCAAGGCAAGCTGAAATATATTTCTAAACCCTGCTATGGATGGCTGCTTCTCCTAGTGACTGCGTAACTCCCTAAGCTGATGCTGCTACTGGAAAGTGATGCCTCTAGTTGGAATGGAGCCGCTCTTTGGGGTTTTTCCCCTGCTACGAAAATTCTAAAACTCCGGTTATGAACTCTCCTCCCCAAACCCAGAAAAACCCAGGAAGGAATTCTGGAAAGGCTGACCCTGAAATTTGACCACATTGGGAAAATCACACACTCCTGGTGAGTACGTTGGACTATGAACTAAATGGCCAGAAAATTTGGCCTCTCACTGCTCCAAAATACAACTTGTGAGGGATTGATCCCCTCACACTTTTCGCGAACTGGAACTCGTGAATCTCCCTCACTCCTGAAGTTTCTCTCCTCCAAGACTGCGCAATATCTCTGAGTGACTGCGCTGCTTGATGACTTCGTAACTCCTGGGTGAACGGTTTTGAGTTCTATGCTTTGGAAAATGATGGTAGAGTTCCTCACCTAAGCGGGCACTCGAAGTCCCCCAAGGCTAAGGTTGGGATCTCCGCTCGGAGACAGCCATGTGCTGAACAACACTTGTAGACTTATATGAACAACGTAAGCGTGCTCAATATATGTTAGACATAAATTATGAAGATGCATAATAGAATGAATGAGAAGCTAGGCCCTCACTCCCTTTTATGCTTGAGACCCTAACATCCCCTTTGGCCCCATTATGTTGTGTTGTCCTCCTTTGCCATGCTGCCCTGCCTACTCTATGCTGTCCTGGCCCACACTGCCCCTGCATTGTCACTTGGTCCCCATGCTAAAGGCATCATGTTGGTTAAGTGACATTAGGAAGATTATTATCTAAGTTGGGTCATGGGTCCTAGCACCCTTTTTATTTATGACTGAAAATTAGGAAAGAAAAATCTAAGCAAAAACTAGTATTGCCAATTAGCTACTTCTAATTGGGAATATTACAGATCTCTGGCCCAAAAAAACTCAAAACACATGAAAAAACACCCAAAAAATGAAAATTGTGTATTCAAGAACGCATTGGTTTTTTTTAGGGTCAATTTTCATCATTTTTTAAAATTATGCTGAAAACGAAATTGTTCTTGAAAAAATATTAAAAAAACACCCTCGAAACAAAGAGTGTCAATGGTGGAATAACAAAAAAAAATCATGTCACAATTTTGACACTTTTTAACAATGGAATTAAAGAAAACATATTAGTCCATTGAAAAATCGTAAAATTTTAAATTTTTGATACATGATGTTAAAGATAAAAATATTATGTGTGAAGGCCTTATCATTTCCAACAATTTTCATCCACCTTGTTAAAGATAAAATATCTTAACTCTAAAAACCCTAAAATTGTAATTGTTTTCAACCATAACATTAGAGATAAAATATCGTAGCGCATAAAAACCTTAATGACAAGTTTTAAACATTAAGTTTTTAACATACTTGAACCATGAAATTATGGAGAAATTATATGAATTAAACAATTTTTAAAAATGAACAAATAAATGAAATATTTTTTATTCCAAGAGTAATTTTTATTTTAAAGGATAAAAATATATCTCTTTTCAAATATTAGCCTAAGACAACTTATCTAATTGCAACAAAAACCTAAAATTCAACCATCAAAACGAAGTGTACCCTTTCAATGAGGCATGAAATTTTAAAATTTTTTAAAAGTATCTTATACCAAATGTTAGCAATGCATAATATCATGGAAATATCACTACATAATCTAAAAATTCAACATTAATTTCTAATTTTGTTGTTACTTTTAATAAAAATATCAACTTTGGTATATTGAATATAACATAAAATTTTTTGTAATTCATTGTTGCACTGTGGATATTCTAAAGAGATGAATTCTTCATAATTAAAACATATAATCCAACAAATATAAAAATGCCTTATAACTTCATGTAAGATCATATGGAAATCAAAATATTTATTTCAAGTTACCATGCAAACATCAATTCCATAAAAATGTCTTAGACAATTATTCAAAATAAATCATAGGTTCTGGCACACCATTAAAACCTACATTTTCAGATGAATGATTGGATGCAGATGAAGATGATCCATATTCTTCTCTTTCATCAACTAGTGCTCCATTTGAGTCAACATGCATGCCCACCATTTCAGATTTCAAAAGTCTTCTATATCTATGACTACATTCTGCAAAATCCCATCTCAGCGCTATTTGTTCTGGTAGCACTTTCTTCAAAATATTTATGGTCTTCAAGCGAAGAGTTCCTCTATTTTTCAAATTGAAGTCATACACAAGTAAGTAAACATTCTCCAATTTTAAGACATATGTGTGACGATGATTTATATTTTTTCCCTTTCTTTTTCTCTTTCTGCCAATTTTTTTTCAACTACCATCTCTGGCTTATACGCACCATTGAATGGGTGGGTACTTGTGGAATACCAATGTACTTCAACAACTATAATATCTTAATTTTCATTAATGACCTTTATAACCTTGGAAACATAGAATGAATATCCAAGTGTATCTTCATCTTCTAACACTATTATCATGCAACCCTCCTTAACATCTTGCATAAAACCCTTGTAAAGGTCTTCCATGGCTTGACATTGTGCACATTATCTTCTAGAACCAATATAGATTTCTCTTTCCTCTACCCGTGGAGAATTAATAATACCATGAGAATGTTGTTGTTAAACAATGTGTGTTTCCTCATGTTCATTTGGCATATTTTGTGGAAAAAAAAATGGAGTCTTCAAAAGCATATCCTCATTTATTGATCTTGAAATCATATCACTTTGATTATTGAAAAAATACTCAAACTGAATCAGCAACATCAAATTACTCATATGTATCTCTAATACATATTTTAATTTCCTCCAGATATTCAGAATAATTTATATCTCTCTTATGCCTTCGTGCATTATGGAGTTCAGTAACTAACTGTAATAACAATATCTTTGACGAAAAAATTGGATGCTTTGGAATGAACTTCAAAAATGCTAAACCTGATGATGGCCCCCATTCTGTAGTTGTTGAATACTTCCTGCCCCATATAAGTGTTATCCCATCATTTTTTTTATACGAAATTGATGTTGGAAGCTAATTTCATTAAGTTTTTCAATGCATTTCTCCTCACCATGCGATCTTGGAATAAACCTTCGCATGTCAATAGTTTCTTCCAACACATGAAAAAAAAGCTCTGGAATGTAGGATTTCTTAATACATTCAATTAATGATGGCATGCTCCCAACACATTTCCTCCCCAATGTTAATGAAAAACAACTAAACATTTGATCAATATGGTCATGAGTATGCCCAACAATAAGGAAACCAACCTTTATCTTTTTAAAAATTCTTAATTCAACGAGCACGTTTCGATACCCAAAAAGAACTTGATTTTTGTTTTCATGGTTTGTGTTGTCTAATTGTACATAAAAATTAGACATAAAAAACTTCAGGAAGAATACCAGAACAACGAGTAACCACATCATGGACTATAGTTATGGTCGGATTTTCATCATTATGAATATTTAGAGCTGTGAAGTAAACTCTTAGCAACATATTCTCACTAAAGACCATACAACCAACCTAGTGAAACTGAATGAAATTTTCCTCCTGTAATTTTTTTTCCATGCGGACAAAATGTGAAAGAAGTGTTTTATTTTGGTCCATAATATCAATTATCAAACCCAAATATTTATTTGGGTTATCATAACACTTCTTTCGATGTTTATACACTTTTTGTCTTTCACTTGTTTGCTGATTGTGATGCTCTTGAAGTTCTTTGAAAAACGAATCTATACATAAAATAAAAGAAACATATGAATAAATATATTTTTATAGTTGATAACTATCCCATTTTTAAAAATAATGTTTTGAACACATACCTCTTTCTGCCCCTTGACATTTATCTCTTTTTTCTTTAAGAGAAGCACTTGTACTGAAAACCCCCATCCTTGTCTTCTTAGGAATATGAACATTGTTGATTTTTTTCTTCCATACACTTGTAAAATATGAATATGTAATAAAATTACCAACTCCTTCAACACCTTATGCATAATATTTGTATAAGCTGTAGATTTCACATCTCGACAAATTATCTAAAATATGTATTGTGTCTTTATTTGGCATACACTCTCAATGCTTTAAAAATAAGTCTTTCATCCATGACATAACATTATTTGCTAACGGCCCAACCTCTCGTTTATAACGTACTTCTGAATAATATGTGGGATTCGTTTCCAGTATTTCTTGGATTCTTGACAAACGACAATTACCAATTGAATGCAACAATTTGAAAGACTTCCTGGAGAGAAATACATTCCCAATATGATAATCATAATCTGCTAGTTAGATTGAATGTTTCCCACTAAATATGAATTTTGCATGCTTTTATTCATTGACAAATATCTATTCCTTTTCTCCACAGCAAAGTTGAAATCCATATGTTTCAAGCAATCCTTTAGACAACATTCACTTGAAATCAAATGAACGACAAAACTTCTATTTGTGAGATATGTTGTCCTAACCCTTGTATAAATGGAATGTTTTAGATTGATATGAAAAAGTCTACTCCTAATCTAGTTACAATATTTTCTTGCAACACATTCATCATTCTATTATCCTTTGTAGAAGCAGTTTCATCACCATTAGGAGGAATATTATCCCCACTATCATCATTCTCAAAATAGTTAAGAAATTCATCAGCATCATTTCTTGGAAAATATTCATTACCATCCTCACTTGAAGAAAAAAATTCACAAGAATTATCTGTGATTTTGAAACCCTGACTCAGACAAAATCCTTCACCATCTTCATCCATGCTTTTGAATTATTCCCTTGGAGGATTCAATTATTCATCACCATGAGTGTCTTTGAAACACTCACTTAGAGAAAATGCATTATTCAGATATGTGCCTCTAAAATTATCATTTGCAAGAAAATTTTCATCCTCCCCTTCCTAACTGGTGCTCTCATAATCCTTGGGATTAGGCCTAAGTGGAAGCTTCAAATCTCTTTTCACTAGAACTTCTTCATCCCACCCATCCTCTTCCTCAATGGTGTTCTCATAATCCTTAGGATTAGGAATAAGTGGACACCTTGAATCTCTATTTATTGGAAATTATTCATCCCCCCCTTCATTAGCGGTGCTCTTATAATCCTTATCATTAGGAAAAAGTGGAAATTTTGACTCTGGAAATTCATCCCCCCCTTCATCAGTGGTGCTAGCATAATCCTTAGGATTAGGACGAAGTGGATATTTTAACTCTGGAAATTCTTCATTCCCCTCTTCATCAGTGGTTCTCGCATAATCCTTAGGATTAGGACAAAGTGGATATTTTGACTTTAGAAATTATTCATTCCCCTCTTCATTAGTGGTGCTCGCATAATCCTTAGGATTAGGAAGAAGTGGATGTTTTGACTTTGGAAATTCTTCATTCCTCCCTTCATGAGTGGTGCTCGCATAATCCATAGGATTGGGAAAAAGTGGGTATTTTGACTCTGGAAATTCTTCATTCCCCCCTTCATTAATGGTGTTCGCATAATCATTAGGATTAGGACAAAGTGGATATTTTGAGTCTGGAAATTCTTCATTCCCCTATTCATTAGTGGTGCTAGCATAATCCTTAGGATTAGGACGAAGTGGACATTTTAACTTTGGAAATTATTCATTCCCCCCTTCATCAGTGGTGCTTGCATAATCCTTAGGATTAGGACGAAGTGGATATTATGACTTTGGAAATTCTTCATCCCCCCTCATCAATGGTGCCTCATAATCCTTAGGATTAGGATGAAGTGAAAATTTTGACTCTAGAAATTTTTCATCATGCCCTTCATCATTGGTGCTCTCATAATCCTTAGGATTAAGACTACGTGGAATAATTTATTCTCAATTTACATAAACTTCTTTTTGCTTCCCTTCATCAATTTTGTTCTCATCATCCTTAGGATTACGACCAGGTCGAAAATTTGACTCTCTATTCATGGTGAACGAACTCCTGTTATATTCATTAATCTGAATACAGCTGTTGCGTGAAAAATATTTTAATGTTGCGGAAAGAAAAACTTCACTATCAAAAGAACCCATGAATTTCAACAAGAAGATATTGAATGATACAAATGCACTCTCTCCCAATTACAATATATAGCTTAAAGACTGAAAATTTTCGTCTAAAACCCCCCCCAAAAATTCTCGCTAAAATTTTTCCCTCCAAATTCCCCCCCCCCAAAAATTTTTGCTAAAAACTTTCCCTCCAAAATATTCGTCTAAAATGTATTTCAAAACATTTTACTAAACTGCTAGTCTTCAAATATTTCACCCTACTTTCTATTCAAAAAATCCACAAAATATTCCTTTCATGCATTCTTTCCAAACTAAAATAAAATTTTTATTTGAATGATTTAACATTGACTATTTATCGAAATAAATTTTTAAAATTTATGTTTTATTTTTTCCGACATTGAGTAAAAGTTAATATAAACCTATAATATTAACTACATATTAATTTTCTTAATTTTAATTTTAATCACACATTCGTGAAACGCTAAAGCAATCACACAATCTTCGCTAAATAATAACAATCATTGCTTCTATTCCTCACATCACATCAAGTCTTCTCGGTTTTGTTAGAGCAATTTTGTGGAGGCATTGCATTGGCATTGATAACATATTGAACTAGATTTTTTCGCATTTGAAAGGTTAGTTTTTCTTCTGTTTTGTCCATTTAAAGATGAATATGGGGAGAATCTATTTTTTTTTATGGCTTTTGTGTTCCAAAACTAATTTTTTATTGTTTTTATGTTCGAAAACCCTATTTTTTTAATATTTTCATATCGAAGAAAAGGAAAAAAACTCAAAATTTTCAGGGTTTTAGGACAAAAATTTAGAAACTTTATATTTTTTAGGGTTGCTGGGTTCCTCCATGAAACAAAATCCAAAAAAAACCATGCACAAAAAAAGTTATATTTATTTTATTTTTATTTTTTCTAAAAGTTCAAACAAAAAATGTAATTTTTTCTTTTCTTTTCTTTTAAAACACAATATTTTTTTTTTTTAAATCACATTAGATATTTTATTTTATTTTTATTTTTGAAATTTAAATTTAAATTTACAGAAAATATAGATTTGTTTTTTTTTATAATATTTTTCTTGTTTATATATATATATATATATATATATATATATATATATATATATATATATATCATGTTTTTTTAATTAGTTTTTATTAAACAAATGTTTTATTTCTATTATAAATATAGTTTGAAATTTAAAAAAAAACAATTTATTTAAACAAAATTAATATTAAGTTTTTTGTTTTTTGTTTTTTTTGTTTTTTTTTTAATATTTAAAATAAAAATAAAATAAAAAGTTTAATTAAAAAAGAGTTAATATTATTATTATTATTTAATTAAAAATAAATTCAATTCAATTTTAAAAATCAGAAATTTAATTTTCAAATTTTTTTAATTTTAAATGTTTTAATTTAAAAAAAAAAGTATTGTTTAATTTTAAATTTAAATTAATTTTTATTTTTTATGGTAGTTGGGGGCCTAAGGTCTGCTGAGAGGCACCGTGGAGCGCTGCCTGGCCAGCCTTCGGCCCCTGGCTGGTGGTAAAATATAACATTTTTTTTTTAAATGTTTAATATTTAAAAATTTAAAAATCAATTTTAAAATTTTTGAAATTAAATTTATTTTTTTTAAAACATTTAAAATTTCTACAATTAAATTTAGTTTTTAAAAACATTTAAAATTGAAAAAATTGAAAAAAAAAATTTTAAGGTTTTTTTTAATTATTATTATTATTATTTTAAACTTGAAAATAAAAACTAAAAAATAAAACTTAATATTAATTTTTTTTTAACTTTAATTTAAAAAAAACTTAACATGACTACATGTTTCAAATTAATTGTTTTAATTTTAGTCTTTTATTAATTTTTTTTTTTTTTTAAATGTATTGAAAAAATGTTTTATATATACATATATATGCTTTAAAATGTTTTGTTTTTAAATGAAAAAATATATATATCTTTTTATTATTATAAAAATATATAGTTATATTTCGAAAAGTTATATTTTGTTTTTTAATTTAAATTCATATAGTTCTACAAAAATATATTTTTAAAATTTATTTTAGACCTTAATTTTCGATTAATTTAAATTTAAATTGGCAAACTTAAAAAAAAATTGATTAATTAATATATGTCTTTTCTCATTAAGTTATATATATATATTTCATTTTATGAGGAAGATAGCATAAAAAAAAATTATGTAAATGTTTCTGGATCAAGGCCATCAAGTTCCAAAACTAAAGTTGCAGTTGGACGTACTATGGATACTGTTGGACACAATATGGATATTAATAAACACACTATGAATACTATTGAATGCACAAAAATTAAAAAACATAATAAAAGTCCAGCAAGTGGCCCACCAAGTTCATTAAAGCTTTTTTCTCAATGGAAGAACACAAAGGAAATAAATAAAACAAATTTTCCATGGTATATTGAAGACAATGAAACAGATGATGATATACATATCTATCTGATTTGTGGTATGATTCACTTAGGTGAGTCATATGAGGTGATGGGAATAGTATGAGACATATGTTTGGTGCTGAATACAAACACTATTTATGTTCTTGCAAGAATGGCTAATAAACGTGAAATGGTTAGATATCATCTATCAAAGGTCAAGTATGACACAGATGAAACATATACAAAGTTTTCTTCAGAAATCATAAGCAACATTGCAAGTAACATTGTAAGTATGCTTATTTAAATTTGTGCTATGCATTATTGTAAGGATCATTCAATTTTTTATAAATTATTGATCATTGACACATTTTATTTTGTTTCATAGGATTTTGTTGAGCCTCTTTAAAACATGTTTGAGGGTATTTATTATATGGAACCAAATGTTATGACTGTGATCAAATCTTTCCACAGACAAAAAAAAGAAGAATTGAGAATGAAGCAGAGATCAATAGCTCATGGAATTGCAATAATACAAAGAGGGGATCAACCAAGACTCACTAAGGTGGGTCAATCTAGTAAACCTAAACATGTTTCTTTTGAAGATGTGGAAGATGAAGCTGAAAATTATGATATAATTAGTGAGGAGGAGATTAGAACTGTTGTGCAAAAAGAGAAAACAAATCAAACACCAAAAAGAAAAATGGCCAAAGATGTCTCTCTTCTACCTGATGATGAAGAGTTTTTTTATCAAAAAAAGGATATGTTAACCGGTAAGAAGAAGAAATAAAAATTATATCAACCTGTAAAAGTCATGAGCAGCAATTTAGAACAAACTTAAAGCTCTAAAGAAAGTAGAAAAATCATAACACCAGGTGCTGAGTTAGAGGATGGAATTATCAAAACAAAACAAAATGCCATTCGATTTGAGTTGAGGAAGAATAAATTAATTTGTGGTGGCCAAACATTTGAGTTTAATTTCAGCCAATTCTATAGGCCAGATGAAGGACAATCTCAATATCAAATTAGAAAGACACATCACCTACATGTACATAATCTTAAACATTGTTCATAATCAATCCATATGCACATGTGGTGGATTTTGTGGTTCTTGTTGATCCACGTCAGGTTCCCAACAAGCATGCATTTGACAAGACAAAATGTTTTGATTATAAATATTACGTAATTGGAGGGAACCATTTGGTAGAGGCTAAAAGACAATTGATTGAGGAATATCCCAATAACTATCTTTTTCAAATAGTGAAATGCATAATTTACGTTGGTTTAATATAAACGTAATCATTTTCTTATTGCTGTTATAAAACATTTTCATCTCATAAATTTTTGATTGAAACCCTAGTTTATAAAAATAAGGTGTAATTTCTTGATTGCATGTATTTGGAACCTATTTGAGCCTCTTAAGTTCATACTAAGCCCTTTATATATATCCATAGGGTCTTTTGAACTCACTCTCTTGAAATTATACGTTAAATCATCTAAACAACGAAAACTTATCCATTCTTGAGTGAATCTTGTTGTAGAACCCTTAGGGGTTATTTAGCCTAAGTCCATTGGGGTTACTTAATCCATAAAATCTACTAGGAAAGCCTCCCTTCTGGGGATTTTATCCATCTACAATAATGAATGGAGTAGGTATTGAGGTGACAATAGCTCTCCCATTGTTGCTCTCAATGTACAATACTTAGTAAGGCTTTGCATTGAGGTGCTATATTTTGCAATACTTGGCCCCAAAAAGGTACCATGTCAAGATGAATCCATTCAAATTCATGAACCATACAAAATATAGTTACCTTTTGAGGTAGTGAAACTAAAAATGATCCCATGATGCCAACGAAAGACTAGGAACAAGGTAAAGCTTGCCCTAAGAATATAGGTAAGCTACTAGCAAAAGTTTACAAACAAGGTAAGGATTTCCCTAAGCATCTATATGAAAGGGAAAGAGAAGGAGAAAAAGAAGAAAAGAAGGGCATAAGAAGAAAAGGAAGAGAAAGGGTAATACTACCTTGACTTAGTCAAATTATGAGAGAGGATGGAGGAGGATGAAAAGATGAACAACCTAAGAGGGTGCATGGGAGAAGGGTCAGGACATATATGCCAAGCTAATAGAATAAGGCTAAGAACAAGGAAAGGCTTTCCTTAATCATCTAGGTGACAAGAAGGGTTGTGTGGGAGCGCCCCCCACCCCACCCCCTCAAATACACTCTCGAAGCTCACTCCAAGCGAAGCGAATCGAGAGTGAGCTGCCACAAAAACAAATTCGCTCCCTATCTTTCTACATGCAAAAAAATCTCAAAGATGTTCCAAACACACTTATTTTTCAAATAAACAAATTTTTTTGGGTGGGGCAACCTAATATTCAAGCTTATGGCCTTAGTATTGATATGAAATTCATGGTAATGTTAAGTTCTTAAATTAAAAGTGATATTCTCCTTTATATTTCATTTTCATCCTTTTACTTAAATTTTTAACATTACCATGAAATGACTCGGGATGTTTGAGAGTAGTTCTGAACTCATTATATTTCATATGGAGAAAGTAGAATTATAGATCTCACTCAAAATCCAATAGACATATCAATTTTTTCAGGATTTTAGAATTGGGGGGATTGAAATGTTTCCATTGGATTTTGTTATGTATTAGGGTATGGAATTCATACTTAATCAAGAGCACCAAGCCCTCTATGTACCTTGATGTTAGTGACATTAGTTATCAAACTCCTCTATCATGACCCTACTAAAAATGTACCCATCACTCAAACAAAATATTTACTTGACATGCTATGTTTTTTCTATCTTATGTTAATGCTTAGAGGGTCATATTAACGAAAAATATCCCTAAGGCAATGATTTTGACAATATGCAGGTTTTTTTTGTAGCATGTTTTTTTTTTATGCTACATGCCATCTAAAGCTTATTTTTTGATGTATTTTCAGTTCAAATATAGATTGCACTCGATGCTATTTTGGTTATGCTCACCCTTACGTGCTATATAAAAGAGAACTTGTATTTTGTGGACCTATGGTTGATGGAGATTATAACTACTAGATGAAAGATGTTATATGGTTAAATCCATGTTTTTAAGTTTTCTATCACTAATTCATCATTTTGCATGCTTTTTTTGACATATATGCATCAAAATATATAAAAAATTTATTATATAAATTTCTCTCCCAAAATCACTCCCGACCTAGGAGCTTTCGAAAATTTCACTCCCTGATCCCACTTCCAAGTAGTCATGGTGGAAAGGGCAAGAGGAGAAGAATGAGAACAATAGAAGGGCACAATAAGAAAAGGAAGATGAGTGGGGAGAATACCATGAGTTAGTCAAGGTAGGAGAGAGAATGGAGGACAAAGAGATGAACAACCTGAGAAGGTGCACGGGAGAGTGGTTCAGACATTGGTAGAGAAAAAGTAGGCTAGAATGGAAGAGTCAAGCCTACTTATATGGATCTTGAACACTTACTGAGAGCAAGACTCCACAAAGAACCTTGGATAATACATGAAAAATAGTAAGGGACGAACCCTAGAAGGTAGCTTAGTGTAGTAAGAGAGAGATAGAGATAGAGGAGATTTTTTTTTTTTTAAATGGATTAAATATTGTGTTCCTGGAAGAAAAATAATCCACCCCTGAAGGTTTGAAAGATTTCCATCATTACATCCAACCAAGGGCAACCAAGGAGGATGTTGTAATACAAATCTTGTAAGTTTTGGAAGAACCAAAAAATCATTACATTACCTTAGGGCCAAAATTCAAAGGAATTTCAACATCCCTATGATGTGCAGCCATAGATTTGTTGAAACCATGAAGGGTCCAAGGAGCAAGAGAGAAGAAATTGGTACCAAGGGCATGAAAAACAAGGGTTGTTATGATGTTAAGGATAGACTCGAGATAAAAAATGAATCATTTGATGGCCAATTTGTTGTGACAAATATTAATGAGGACTAAGTTGACCATGTTGGCCTTATTTTCCTCAATGAAAGGGATGCAAGAGAGATTGAGAGAGAAAAGGGACCCAAGCTTGAGCAAGAAAATGGTAGATCTCAAAAAGGGCCTCAAGAATATGATCCCTCTTGTTAGGAATTCTTGGAGAACATCAATGAAAGAAATACTAAATACATGATAATATAGGCTCTAACTATGATATCAAAAAAGGAAGGAAGCATGCACAAACCTAGTATGGATAACATGAGTGAGAGATATGCTAGAGGAATCAAGAGGATTTTCTTGAAAGGTTAGGGAGACTACTACAATCTAGTGACAACTATAAGGACCGAATGAGATGAAGGGTAAAATATCAAGTTGTTTGATGTAGGGAGAGCCCTATCTAGTGCACCAAGATGATGGTATTGTTAACATTGAATTTACCCTTGGAAAATTCAAGTATTACCTTTAGTATTGTTTGTGAGCACACTCAGGATCAAGTTCGACTTTTCCTTACTACATCTTGATCATTCAGTAGCAACATTTCGTATACACATTCACAATGGGCTCTATGGCCATGAACCTTTTGTCTAGAGATGTTAGATTTTAGATTCTAAGGTTTCTAGTTACATTCCATTAATTTGGTTTTCAAAGTTCGATATTCCAATTGTATCAATAGCAATTTTTTTTTTAAATTCTAAGACCAAAGGACCAAATTTGGGTTGTTGTTTCACAAATGATTGTGTAGGAGCAAGAATGATACTTGGTATGCAGGTAATGTGGTTGGCATTAAATTATTTCCTTTAAGCCAATTTAATGGGAAGGTCTCATTGTTGGCTTGAGGGGTCCTGACCCAGGTTCAGAGGTTAAGTTTTGCCAAGAAACCCCTATACTACTAGCCCTTTCGGCAATGAACTGCTTGCACAAGCCAAAGTCGCACCAAAAACAGTATGGGAGGGTGCTAGAACCAAGTTTCCGCACCATAAGAGAGAGAGTGGGTAATTCGAGGCAGATATGCATTATAACTTACTAGGTTTGCACAAAATGAGTCTATTCGCAGCCCTTTCCACGGTGTAATCACCATATAACCATAACAAAGCTATTAGATCTAATCAGTACAGTCGCATCCACATGTGCATTACCAAATACCATGACATATTACTATAATCGCAGCCAACAACAGATCGTAGATATAATTATGCTAATTTCATAACATAGATATATTTGCAGCTTAAATAGGCGTCTCAAATTCACTTCAACAGTAAACATAACCAATTCAGATAACATAGATACTTTAATGATACTTTGTATTCATTAACATTCAGATCCACTTACAACCCAAACATAGCCTGCGCACACAGCCTAGCGGGGTCCGCACACAGCAAGATTGAGGATCTCCACGCACACACCCAGCACAATTCCTTACCCAAAAAACCCAAAACAGATCTAATAGTTTGCACCTAGCATCAATCTCTTGACTTCCATCCTTAATAGACCCAGCTAACTATCTATTTATAATATAGTAGCCTTCGCTATCCTATGGTCTACAAACCGTGGTTTGCGGACCCTAGAGCTACCCTTTAACCCATTACAACACATTAGGGGCTTTGACCCACCCCAAAACCCCTACGCAGGACCGAATTTAGAAAAATTGTTCCAAAAAAGCAGGTTAGGGAACCCCATTCCAATAGGCTCCCAACAAAATCTTGTGACTCATCTCGAGTCACTACGGCCGTGGGTTTTCCATCTTCGCCTGCAGCTGCTTGATCACATCAACCAATGGGGGAAACAGTCCTTCGCTCTGCGCAACAGCATTTTGAGCAAAATCCACCAATTTCTGTGACGTTGGACCTTCTGTAGCAGCAGTGATGCTCTCCAAAGTTTGGTTCAGCTGCTTTACTGTGACATCAATGTCCTAAGAGAACTTGAGGGCCTCATCGGCCCAAGGCTTTAGGTGGTCGATGAGGACCTTATTTTTCTAACAGAGCTCTTCAATATCATCTTTCAGTGTGTGGCTGGTACGCAGTCATGCCGGGCATTGAGCAGGGATCAGAGTAGGCATAGTGGCTTCCAGCTGCTCAAACTCTTCTTCCTTGTGTCGTATCTCTTGAGTAAGTTCGCGTATGAGAGGATCGCCATGCACCTTAGTCCACAGCTACATGGTTGTCTCTAACAGTCCTGTGCCCTGAGCAATCTGATCTGTGATGACATTGGTGGCTTCTGTGACCAGCGCGGCTCGTTGGGCCCTTAACTTAGTTGGTGTTTCTGACTGTAATTTGGCCTGCAAGGCCACAATATGCTATTCCATCTCTGACTTGATCACCTGGATCTCAGTCCTCGAAGCCTTGAGTGCTGCAACAAGCCCCTTAATCTTATCCTGGGGGTGGCAGAAGCCAGGATATCTTTAGTGACATCTGCGCAAAGCCTACTGATTAGGCATTCCAACTCTGTCTGCTGCGTAATGGTGAGGGTACTTGCAGCCTGTGCCTGGGATACTTCAGCGATTTTTTCTTCTATCATCTATTCAGTTTTATTGAGCTGTTGGTGCACTCGGGGGTCCCTGTGTTGAATTTCTTCGAACAGGGATGTGTGGAGGATTTGTAATGGTTCATGTGGCAGGCGCGCTAGGTCCAATTGAACCTCTGCACAGGCCTGGACTTGCGCTCCTAAGTCGGGTGGACTCAGCATGAGGGCTGCGCCTGGTAGAGAGAAGAGGCAGCTTTCCGTCGTACTGATTACTGCGTTGTTCGTTGTTGGGGTCTACCTTACCTGAATCATACTTGTTTGCAAGGTATCAGTCTTGAGCTTGAGGGGTCCAGACCCAGGTTCAGAGGTTAGGGTTTTCCAACAAACCCCTATACTACTGGCCCTTTCGGAAATGACCTGCTTGTGCAGGCCAAGGTATCACCCGAAGCAGTATGGGAGAGTGTTGGAACCATGTTTCTGCACCCTGAGAGAGAGAGTAGGTAATTTAAGGCAGATCTACGTTATAACTTACTAGGTTTTCACAGAATGAGTCTATTCGCAGCCCTTTCCATAGTGTAATCAACATATAACCATAAAAATGTATTAGATCTAATCAGTACAGTCACATCCATGAGCGCATTACCAAATACCATGAAATATTACTATAATCGCAGCCAACATCAGATCTCAGATATACTTATGCTAAATTCATAGCACATATATATTCACAGCTTAACTAGGCATCACAGATGTGTTTCAATAGTAAACATAACCAATTCAGATAACACACAGATACTTTAACAATACTTTGCATTAATTAACATTCAAATCCACTTACAACCCAAACACAGCCCGCGCACACAGCCTAGTAGGGTCCACACACACCAGGACTGAGGATCTCCGCAGACACAGCCGACAAGAGTCCTTTCCCAAACAACCCAAAACATATCTAACATTTCTCACCTAGCATCAATCTCTTGACTTCTATCCTCACTAGACCCAACTAACTATCTATTTATAATATCGTAGCCTTTGCTATCCTATGGTCCAAAAAATGTGGTTTTCGGACCCTAGAGCTACCCTTTAACCCATTACAACACATTAGGGGCTTTGACCCACCCCAAAACCCCTACGTAGGACCGACTTTAGAAAAAATGTACCAAAAATGTAGGTTAGGGAACCCCGTTCCAACAAGCCCCCAAAAAATTCTTCTGACTCGTCCCGAGTCACTACGACCATGGGTTTTCCATCTTCCCCTGCAACTACTTGATCGTATCAACCAATGGGGGAACACTCCTTCGCTCTACAGAGCAGCATTCTTAGCAATCTCCACCAACTTTTGCAACATTTGCATATATGAGGGAGATTTTTCACATATGAGGGAGTTTTCTTGTACTAACTTGGAACCCACCTTATTTCGTATATAGAGGAAATTTGTGACCATGTGAAAAGATCTAAGGCAACCTTTAGAAGGGTGCACATGCATAATTTATCCTAGGATAAATTCATCTATGGACGAATGAAGTTGCATGCTTTGAGAAAACTCTTAGATTTCTATTTTGGGCAGTACCTTATCCATTGAGAGTTGGAGAGTATCGTGCTTTTCTTAGGAAGTTTCTTAATTTGAGACCGTCAACATGTTATTCATGATGAAGTTGTTTAAATGAATAAAACATTCATGTCTTGGAGGAATGAAGTTACATGCTTTGAGAAAAATCTTAGATTTATACTTTGGGAAGTACCTTATCTATTGACCAGGTGGAGACTAATGTGCTTTACTTGGGAAGTTTCTTAATTTGAGACCATAAATGTGTTATTAAAGATGAATTTGTTTACTTGAAGAAAACATGAACGTATTTTTAGTCAGAGATTGGAGCACTATTCTTGGCATATTTTCCTTCAAAGTATATTCCTCTCTCTCTTTCATGTTAATCTAAGTTTTTCCCTCCTCTAACCTCACATGCTTCATTCTATAAGAGCTGGGGAATTTATTTGTGAGAATTGACTGTGATTTTGGTAGAGTTTGTAGCCATTTTCAGTTTTTTTTCGAGCTAGAGATGAAGTGAGCACATCCTAAGTGAGAGGTTCATGGTCTCTTCCAAGAAGCAACCTTGATAGTCTTTCGTCTCTAGGTAGTGGTATAGCAGCGGGAAGGATTATTTCCCTTGGTTTCTTTGGATATGTAACTAGAATCTCTAGAAATTATGTTTACATCTCTAGAATAAAGGTGAAATGTCAATAGCGATCAATTATTTTCATTGTGGATATATTAGTTTGCTGGTTTTCGTATTTTCAGAGCTGCACAACTAAGAATTTAACCTATGATTGTGTGAAATTATTCCTTCTTGACTCCATATCGCTTTGTGCTTTGAGCTCATGATTCCATATTAAAAAAAATAACAACGTTGCATGGGTTCACTAACCCGGGGGTGGGGTTCTCGAACTCGTCCCGGGTTCTTGTCCCCAAGTACCAGATTCGGGTACAGGTGCTTCTAAGAAGAACCCATAAGAATTGGGTTCTTCTATGAAAAACTCGGTTCTCCATTAAAAAAAATTGGGTTCTTTGTCTTGACGAGTACAGAGAGCCCCAATCATGGGTACCTGGAACCCCAAAATTGGGTTCTTTGGGGTTCTTTTGGACCGATTTTGGATTAAAAAATTTAATAGTTTTTTTTATTAAAAGTTAAAAATTAAAATTAATAAAATTTAAAAGTTAAAATTTAAAAAATTTATTGAAATTTAAAGGTACAACGTAAATACTAAAACCTAAAGGCTAAGTCGATTTTGATTTCATTTTTTTCACCCTTCAATGGTGGCAGAGGATGGGCATTTGACGAGAGGGATTTGGTTTCAAACACTAGTAAAAAATGGCTAATTAGTTACTAAAAAAACAACTAAAATTTGCATATAAATGACTATTTTTCAGTCGGTGACTAATAGTAGCTAATTTACAATATCTTATAACACGACCAACTTTTGGTCGTTTTTAGCTTAGTCATTAATTGGTTATCTCAATTTTGTTATCTCAATTTTGTTATCTAGTTGTATATTTGGTCATTGATTTGGTCATTGATTTGGTCACTGATTTAGTCATTGATTTGGTCACTGATTTGATCACTGATTTAGTCACTAATTTGGTCATTGATTGTCACAATTAATGACCAAATATACAACAAAATATATTACTATATGATCAATTGAGAAAACCAATTAATCACCAACGAAATATGACCAAAATGTTGGTCGTGTTATAAGATACTGTAAATTAGCTACTAATAGTCATATATATGCAAATTTTAGTCATCGTTTGAAACCAATTAATGACCGAAGAAATATGACTAAATTTTAGTTGTGTTATAAGATACTGTAAATTAGCTCCTAATAGTAGTATATATGCAAAATTTAGTTGTCATTTGTAGTCACAAATTTATCATTTGCAGTAGCCATTTATTCATTATATAAACGACTAATTTAGTAGTTTATATTCATTTCATTTATTTTCATTAATAATCACTATAAATGACTAATTTAGTCATATATTCATTTTATTTGTGTTCATCATTAATCCATAAAAACTACTAATTTAGTAGATTTAAATTGATTTTTTGTTCATTATTAATCAACATAAATTAACTTGTATGATTTTAAAAATGTCATACAATGTGGATGTTCATATAATATGAAAACACAAAGTCACATATTTTAATTACAATACTAAACAAGATCAAGTGCAACTTTAAATAATTTCAACCACATAAATTATATTATATGAAATGTTAACGTATTACAATATGAGTTTCCAACTTAATATTAGTTGGACTAGAATTTACACATGAAATGATCTTTCATCACTTCAAAACATTATCGTTGTGTTGTCAAGGAATTACAGGTGAATTCACCAACTCTGAATACTTGATAATCAATCTTTATATGTGTGTCTTATGCAAGATATTGGCTTGAAGGGTATCACCACACCAGTTCTCCTCTCTCTTTTTGCATTTGTCGCTCCAATGTTATTTCTCTCCTCTTTTTTCAATTCATTCGTCTTACCATCAATACTGATTTCATTTTCTGAAAACAAAAGAAAATAAAATGCAGTGTAAGACATGAAAGACAATGAACACTAGAATATAACCTAAATTAGACTATAAATAGTTTATCCAACATATACCTTATCATCAACAATGTTAAAGCAGTTTTCCTTTAGCATCAATTTCTGCAAAATAAATGTCATGTTATTCTTTTCCATTTCTCAACATGCTACATGCGATAAATTGAAAATCACATAAAACCAAGAGAAAACCCTTTCCTAACCAAAACAAACAAACATACAGGGTCTCTAATAAAACTTCATTATAATATTAGCAAATGAAAAGAGAGCTAATGGACCATTTGTATTGTTTGACTTTGCCTATTTTTGTTATGAAAATGCTCGAGCTTCAGGAACCAAAAAATGTTAGCACGAGCTAATAACTAACCAACCATTCACTTGTCAACATGAGATATCACAGATAAACTAAAAAATTGATCAGACATTAAAATTGTGAGCGAACTACCTTGAAATTTTCTTCTTGAGAAATACCTCAAAATCCCCTTGTTTCTAATAAGCTTCCTGGCTATGTACCTCCATCCTTGATTTCCCTTGCTATATCTTGAATAAATAATATCCCTTCAACTACCAGTTTTGCGAGAATCCTACCAAGTAACTCAAGAGCCTTGGGTGCATCAATAATAGCATCCTCCAACGAAAAATAGTACAATATCCAACCTAGAAACATCAATATTATATATAGTTATCATTCATAATCGCACATGACCATAGACTGTGGCAATATTTAGATAAACTCAAAATTGAATAAGAACAGACAAAAAATTTCAATTTTGTGGTTTATATGAGAGCCATTTGATAATAGCTCAGTCAACATCCATGTTTCAGGCAGTATTTGGTGTCTTTTTTATGTGGAAAATTGTCCAATGGGGCTAGATGTTTTAACCTTTTCTGTTTGGATCTAAGATGAATATGAATATGTATTGGATTTTTGTTTTAAATGAAAACATAGGTTCTTCTTTTTCCTTTTCTTCTTTACTCCCTTTACATTTATATGTTGTGAATTTGCATCTACTTGTTGGAATCTAAGTGCATTAAGATCCTGAAGGCCCACGAAGAGACATGGCGCCTCCGAAGTAGGGCCATATAGCTGAAAGCTGGGGATGAGAACACTAACCAACCATTCACTTGTTAACATGAGAGATCACAGATAAACCACAAAATTGATCAGGCATTAAAATTGTGAGCAGACTACCTTGAAATTTTCTTCTTGAGAAATACCTCAAAATCCCCTCATTTCTAATAAGTTTCCTGGCTATGTACCTCCATCCTTGATTTCCCTTGCTATATCTTGAATAAATAATATCCCTTCAACAACTAGTTTTGCGAGAATCCTACCAAGTAACTCAAGAGCCTTGGGCACATCAATAGTTGCATCCTTGAATGAAAATAATACAATCTCCAACCTAGAAACATCAAAATTATATAAAGTTATAATTCTCAATCGCACATGACCATAGACTGTAGCTGTCTTGAAATAAACTCAAACTTGAATAAGAACAAACACAAAATTTCAAACTAACCTTTAGTAAGTTGTCCCTGATTTAGAAAGAAAGGCTCGGACTTGTGTAAATGTGTATGTAGATTCCCCAAAGATCAATTTCAACATCTTTCTTGACAAAAGAATCTAATATCCAAAGAGAAATCTCCTCTATGAAGCCACATATCAAAAGATGCGGGATATCTAATAGAGGAAGCATGAGAATTCTACCTGCTTTAGCCAACATTCTTGATTCTTGTGCTGATATATATCTAGAGAACAACAACCAGGTTCAAATGGAAAGTAAACCCAAATTTTACACTTATTTCCACCTTCTTTAGCATTTTTTGCTTGGTCTAAGCAAGCCTGACAACAATCTGCAACACTTTCTTTATGGTGCATCAAACCCCATTTAACTGTAGCTCCGTCATAGTCTGTATGTGGTTCTGCATGG
The DNA here is from genome assembly GCA_034641835.2 of Pinus albicaulis. Taxonomy (NCBI): domain Eukaryota; kingdom Viridiplantae; phylum Streptophyta; class Pinopsida; order Pinales; family Pinaceae; genus Pinus; species Pinus albicaulis. Next base: position 1,004,144,112 of record CM076577.1, on the reverse strand, counting down.
CATTCACAAGGAAGTGGCTTGCCAGGTATGATTCCATCTTCTGCAGAAATAATATCAAACTATGCATCATTCTTTAATTGCACCATTTTAAGATAGGATTCTCCAAACCCTTACTGCCCTTGGACAAATTGAAGTAACAAAGAAATAAAATAACTCATTCAAAAATAACACACTTGGGGAAAGGTGGAAAAGAAAATAGATGTTAAACCAAAATACTTTGAATTTTAACGTTTCTTCACTGAAAAATTCTAAATTCCATTCTCTAGCACGTAAGTAATCAAATTGTTAAATTTAGCAACATATCAATAACCTTAAATATGTTGAAAAAAGGAACCTAGAGAAATTTTTAGGAAACCATAATCCTCCTTCATAGAACATGCTCAGTTCAAGACATAATGCAGTGAAGAGGAAAAAATAATTTGGTGATGCTAAACTAGTAGTCAAAATCCCAAGAAATCAAAAGCGAAAACACCAAACTGAGATTGCTCATATATTCGTTACCGATCTCAGGTCCATCCTCCAGCATATTTCCACTATCCTCGCTTGAAGCTTCGGGAGATAATGAGAATCCATCTTCCTCCAACACAGGGCCCCAGTGAGTCTCCAATACTTTTTCCACCATCTCTGTTCATGGGAACCCCAATACATAATGTATAAACACACACCCAAATTTGGGAGCTATGGACCAAAAGGAGCAGGGAGAAAAGAACCTGATGTCACAAAAAAATAGTGTGCCACCACAACTAACGGACAAGCCATCAGTTGAAGTCACACATAAGATGAATAGAAAAAATGCACACCAGTATCTTTGGCTTGTGTGGGGGAATTCACACTTGCATTCATTGCTTCACGTTTCTTAGCTTCTTCAAGCTTTTTCGTTTTCCATTCTTCAAGGGCTATCCGTTAAAAAAATGTAAGCATTAACAACATATTGATGTAATTTCCAAATTCCAAAATAGTCAATAATTTGCATTGTTACTGAACTGGTTAAAACTTTAATTGTACATTATTACTCAACTAGCGGGTTAACAATTTATAACTTTTGAGGAATCTAGAGCTAAAAACTTCCTGAGTTTTATATAATGAGAAAATGTATGAGCTCCCACTTCTCAATTGTTAGAAGCTATGTGAATGGTGGAATATATGCTAGAGCACTCATAGCATATGGCAGAGGTTGAGCCCTCCCTCCTATTCCCTTGCCAAGACCTCCCTGAGGACCAAGATTCATCACACCCCTGAATACACTTTTGTTTGTAATATCATAGTCAATTAACTGTATAATATAGTTCTTTCCACGTAACCTAGAGAGATAATTCATCTGTCACGGCCTTTTAGATTGATTGCATAATTGGTACAGCTTGATGATACAACTTTGTGTACTTCGTTGCTACGACCACTGCCAATCTTACCTAGTTTTGATAGAGTTTATTATTAACCTGAAAGAATGCTTCTGGATCATAGTTTTTTTTGCGTCTGCTAGATGTTTCTCTTCTGGTACCAGTTCTTAATCAAAGGCACACATGTACTTGCTGGAACCTGAGCGCACTAAGATCCTGAAGTCTCCCGAAGAGACATGACGCTTCCGAAGTAGGGCCATATGGTTGAAAGATGGGGATGAGAACACTAACCAACCATTCACTTCTCAACATGAGAGATCACAAATAAACCACAAAATCGATTAGGCATTAAAATTCTGAGCATACTACCTTGAAATTTTCTTCTTGAGAAATACCTCAAAATACCCTCATTTCTAATAAGCTTCCTGGCTATGTACCTCCATCCTTGATTTCCCTTGCTATATCTTGAATATAGAATATCCCTTCAACAACCAGTTTTGTGAGAATCCTACCAAGTAACTCAAGAGCCTCGGGCGCATCAATAGTAGCATCCTCCAATGAAAATAGTACAATCTCCAACCTAGAAACATCAAAATTATATAAAGTTATAATTCATAATCGCACTTGACCATAGACTGTAGTAGTCTTCAAATAAACTCAAACTTGAATAAGAAAAAACACAAAATTTCAAACTACCCTTTAGTAAGTTGTCCCTGATTTAGCAAGAAAGGCTCGAACTTACATAAATGTGTATGTAGATTCCCCAAAGATCAATTTCAACATCTTTCTTGACAAAATAATCTAATATCCAAAGCCAAATCTCCTTTATGAAGCCACATAGCAGAAGATGCAGGATATCCAATAGAGGAAGCATGAGAATTCTACCTGCTTTAGCCAACATTATTGATGCTTGTGATGATATATATCTGGAGAATAGCAACCAGGTTCAAATGGATATTAAACCCAAATGTTATACTTCTTTTCACCTTATTTAGCATTTTTTTCTTGGGCTAAGCAAGCCTGACAATAATCTGCAACACTTTCTTTATGGTGCATTAGACCCCATTTTACCGTAGCTTCATCATAGTCTGTATGTGGTTTTTCATGGCATTCAGAAGGAAGTGGCCTGCCAGGTATCGTTCCATCTTCTGCAGAAATAATATAAAACTATGCATCAGGATTTAATTTCACCATTTTAAGCTAGGATTCTCTAAACTCTTGTTGCCCTTGGACAAATTTAAGTAACAAAGAAATAAAATAATTCGTTAAAAAATAACACACTTGGGGAAAGGTGGAAAAGAAAACAGATGTTAAAACAAAACTTTGAACTTTAACAATTCTTCACTGCAAAATGCTAAATTCCATTCTCCAGCACGTAAGTAATCAAATTGTTAAATTTAGCAACATAACAATAACCTTAAATATGTTGAAAAAATTAACCTATAGAAATTGTCAGGAAACCATAATCCTCAAGTCATAAACTTAAAAATAGATAAACTACTATATGAATACTTTTTCAAACACGCTCAGTTCAAGACATAATCCAATGAAGAGGAAAAAATAATTTGGTGATGTTAAACTAGTAGTCAAAATCCCAAGAAATCAAAAGTGAAAACACCAAACTAAGATTCCCCATATATTCATTACTGATCTTAGGTCCATCCTCCAGCATCTTTCCACTATCCTCGCTTGAAGCTTCAAGAGGTAATGAGAATCCATCTTCCTCCAACATAGGGCCCTAGTTAGGCTCCAATACTTTTTCCACCATCTGTGTTCATGGGAACCCTAATACATAATGTATAAACACACGCCCAAATTTGGGAGCTATGGACCAAAAGGAGCAAGGAGGAAAAGAACCTGATGTCACAAAAAAAATAGGATGCCACCACAATTAACGGACAAGCCATAAGTTGAAGTCACACATAAGCTCAATAGAAAAAATTCATACCAGTATCTTTGGCTTGTGTGGATGAATTCACACTGGCTTTCATTTCTTCACGTTTCTTAGCTTCTTCAAGCTTTTTCGTCTGCCATTTTTCAAGGGCTATCACTTAAAAAAATGTAAGCATTAACAACATATTCATGTAACTATAAAATTCCAAAACATTCAATATTTAACAGTCAATAGTTTGCATTGTTAATGAACTGGGTAACACTTTAATTTTACATTATTACTCAACTAGTGGGTTAACAATTTATAGCTTTTGAGGAATCCAGAGCTAAAAATTTCATGAGTTTTATATAATGAGAAAATATATGAGCTCCCGCATGGAAATTGTTAGAAGCTATGTGAATGGTGGATGATATGCTAGAGCACTCATAGCATATGGAAGAGTTTTAGCCCTCCCTCGTATTCCCTTGCCAAGACCTCCCTGAGGACCAAGAGTCATCACACCCCTGAATACACTTTTGTTTGTAATCTCATAGTCAATTAACTATATAATAGATTTATTTCCACGTAACCTGGTGAGATAATCCATCTCCTGACAGAAACTATATGGATTAGAATAGTCACATCCTTTTAGATTGATTGCATAATTGGTACAGTCCGATGATATAACTTTGTGAACTTCGTTGCTACCACCCCTACCTATATTAACTAGTTTTGCATTAGGGGAATTTTGAGGTCTAAAATGGGCCTCCTAAGAAAAATGTACAACCCAAATAAACTTTATAAGAACCAATAGGATTCAAGATGATGATGTCAACCATGGGGGATGATTCACCATTTTTTAAGTAAAATGGTCAAAATATTAAAAAATAATAAAATAATAAAAATAATTTTTCAATTCGTATTTTGACCTTATCTCCCAAATTTTTTACTCAAATTTCGAGCGATATTTCTCGTTGGATGAAAAACTTAATTCCTCATCTAAGGAGTACCCATGTTACATACTTTCGATGGACCCTGCTACGTGAAAAATGAGAAATAGATGAAAAAACGTGATTGCAATCACGTTTTTCATATATTTCTCATTTTTCGTGTAGAAGGGTCCATAGAAAGTATGCAACATGGGTACTCCTTAGATGAGGAATTAAATTTTGCATCCAACGAGTACTCCCACTCAAAATTTGAGTAAAAAAATTGGGAGATAAGCTGAAAATACGTGTTGAAAAAAGTAGCTTTTTCTTTTTTCCCTCTAAAATTTGATGATGTCATCAAATATTATTTTATTATTTCCACTATTATTTTAAAATTTCCTTAGGAGGGCCATTTTAGACCTCAAAATTCCCCTAATGGATAGAGTTTATTATTAACCCGAAAGAATGCATTTGGATGATAGTGTTTTTTGCGACTGCTAGATATTTCTATGCTGGTACCAGCTGTTAATCAAAGGTGTGCATCTACTTGCTGGAACCTGAGCGCACTAAGATCCTGAAGGCTCCCGAAGAGACATGGCACCTCCGAAGTAGGGCTATCTGGCTGAAATTTGGGGATGAGAACATTAATCAACCATTCACTTGTCAACACGAGAGATCACAGATAAACCACAAAATTGATTAGGCATTAAAATTGTAAGCAGACTACCTTGAAATTTTCTTATTGAAAAATACCTCAAAATCCCCTTGTTTATAATAATTTTCTTGGCTATGTACCTCCATCCTTGATTTCCCTTACTATATCTTGAATAAATAATATCCCTTCAACAACCAGTTTTGTGAGAATCCTACCAAGTAACTCAAGGGCCTTGGGCGCATCAATAGTAGCATCCTCCAATGAAAATAGTACAATCTCCAACCTAGAAACACCAAAATTATATAAAGTTATAATTTATAATCGCACATGACCATAGACTGTAGCAGTCTTCGAATAAACTCAAACTTGAATAAGAACAAACACAAAATTTCAAGCTACCCTTCAGTAAGTTGTCCCTGATTTAGAAAGAAAGGCTCAAACTTGCATAAATGTGTATGTCGATTCCCCAAATATCAATTTCAACATCTTTCTTGACAAAATAATCTAATATCCAAAGCGAAATCTCCTCTATGAAGCTACATAGCAGAAGTTGAAAGATATCCAATAGAGGAAGCATGAGAATTTTACCTGCTTTAGCCAACATTCTTGATGCTTGTGCTGTATATATCTGGAGAATAGAAACCAGGTTCAAATGGACAGTAAACCCAAATGTTACACTTATTTTCACCTTCTTTAGCATTTTTTTCTTGGTCTAAGCAAGCCTGACAACAATCTGCAACGCTTTCTTCATGGTGCATCAGACCCCATTTAACTGCAGCTCTGTCATAGTCTATATGTGGTTTTGCATGGAATTCAGAAGGAAGTGGCCTACCAAGTATGATTTTATCTTCTGCAGAAATAATATCAAACTATGCATCAGGCTTTAATTTCACCATTTTAAGCTAGTATTCTCCGAACACTTGTTTCCCTTGGACAAATTGAAGTAACAAAGAAACAACATAACTCATTCAAAAATAACACACCTGGGGAAAGGTGGAAAATAAAACATATGTTAAAAAAAAATACTTTTAATTTTAACATTTCTTCACTGCAAAATGCTAAATTCCATTCTCTAGCACGTAAGTAATCAAATTGTTAAATTTAGTAACATAACAATAACCTTAAATATGTTGAAAAAAGGAACCTAGAGAAATTGTCAAGAAACCATAATCCTCAAGTCATAAAATTAAAAATAGATAAACTGCTATATGAATAATTTGTAAAACACGCTCAGTTCAAGACATAATGTAGTGAAGAGGAAAAAATAACTTGGTGATTCTAACCTAGTAGTCAAAATCCCAAGAAATCAAAAGCGAAAACACCAAACTAATATTTCCCATATATTCATTACTGATCTCAAGTCCATCATCCAAAATCTTTCCACTATCCTCGCTTGAAGCTTAGGGAGGTAATGAGAATCCAGCTTCCTCCAACACAGGTCCCCAATGAGTCTCCAATACTTTTTCCACTATCTCTATTCATGGGAACCCCAATACATAATGTATAAACACACGCCCAAATTTCGGAGCTATCGAACAAAAGGAGCAGGGAGGAAAAGAACCTGATGTCACAAAAAAATAGTATGTCAGCACAACTAACGGACAAGCCATCAGTTGAAGTCACACATAAGCTTAATAGAAAAAATTCATACTAGTATCTTTGGCTTGTGTGGAGGAATTCACACTGGCTTTCATTGATTCACGTTTCTTAGCTTCTTCAAGCTTTTTGGTCTGCCATTCTTCAAGGGCTATCACTTTAAAAAGGGTAAGAATTAACAAAATAGTGATGTAACTGCAAAATTCTAAAACAATCAATATTTAACAGTCAATAGTTTTCATTGTTACTGAACTGGGTAACACTTTAATTTTACATTATTACTCAACTAGTGGGTTAACAATTTATAACTTTTAAGGAATCCAGAGCTAAAAAGTTCCTGAGTTTTATATAATAATAAAATGTATGAGCTCCCACATGTCAATTTTTAGAAGCTATGTGAATGGTGGAATAAATGCTAGAGCACTCATAGCATATGGCAGAGGTTGAGCCCTCCCTCCTATTCCCTTGCCAAGACCTCCCTGAGGACCAAGAGTCATCACACCCCTGAATAAAAATTTGTTTGTAATCTCATATTAAATTAACTATATAATACAGTTCTTTCCATGAAACCTGGCGAGATAATCCATATCCTAACAGAAACTGTATGCATTAGAATAGTCACGGCCTTTTAGATTGATTGCATAATTGGTGCAGTCCGATGATATAACTTTGTGTAATTCGTTGCTACCACCACTGTCTATCTTACCTAGTTTTGATAGAGTTTATTATTAACCTGAAAGAATGCATCTGGATCATAGTGTTTTTTGCGACTGCTAGATGTTTCTCTTCTGGTACCAGTCTTCTCAAAGTTAATTTAAAAAGAAGACACCCGAACATATTTTTTTAATCCACTTGCTAGTTCAGGATCTTGACCTCTCTCTTCATTTGCTTTGGGCACTACATGAGGCTCTTGAGAAATTCCTTGTTCTATTGACTTGGTTTCAATGAGGGTCTCTTGAGAGACTCTTTATTCTACTGACTTGGTCTCAACTTGAGGCTATTGAAACCTTGCATTGCTTGGTTCTTCAATTAAACATCTACCATTTCTTTCTTCCGTAGAGGCAATATGTCCTCTGGACATACAGAGGCCCTGATCTATAGATAATGATGCCAAAGGTCCAAATGTACATTAGAATGATGCCATGCTCTGTCTTGCAAATGTTGAAGTTGTGGATGGAAAAATAGATGTGCGCAGACCTGAAGAGTTTCATGCATCAATATGTAAATTCCTTGAAGTGCTCCTCTCTTACCGAATGAGCTTGGATCCTGACATAGACCATGATTTTGGATAGATAATAATGGTGTGGGTGCAGACATTCCCTGGACTAAACTTGGATTAGTAGCAACAAATTTTGACGTTGTGCATGATGAAAATTCAGGTACAGACAGAATTGACGAGTTAAAGAGCACCTGAAATAAAATTCATATATAGAAAACAACATTAATACAAATATGATCACAAAAGATACTGTCTGTGAACCCATATTTTTCTAACTAAAGATCCGATTAGAAACACCACAAGTTGACTTTAACCCCTAAGGATGGCACAAAAGCATTGCTCTCACCTTGTTAGAAAACTTGAAGGCATGCCTGAAATGTTTCAGAGTATCAACTAGTGTTCTCTTCTCCACTATAAGACTCAGTAGCTCATGAATTACTGCATAGGCATGCTTCTCAGCCTCCATCAAAGCTGGTTTCAAACTAGTACAGTTTGAATAAGGCGAAATGAATGGCATTTCCTGGAACATAAGAATACGTTGCTTATCTTTCTTGGACAGGCTATACCCATTTGGAAGATTTAACTTCTTGAACTTTTATGTCGTATCTTCCTTAGCTTAAACACCTTCTTATTATCTGGTTTCTTTACAACCTGGCTCCTTACTATCTTCCTACAATCTTAGCATTAGGTTCGGTGCTTCCTTAATCCAACCATTACCACGTGCGTGACCTTCTTGCTTTTAGGGAAGACCTGGGATCGGAAATCTCCATTTATGGAATGGAAGTTTTATAGTACTAGTTTTTTATTTAAATCGTTGGAACTACCTTTGGAAACGATTCCTAGAACTTCTTAGATCGAATGGGGAGGGGATTGGCACTTTGAAATTTTCACTATCTACCCACGCCTACTTGCATTACTTTCTCTTTCATAGCTACCCATGGCATGTTGGTCTTTTATTAGTTGAACTTACTGCCCAATTATATGCATTCAATACAACCAGACCATCTTTACAGGGCTTGATTGGGTTGACGTAACATCGCTTAACTTAAACCCGAGAGACCTTTGATTCATTTTAACTCCATAGGAACTTTAGATGCATAGTCTATAATTCTAGTCCCACTTAATTACCATCTTTACTATTTACCTTCCATAGGCTCACTTACCTTAACAACCATTTGCTTAATTAATGGTGGGTACAAAACTTAGAACTGAATGATATTTAACTTCTTGAACTTCTGAGGTCTGTTAAGTATAAGATCACCGTCCAAATTATTAACTTCTTCCAAGGCCTTTTATACAAAAGAGACTACAAGAGTAGGATCCCATGAAGTCAAATCCAATGCAAGCCCAAAATCTATATCAAAAACCTAAAAAATTAAGGATAATTGTTGCATAAATTATTTCTGAAATCCATGTGGAGACCCATATCAGTAGCTAAGTGGAAAATATTCTCCAGCAATACCCTCTTGCTCATAGACATCATTAAAAGCTTCCTGATATTCTCAACAAAGAGGCCCTCCATTTGAGATTTAATCTGCACTTCTTCCCAATGCAGCTATTGTGTCTGGTGGGTCAATGTGAAATAGAATCAGTATGCCTCTTCTTTAGTTACTTGAAAGACTGATGGTTATCTTATCAATATGGGGATAAGTCTGCATCCCCTCTGGAGGCCGAGGTGCTTTCTGTGCTTGGTAAATTCTACCACAGACATTTTGTGGTTGGGTTGTTTGAGGAGGATGTGCTTGATCTGGTTGACTAACTTGAGCTTCTTCTGGCTCTCTATGACCTTGTCCAGAGGTTTTTCTTTGCATCTCTTGATTAGAGCAGTGATTGAAACTGGGGAAGGATGAAGAATTTGAGATGTAGTGAGTGACTTCATGTAATGGGTGGTGTCTCCCAGAAATGAGTTTTTGGTGCGAGTGAGAAAGAGGGGTCCAATTTGTGGAGTGTGGGTGTTCCTTAGTCTCACGGGGATAAGGCGAGAAATTGTAGAGTGGAATATGGCGGGTTTCAGAGCCGGATATGATGAGAGTAGTGGTAATTTTGTGAAACTTTGAGGGATAGGACGACACCGATCTCCATCTCATATCATGCGTATAGAATTCATATATATCCTTTTACTCAAATACCCTAAAATAACACTCTGTGAGTAATAAAAATACTTGTAAAACCTCTTTCGCTCGAATACCCTAAAATAACACTCTATGAGTAATAAAAAGACTTGTCAAACTGCCACATCATTATTAAATATGGGTGAATAGCATTACCGGGCACTGAAATCATGAGCATTGAAGGGCACTGAAATCTTGGACCTTGCATAATTTGGTTGGTTATTCGCTCGAATACCCTAAAATAACACTCTGTGAGTAATAAAAAGACTTGTCAAACTGCCACATCATTATTAAATATGGGTGAATAGCATTACCGGGCACTGAAATCATGAGCATTGAAGGGCACTGAAATCTTGGACCTTGCATTATTTGGTTGGTTATTTCTGTCTATGCAACATAAATTTGTCAAGGTTTATTTTATTCTGAGAAACTGAAATCCAAAGATTTAAAAATAAGAAAGACAACTCCATATGATCAAGAAGGATACCTTTTATTGGAACTGTCTGAAACAAGAAGATCCTGAACTTGTTCATTATATATTTCAATAATTTGAACAACAACCTCATATATAAAGGTATCCTTTCTTTGTTTTGATATATGCAATAATTCATTCAAGGCTCGATAGTTCACATGCCAACTCTCCTCTATAATCACCTTAGGACCAGTCTAGACAAGCAAGGCACACAAATTAGAGCAAAGTATTTCTAGGAAAGAATTTCTTCAGCAGTGAACTCATTCCCTTATTAGTTTTGCAAGATAGTGCTTCAAACCGTAATTCACTAACTAGAAGATGGTTGTTATTACCATTGTGTCTGTCTTTCTAGAACCTGTTTTCCCATATGCAAAAATCCAAACATTGTAACCATCCAGAACAGATCTGATCAATGGTCTGGTAAACAAAAACAATTCCTCTACAATTCAACATGAATAATGTTATGATTTAATATATTTCACCTTACAATCATGTAAAAGGTTTTCAACACTCTAAAAAGGTTTTCAAATCTTGAGCATTGAAGGGCACTGAAATCTTGGACCTTGCATAATTTGGATTGGTTATTTCTGTCTATGAAACAGAAATATCTGTGTCTTGGATTTTCCAATGTGCTAGTCAAGATTTATTTTATTTTGAGAAACTGATATCCAAAGATTTAAAAACAAGAAAGACAACTCCATATGATCAAGAATGATACCTTTTATTGGAACTGTTTGAAACAAGAAGATCCCGGACTTGTTCATTGTATATTTCAATCATTTGAACAACAACCTCATATATAAAGGTATCCTTTATTTGTTTTTATATATAGAATAAGTCATTCAAGGCTCAATAGTTCACACCCCAACTCTCCTCTGTAATCACCTTAGGACCAGTCTAGACAAGCAAGGCACAAAAATTAGAGCAAAGTATTTCTAGGCAAGAATTTATTTAGCAGTGAACTCATTCCCTTATTAGTTTTGCAAGACAGTGCTTAAAATCGCAATTGATTAACTAGAAGATGGTTGTTATTACCATTGTGTATGTATTTCCAGAACCTATTTGCCCATATGCAAAAATGCAAACATTGTAACCATCCAGAACATATCTGATCAATGTCTTGGTATCCAAAAACACTTCCTCTGCAATTCAACATGAATAATGTTATGATTTAAGAGATTTCACCTGACAATCATGTAAAAGGTTTTCAAAACTCTAAAAGAGATCCAACCTTGAGTATCAAATGCTCCAAATACTTTCTTGAATGTGAATGATTTACGTATATCCTTTCCTTGCTTTGCAGGATTTGCAATCATAATTTGACCATCCTCTCCAATATAATCCACTGTACTCTGACAGTTGGATTGGCGAGGCCAGAATGGTCTGACTCATCAATACACCCTTATGCTTCCTAAGAAGAATAAGAAACACAGACTCAACATGAAGTTCGTTATACAAAACAACATAAATTTGTTATCCTATCAAATGGCATCTACCGTGATTTCACAATATATTGTTGTCTGTGAAAATATTACCCATATTTTTCTAACTAAAGATCTGATTAGAAATTCAAATTAGAAACATACAAAAATATATTCAAAGTCTTTTTTGAAACCCAAGTTGTTTTAATCAACACCAAAAAAGAGGTGTAGAGGTCCCTGAAGATATCCATGTTGTAGTGAGGTTGAAGAGGAAATGAACCACCTGCTAATAATATGTCTATGAACCAAGAATATATCTTTTAATGCACTAGGTAGACTTGCCTGCTTCAATGACTGTTGATGAATGGTAAATGACTGCCATAAATTACTTAAATTTTCACTTCCTTGATTTTCTATCAATGCAAGTGAATTTGAATGAGATGACAAGTTCTCCACGCCACTATCAATGGCCACCTTTTCATAGGCCTCCACAGACACAGAAACAATAGGATTAGATGACATATTTGGAATAACTTCAACATCAGAAATATAACAATCACTCTTTAATGTATCACTACAACCCCAAGGCAAGATAATAACTTAAAAATTGGCCCCTTCTAACAAAACTTTCTTTTTTATGTTCACTTATGAGTGAAGGGTAGGGCTTATTTTGAATGGAGTCATATTTAGAAAAATATCTTGAGAATGTATTTTTTCCATTAGAAACATGCTTCAACAAGCTTCTTGACTTCAACTTCACTTGTTGGTCATCACATGCTAGATAGAGTTTCTTATTTTGCGTCTATAATGCATGAATTTGGATGCTCAATACTTTCGCCTTTAATTGAAGAGACAAGGTTAAAAAAATGTACCCTTTTTGGCCCATCATATATCATTGGTTTTAAAGGCTTAGACCTACCAAACACATCATGAGACTCATGTTGTTTTAGTTGATGTTTGGGAGCTGTTGCTGCTTCAACATTTGAATGCACAGAGTAAGGCTTAACTTCTTCACTGCATACACTATAGCTATTCATGGATAGATTGTGTTGAGTCATTAATTTCTAGGAAATTACCCCTGAATCAAATCCACCTGTGCGAAAATAATCACCCCACTTTTCACCTAACCTTTAAAATCTCCAATCTTTTGGCTTGGGCTTCCAATGTTCTCAATATCGACAATTAAAGAGATAAACATATCTTCAGCTAAGGATTTTTCTTTCGATGTTCTGGGACATCAAAGTTTCCTCTAGTATCTCTTCCATATGAACTAATTTAGTCTGAATTCTCCTTATAAGAACATTATTGTTATCAAACTTCATATCTTCTGCTGCTTTCTTTACTACTCCAACATCCTTTGTAGAAAATTTTGTAACTAGCCCAGAAGTTTTTTTTTTCCTTGATATCCCTCACCAGAGCTTCCAAAATATGAAGACATATCAGAAAAAATCAATTCATTGACAAATTCTAAATCTTATAAAGGTTCTAGGGTTCTCCTGGAAATATCCCTTTTAGTGATCTCATCTACAGATGCTGAAACTCATGATATCCTTAACGAGGATAGTGTCAACAATAGTAGCTTTTGAAATTTTGTGGGATTGCTAGATGAACCACAAGGATGGGCTGTATAATTAGGCTCTGTCAATGAAGAATACATAACTGTTTCTATAGCTATCTCAGAATTAGCCCCTCCATCAATAACTTTAATTATCTTCTGCAGGGTTGCCATCAACAACTTTAACAGTTTAGATGAAAACTTTTCCTATGCATTTCATGTCAGAGAAAAAAAATAGCCCTACTAGTATCTAAGTATAAATTATCAAATGCATTTTGCACATATTAGTTGATAGAACTACATATAAATTTCAGGAAGAAAACCTTTTTAATATTTAATTGGAATGCCCAGTCCATCTCCTTACTAGGATATCCCAAGGCATGTCACATTCTCTAACCACTGTAAGAACTGAATAAAAATAAAATAACACATAATAGAACAATGTATACATATTCTTTAGGAAGTAAAACAAAAATTATTCTCTATGTCATTACTATATAATTACCTTAATATCATAAAGAAGTTATGTAATATATTCAATGGAATATATATCATGATGTGGAGGAGGACAGATAAACCCCAGATCGATAGTTGGATCTCTTGTAACAACAATATCACCAATGACTTTATGGACAGGAAGTCCACCACACTAGACAAGTTTTGCACCCTATAGAGGAACATTTAAAATAAATGATAATAGAAAATATCTAGTCTAATGTAGGAAGGAGCCTTCACATGCATGCCTGCAAGTTACCATGCACAAAACATAATAATCCTAACAATATGTCTTGGAAATAAGTGAAAATTATGATGCTAGCACATACGATGTACTCTCCCCAAATGCCACCAGTATCATTAATTAATTACCTTCTGTAGACTCCTTGAATTAACAATGATCAAATCCTACTTTGGCTATTAGAATAACCATAATACACAAGTTAGGGAAGTAAAGGCATTTATATTACCCACCTCTTTCTAATAATACTAGTAATTTGTAACCTTCACAAATTACAAGACAATCCTCCAAGCATATCCTATCCAAGGTCTCTTCCAATCCTGTAGAGCCACATTCTTTTGGAAATGTGATATCAAGCACTTTGCTATACCAACCTCAGTGATTAATTTTTTTAATTGGTTATGTTTCCTCAATGGAAAGAATAGGATCTTTAAGAGAAATTCTATGGCACTGCTTCTCACTAGCTTTTGTAAGATCCCCTTCTGGACCAATCATGCATTCCATTAAGGTGACAATTGTTTTACGAATTGGATCAACAGGAGGGTTTGTCAATTGAGAAAACATTTTCTTTAAGTACTCAAATATTAGTTTTATTCTATTTGAAATCATAGCTAAAGGTGTATCATTCCCCATGGAACAAAGAGATTTTGTTCCATATTTTTCCATAGGAAGCAACAACATTTCCAAAGCCTTAATTGTTTGCCTGAACAATGAAATGCATATTTAAAAAAATAGCTCATAAATGAAAACATACATTCAAAAATACCTCATAGAATATTTCATACAAATCACTTACCCATAAGCCTTCATTAGTGACAACAAGCCATATATTCCCATGTTTTCCATTGTATCATCCAAACCATCAACTTGTAAACCAATACAATCAACAAGCTATGGAAAATTTATAGTTGAAATCCAGGGTGACCAAGTCCTTCCATACAATATGTGTGATCATTTAGTCAACATTTTATTTGCAATAAAATCCAAATGACAAGTTTCAGAACTTATTCCAAATATTAAGAAAAAAAAATGTTCTGTTATGTATCCGAATTATCACAAAAGAGTGGTTGGATTTGAGAAGTTATATATGAACAAAAACATGAAGACCATCTAGATCGATAACTTTTCCAAATACTTCTTTGGCCACTGAGTGAAACTATTTTCCTTCTCCTTCAAACGAACACAACCATCTATTTTATCTTCATACGGAAGGGGGATGTTACTTGTGACATTAATGACATTTACATTTGCGTCTTCTAGACCAAGTGGCACTCCATGGATGACAGAAATTGATTGAATTCGTCTAATGCCAGTAACAGCACTGTCATATGGATCTAATATATTCACTTTTTCACCTACTTGAAGTAGGTCATGCCCTACCAGAGTTAATAAGCACTGTCAAAAACAAAAAAGTATACATAGATATTAGGAAAATAATAATTACAATTGAATTTCAAAAACATACATAGATATTTAATCAACTGAATAATATGCACTCACTGAGTTAATATCTGAAATACCAGCAAGATTTGGCATTGATTGGGAATGTTCAGGTGCATCAATTTCGTCATATTTTAGAACTCTCGAGGTAACCATTTTTCCTTCAACATCCTATATGTGATTTCATTATGCACAAATCAAATATTACATTAAAACACAATAAGTTATAACGTAGCAGAAAACAATAAATATAATATTAAAACATTAAAATCCTAATAACACTAAAATAGAAGCATATAGGTCTTGTAAATATCTACAAAAACATACCTTCACATGTTCATGGCCCTTTTTTGAGTCATTTAGCATTCTTTCACCACCCAAATTTACATTTTCTTCCTGTGATTGACAATAATTTCCAATAAAAGAAGGTTTCATGAGTGAAGGGAAATGGAACCAAAATATTAACATATTACAAATTCAAGTGAAGCATTGGTTGCAAGGGAATTATAATTTTCTTACCTCATCTAATCAATGTTAAATTCCTTCTTTTTCCATGCAACAACAAGAGGTTCAATGGAGGAGGCTATGGATGACATTGCATGATTATAATACTTACTATGGCTTTCAATAGTAGATAAAGCTCCTATTTGTCTACTCTCGATGTCAATATACAGAAAAGAACTTTCTATTGGATTTTCTGACATATAATTATGTTTGGAATTTTCCAAGTCTTCCATATAATAAGCCATTTCACTCACCACTTGTTCTCTATTAGCTCCTTCAACCTACAAATAATTTTCAAAGCACAATTAGTTGGATCTTAAGAAAAATCAAACCACATAACACAATGTACAATATTCAACAAAAAAATTGTATACTTACAAATATTTTTTGTTTGCATCGCAACCCATCCCGACCCAAAAAATATCGAGCCTTCACATGCTCTCTTGCATTCTTCGCTCTTATACTCTTTGAAAAATACTCTTCAACACACATACTTTCCTTCAAATCTTCCCATTGTTTGGGAGTCAAGCTACTCTCCCTATCTTTTCCATCAAAGATTAATTATTTTCATTTATGCCCAAAGTTATTCATCAAAGTTCTCATTCTGCGCTTATAATATTTACTAGAAATCCTTCCACCAATAGTCTCAAAAACATTTTCCATTTTTTGGATCACTTGATCAACATTTATTGGATCTTGATATGAAAAGTTGGATTTGGTAACATCCAAATGAGACCCTATTCTTGTGCCCAACTCTGTGGCCCACCTTGACATATTTGGTCCAGTAGGCTCACCATCTTTTACCTCAATCAAGTAAGCCTTCTTCCCTTATTATTTTTGTTCTTTGGCTTCCCTTTCTATGGACCTATAAAGGCTTTGACTAATTCTTTTTCTTTTGACTAAAGCTAATACATATTCAAAACCAAGACTAGGTGATAGAAAATCACTCATACATGTGTATAAAGAAGGTGCAGTAGTTCCTAGCACCTTACTCGAAGAAGATGTAATTGGTATGCTTTATGTGGAAAAAGAGTGAATTGGTTTATCCTTGTCCACAATAGGTGTGGCACTAGGTTGCACACAAATCTCCTCAGATGTGGCTTCAAATCTTTTCTTTAACTGTAAATAAATTTCTTGCAACTTTGCTTCTTCAGAATGTGCCAATTTTTCGCAAACACCTTGGACATGATCATCTGATATATTAGGAAGTTGATCATTAGTATTTTCAGCTTCATATCCATGCATTGAATTACCATGATGTTTGCTTCTACAAGTTGGTAGGGATATGTCTTTGCTTGCTTTTTGTTTCTTCTCATTGTCTATGGGATCCAAGTTTCCCCTTAAAAAATTTTTTATCAGATTATGGCTTACATCATCAAATATATTATATAAAAATTTCATTAAATATGCATAGAAATAAAAAGTGACGAAGATTAACTACTTACTTATTCACCAAACCAAGACATGACAAATATTCTTCATTTTTTGTGATGCGTTCTTTATGAACACGCTCGTATTCTATCATATTTTCACCACTGCTAAGATCATTTTTACATGTCAGCCCCTTCTTCAAAGTATTTATGTCCTACATTTCACATTTAAAGAAAAAATATTAGTGCATGGACAAACAACACTTATAAAATATATCTATTATATGATCATGCATTATGATCAATGAGAATGAATTAACCTTAAATTGATAACTTCAAAAATTGATAATGAGAATGAGTCAACATCATAGTAACTTCAAAAACTAACAAAAATGGGAGTTGTTCCTATTATATTATCAAATTATTTCTTCAACACATTGCTACTATCATAACATCAGTGCAGACCTGTTCCAATGAATTGAGGTAATTATAGCATCTCACATCTATGGTGAACCCTCTTAAACTATGGCAGTTAGTATTTCCACTTAAATAACCTTGAATTTGAATATTTATAAATTAAATGTTAATCCCAACTTGGATTGTAATCCCTCAAAAAACTCTCAATCTATAGCAGTTGAAATAGAAAGAAAACTAATACATGAACTAGAGCATATTTTGTTGATTCTTATTCTGGTTATTTCCTTTGAACTATGTTGTTAATATGTTGAAAGAAGGAAAAATTTAATCAGTATCAACACCTTATCTAGAATTATGGATTCTATTTTTTTAATTGCAAAAAAATTTGTAACATTTGCATAAATTTATCACATAATAAAAGCATAGCATATTGCAATTGGGAATGCAGATTGGTTGTCCCAGCCATTGTAACGTTATTGAATATATTATATGTGTACTAGTGTCAGTACCGTACAACTTTGGTGAAGAGCTCCTGAACCATATTAATACTTTGAGCCCTTAGTAAACAGACTCCAGAGACTTACATTTAGCTTCGATGTTTGCAAGCTGAAAATCAAATATCCCGCAATAAAAAGATACGCATCCCCCAATTTAACAACTAAAATAACATTAGAAGATTCTAGATTTTCCTGAGGAAACAAAAAAAAACTATAGAAGTTACAAAATAAATATTAAAGTTAGCATAACTTCATGTAGGCAATTTCATTGATGGATCTAGTAACCCTCTTTAAGATAAATTGAATCACTTCATGTTACAATAGTTACTGGAATGAGACAAAATTCACAGAAAGTGAAAAATGAATGATAAATTTCACACAGATTTTAATACAACCATCTGGCTAATCCCATGGCCAAAAAAATAAAATCAATTTTCATAGTGAAAATTTATGCCATAAAGTCAAAGTGTAAATCATCATCGTAATCATTTGCGTGGTCATCAAGATCACAATCGTGATCACTTGTGTGTACATCTGCTTGATTTCCTTCATTTTCCTCGTACATTATATTGTCTTGGCCATGAATTATGTTTTCTATCAGTCTCTTCATTGGAAATTAATGCTTCATCTTCAAATACTCTATCGCCATCTTCAGGTTCTTCCTCCAATGTTTCTTATAAACTATTACATTGCCCATCAACCATTATATCAACATATTCCATGAATTTCCTTTTTGAGCGAGGCTCAATTTGAATGACATACGACCGTCCTGAGCTTGTCACATCACCAATTAAAAATTCCTAGTTAGTTTGAATAGGGGAAACATATGGCTCATTGGTCTTCAGTAAAATTTGGCGTGTATTTACACGTACAAATCCATACTCTTCATGTTGTATTGCAGATGGCTTGATCCATTTACATTTTAATAATATAGGACTAGTTTCACCATAATCAACTTGAATAATTTCTTGTATGAATCCAACATACAAGTTATTTTCAGTGTTGTGATGAAATTCAACACTATCAATACAATCACAATTTTCCTTTCATGTGTCCCTTTCTTCCACTCTTAAATGAATACCATAGAGCCACACCCCACTGAAAGAAGAATCCCATATACTTGGAGGTTGTGAAAGCTGAATTTCCGCCTTCATCATATCTTGACCTTCTTATCATGCATCATTAATTGCATCAATAATCCAATTATCAAATTTTGGAAAAGAATGATCTCCAAGGTTCAAACCTTGAAGTGTATGCTTTTGAGATGGATTCATCCATTTTTGAATCTCTTCTTCATATTTTCTGCATAGAATATGAAAAGTAAGAGTGATAATAATTTAGCTATTAAATGAAATTAAATAATAAATTATCATGTAAATAATATTTTACCTATGCCACTTATCGAATGATGATGTGTTTTGAAGAACATAGGCATGCACAACAATTCTTTCCTCATTTGATAGCTTGAAGTGATGTCCATTTCCTTCTAATACTTCACCTACAACTCTCTAGTTGTCATCATCATCCCATACATGCCGATTGACATTGCTAAAATCCTTCATATATTCTGTACAAAACCCTATGGCCTCTTGCATTAAATATCCTTCACAAATGCTACCTTCTGGTTTTGCCTTATTATGAACAAACTTTTTCAAAACTTTCATGTATCGTTCTATAGGATACATCCATCTTGTTCTTATTGGGCCACAATGCTCTAGTTAATGTTCTAGATGTATAAGAAGATGCATAGAAATATTGAATATTGCCGGTGGAAATTCTCATTCCAATAAGCAGAGGACTTCAACAACCTCTCCCCTCAAATTATCAAAGTTTGAAGGATCTAGAACATGCAAACTCATTCTTTTTAAGATTAGGCCTAACCTTATAATTTCCAATCTTGGTCCATTTTCCAAACTTGATATGACTGCAATACGTAAAATATCCTCAATTATGACATGATATTCATGGGCCTTGAGGCTTCTTAAGCTATTATTTTCAGTTTGGATTCTAATTTTACCACTTACATATCTAGCAGAAATCGAGTTTGAGACATCAACTTTAAGAATTGTGCACGTTGATCCTTTGTCCACACATAAGGAGAAATAAGTATTTTGTATTTTCGATTACCATATTTTTCAGCCTAAAGATTTTGACGAATCTTTAGTTCTTTAAGGTCTATGCGTGATGACAATGTATCATATGCACCAAAAAGAGTTTCTATAATAGCAAAAGCTATGTTTTTCTCAGTATGCATAAAGTCAATAGTATGCCTAATGGTTATATGCTTAAAGTATGGCAATTTATAGAATATGCACACTCTTTTTACACCACTATCGTAAAGTGGATCATTTTTACCACCACAAATGCCACCATTTTTGTAATATTCCTACATTAGCCTACAACTAATGGGAATATCAAAATTTTGTTTTTTCACTTAGATAGGTGAATAAGTGGGTGGGAGGACCCATAAAACTCTTTATGGTGAATAAAACCACTTCTCATGTGAAAGTGGAGCATATTTTCAGCCTAATAAAGTACCTCAAGGTGTGGACAGGGGCCAAAACACTTTGACTGGGTCAACCTTGACCAAATCTACAGTGTTGTCATGGAGGAGTGGCCATCAATGAGGCACAACGCAGTTTTAGATGGAGGTGCCTTGTGTGAAAGGAGTATTATCATTGGATGTGGTTTAGGGTTTTCAAGCTCTTGTCTTATAAAAGGAAGGTGATGGCATCATTAGAGGGTTGTTGATGTTTATCATATTTTCTGAATATATTGTCTGTTTAGACATATATCTTTCTCTTGCTGTTTAGCTGAGAAGAATGTTGTTTAGCATTAGGTGTTCCTGGCCAGGAATCCCACCTCTTCCCATTGAGTAGCTCTTGGGAGAGTTTGTATTGCATTTTCCACTATCTGGCTTAGGGCCAAGCTACTTATTTCAACTACAGCGCAGATCCTGTTGAGGGTTTGACTGTTTTGGCAAGCTGCAGCAAGTGGAGATTAGATCTTCTAGATCTAGTCCATTTCATTGTTTCTTTTCATTGGAAGAGGGTTCTACTTCATTGGGAGGACAATATTGAAGATATTGAGCATAATTTTCATATCTTGGTTGCAGGCCAACTGTATTTTGATCCCTACAGTGCAATATAGATCTAGATCTGCATTATTCATGTAGGTGTATTTGCAGGGTGTTTCAGCACATCATTTGGAGAGTGATTTTCTAGGTGTTGGGGATCTGCCCTTCACTTTGGAGATCTGTTGGAGGAGATCATTTCATTATTAATATCATATCATATCCACTTTCCATATCTGAATATTTCCATAGATCTGCAGTCTTAGATCTCATATCTACATCTTGTACTTGATGTTTTGCTGAAAACCCCAAGGGGGATTGTTAAAGGAGCTTGTAGAGTGTATGGATCGGGTATAGATATAATGTTTTATCCACATACTTTCTCTAGATCTGATGTGTAACCTACAACTGTTGCAGAGCCAAAAAATAAAACTGTAAGTCTTTTTCTGTCTTAATATGTGGTTGTAGCACCTCATTTTGAGGGATTTCTTTCATTGGAGACGTGTATTTTCTTGTCATGCATCTTATGGGCCACTTTTAACATGTATTTTGTTGTTGTAATGACAAATGGAAGGTCTCCATATTGGCCTCCTACTTTATAAAAGATGATCTGCATTATTTTTATATCAATCTGCATTCTATTGTTGCATTCCCCATTTGGGAATATTATAGTGGTATCGGAACATCGTCTTGGCACAGCCTTTGCTTTCTAAAAAGAAATATGTCTTCTGGAAAAGGAGAGCCTATTACTGACAGAGAGAGGTGGTACCAAAAGAGAAGACACAAAAGATTTGATTACACTGATGAGAAATAATACAAGGGTAAAACCCCTTTATCTGGAGAAATGAAAGGGAAGGAGATTTCAAGACTTCTTCTTTAGACTATGCATGAGCTTATAAGAGAAATCAAGGGAATGAAGAGGGAAATACATGAAGGTCCCTCAAGAATATTTTCACATGAATAAAACCCCAGTTCTTCATATTATGTGTGCAAGCACTCAGCCACACAATCACATCTACAACCTTATACTATGCCCAGATTTACTGCAAGGAAGATGGTGAAAGAAGATGCACCAAAGGAGGAGACTTTGAGTGACTATCTTCAGGAGTATGAATCTCAATCTTGTAGATTCAAGGAGCACTTGAAATTCCAAGAGTTCTGCCAAATCAAGGAGGAAAGAAGACCCAACAAGCACAATATAAGCAGAAGAAGTAGATTCTTTTAGCCAAATTTTGATGGATCCTCCACATGCACAACCAAGGATTGGGTAGATCAGCTAGACTCATATTTGGATCTACATCAAGTTTCAGAAAATGAAGCCCTTAAAGTAGCAGCGCTGCATCTTAAAGGTAAAGCTTATGTTTGGTGTTTGTTTGAATCGTTTTCATTAAGAAATGCAAATATATCTACTTATGCAAGATTCATTGGGAAATTAGTGAAGAGACTTGATGTAAAACAATTTGAAACATATTTGATTGAGCTAGAAAAGCATGAACATTCAATACCCTTGCATGAGTTGGAAATTTCTATTACACCAAATCCACTTCAGATTTATATTGAAGGGGATAAAAACTAGTGTGATACCTTGCCTAGGGCAAGATCCCCACTGCATGAAGAAATTTATTCTCAAAAGGACCACATGGAGACCCCTCTTTTAAGGGAAGACCAAGATCTAAGGTCTCTAGTTGATGATGAGGTATTCTCAAATATTGATGAGGAGAAAGAACATGAAGGCAGTAACAACGTTGTCACTTCAGAAGAAGGACCATCACCACATGGGGATGGACATGAAGCTATTTCTTCAAGAGGAGGAGCTTTTTCATCTTTGCAAAAGGTTCCCAAGGAGAATCATGTGACAATAGTAATGGGCAATAACACCTTGATCCAAGGAGGAGGAGAGAGGATGGATCAACATGCAAGGATGAGGAGTATGCACCCTTGTTTATTTCAAGAGGTTTATATTCAGAGGAAGGAGACTAGTTTATGCAGCAAAGGGAGGGACACATCAGTCCACTCATTTATACAGTCTACTTCAGATTTTTATGTCTCTTTGCATGGAGGCATTCCACCAAGGAGACCCCCTGATTGGAAGATGAATAAAGTGTTCTCTAAACTTATTGCAACATTGACATATTTGGCTAAGGAAGGAGCTTTTGGAGAAGCTAGCACAACGCTGAGAACCATTGATGGGTTCCAAGGAGGGATGAGCAATTTTCTAAGTTGGACATTTCCATATTCCACTCAATTATCTACGCTAGAAAATGATTCATAGATCTATGATGACATGAACATGTTGTCAAATGGCCACTCTATAGTCTTGGAGTAGCAAAGGATACTTCCACACATAAGAAAGATTTCTGAATATGACAAGAGGTTATTAACACTCTTGCATGCATGGGCCAAAATATGGAAGTTTTGGAAGAAAGAGACCTTTCAAAAGAAGGATGGCTTCCATGTACTTCAATATTTTCTTGGGCAAGATCAGCTGCAAGAGAGGCAGTAAAGGTGGACTGGCATTACTCTAACATGTGGCTTTGGAATTGAGCATGTCAAAGAGGAGAGTGGTGATATGACAACTAATTCATTTCAGATTTCTACAACGTTGTCATTATTGGGAAGCCTAGATCCATATTGGGAGTTCCAACTCTTGGTAGAATATTCCAGGAACCTCTTCACATGTAAGGTTCTTGATGGGAAAATGGAAGATAGGAGGTATAGAGTTGTTGATGGAGAAATTTATTTTCATGATAAGATCTATTTTACTAGAGAATCAAAGCTCAAAGATAATATACTATATGCAGCATATGACATCTTGCTTTCCAAACCCACTGGTTTCATTAGAACCTACCATACTATTTTGGATGGATTCATGTGGGAAAACTTCAAAGAGGAGATGCACTATGATATGAGGAGGTGCATGGATTATTTGGAGGGTGAGGAGAAACACAACTCTTGGGAAGAGTTATCATCACCACCTCCTTACTGATGGGGTGTGAGAGGGAGCTCATCCATGAGCCAACTTAATGTTCTAAACCAGGTATATGGTAAAGATTGTATTTATGTACATCATGATATATTTAATATATACTTGCATCTTCTTACCACACATGTGCAGGGCATTGCTCCAAGGAGGGGCACTCTTTCTTATTTTCTTTATGAGCTACATGGAATCATGAGCAATGATGATGTTGATCACTCCCTAGGAGATTTTGGGGAGATGATGTATTATTTTGGGTGTGCCTCATTGACACCAAACATCATACACCTTCTCCAAGTATGTAAGGGGAATGGGGCAGAAAACAAGTTGTGGGGGGAACACTTTTTCTATCATATTCTATGGTAGTTAGAAGTAAAATTGAATTGGTTGCACATGAGGGATCGTTGTCCTTCTCCTTTATTACACATGGCAGCTAGCATGACTTTGATTATGATTCCATATATTGATGATGTTCTTATCTCTTTTGGGAACATGATTGGAGGGATGACACATTGGTTGGATGTGTCCATTGGGAATGAAAATTCCCACATTTATTCATGCTTCAAGAGGAGGTTGGGACATTATATGGCTACTACCTTACATCACTTGTTTCCTTATGAAAAGAGCCATATGTTTGACTTATGTCTTTGGGAGGATCCTCTCACATGGGAAAATTTTTGGCAAGACATGTTTGGTTTGGATCATATTCAGCCAACACCTAACATCCTCTATTATTTTCAAGATTTTGAGAAGCTTATGGCAGAAAGAAGGTGGGTGGATGGCCACTTATTGTATCATGATTGGAGACAACAAGAAGAATAACAACACTAGTCTCAATGGAGGGAATACTGTCACCATCCCATATGTCATATGACACTTAGTCTATGTTTCTTTTGGAGCCCATATGGTGACGATACTCTATTCACTATATGCATGGAGGATTGGGCAAGGAGGCTCCCTAGAACCAATGAGGGGAATCATGATGTTCCAAGTATCTTTTGGCTTCATGAGGACTATATTATTGTAGCCCAGGATCAACAGCTCCAAATTTATCATAAATGGAGGGAGAGGCAGTGTAATTTGAACAATTTTACCTCTAATTTTAAGCCATGCAGCCCCTACAAATTGCATAAGGAGGGGATTGGTGATTGTTTCTATGAGCTACCAAGGATGGCTCACTTTTTTTGGATGATAGCATGGAGATTGGAGTTTCTCATGGGGGTTGAAGCACCCAACATTTATCATCTCTCATGCATTAAGGAGGCCAATGGACATCATATAACTCTTTCCATATATCTCCCACTTCTTCATGATGAAATTTGTTTGGTTCATTCACCAAAGGCAAATTTGTATTTTTTTTGGGAGGAGACATATCCATTGGAGATTTTGCAATGTCCTTGTAGTTGCTTGAGGACAAGCAACATTTTGGAGGGGAGGACTGTAATATTCCTACATTAACCTACAACTATTGGGAATATAATTTATTTATTTTTATCACTTAGATAGGTGAATAAGTGGGTGGGGGGACCCATAAAAATCTTTATGGTGAATAAAACCACTTCTCATGTGAAAGTGGAGCACGTTTTCAGCCTGTTAAAGTACCTCAAGGTGTGGACAGGGGCCAAAACACTTTGACTGGGTCAACCTTGACCAAATCTACAGCGATGTCATGGAGGAGTGGCCATCAATGAGGCACAATGCAGTTTTAGATGGAGGTGCCTTGTGTGAAAGGAGTATTATCATTGGATGTGGTTTAGGGTTTGCAAGCTCTTGCCTTATAAAAGGAAGGGGATGGCATCATTAGAGGGTTGTTGATGTTTATCATATTTTCTGAATATATTTTCTGTTTAGACATATATCTTTCTCTTGTTGTTTAGCTGAGAAGAATGTTGTTTAGCATTGGGTGTTCCTGGTCGGGAATCTCACCTCTTGCCATTGAGTAGCTCTTGGGAGAGTTTGTATTGCATTGTCCACTATCTGGCTTAGGGCCAAGCTACTTCTTTCAACTACAGTGCAGATCCTATTGAGGGTTTGACTGCTTTTGCAAGCTGTAGCAAGCGGAGATGAGATCTTCCAGATCTAGTCCATTTCAGTGCTTATTTTCAGTGGATGAGGGTTCTACTTCATTGGGAGGACAATATTAAAGATATTGAGCATAATTTTCATATATTGGCTATAGCCTAGCTATATTTTGATCCCTACAACACAGTATATATCCAAATTTGCGTTAATCCTGTAGGTGTATTTGCTGGGTGTTTCAGCACATCATTTGGAGAGTGATTTTCTAGGTGTTGGGGATTTGACCTTCACTTTGGAGATATTTTGGAGGAGATCATTTCATTTTTGATATCAGACCAAATCCATTTTCCAAATCTGAATATTTCCATAGATCTGCAGTCTTAGATCTTAGATCTACATCTTCTACTTGATGTTTTGCTGAAAACCCCAAGGGGGATTGTTAAAGGATCTTGTATAGTGCATGGATCTGGTATAGATCTAATTTTTTGTCCACTTACTTGCTCTAGATCTGATGTGTAACCTAATTTTATTGCAAAGCCAATAAATAATGCCGCAAGGCTTTTTCTTTCTTAATATATGGTTGCAGCACCTCATTTTGAGGGATTTCTGTCAGTAAAGACTTGTATTTTCTTTTCATGCATCTTATGGGCCACTTTGAACATGTATTTTGCTATTGTAATGACAAATGGAAGGTCTCCATATTGGCCTCCTACTTTATAAAATATGATTTACGTTATTTTTATATCAATCTGCATTCTATTGTTGTATTTCCCATTTGGGAATATTACAATTTTCAATAAATTTCATTCTTTTTTCTCCATTCTCAATAATGTAATCACTTGTTATTTCCAGTGGTGCTTCACGATTCTCTTTCTTATCATTGAAACGTGACTTTTGTTGACGATATGGATGATCCATTTTGAGGTAAGCATGATGTCCAGAATAAATACACTTGGGAAAACTAATTGAGTGCCTAAAAAAACCCTTAAAGATGAAAGCTGGACATCCATGGTATCCATGAACATTGGGACCAGTCAAAGTGACATATGCAGGAAGATCATGGATTGTAAACAATAAAGAAGCTCTTAAAGTGTATTGAATTGAATTACCATCCCTTCAAATTTGAATTGCTTTAGTTCCTTTCCAAAATTCCACTAGCTCATCAAATATTGGCTCTAAATAAACATCAATTGTATCTGAAGTCACACTTATTTTCCTCGGTATGATCAATGACAACATCAAGAAAAATGGCTTGGTTGCTAACCACGGAGGCAAGTTATAATTTATTAAAAACATTGGCCAAGTTGACCATTTATTGCTTTGATCTGAGAAGGGATTCACCCCATCTAGAGCTAAACTCAGTCTTATATTGCAAGGATCTTGGGAAAAATCAGGGGATTTATTGTCAAATTCCTTCGAAATCTTAGAATTAGCCACAAATCATTTTTTTCCATCGATGCTCTTATTTTGGGCATGCCATTGCATTAGCTCGACAATGTCTCGACATTTGTACATTCGAAGCAATCGTGGGATTAGTGGAAAGTGGCGAAGAACCCTCCTCGGAGTTGAATTTGATTTCAACCCTGGTCTATACCTCCCTTCTTTACATTTTGAACATTCAGTCTCACTTGCAAGAATTGTTTCGAAATAATACACAACCATTCACACATGTGTGGATGTTTTCATACCCTAAGTCTAGCTTAGTGATTTTCACTTTCCATGCTCTTCGTTTTGTTGGCAGTGTGGAGTCAGGTGGTAACAATTGTTGTAAAAATTCCAATAACTCATCAACCTCTAATTTGTCCAACCATGCACCACTTGCAAGTTAAGAATTAAAAGGATTGTTGTTAAATGACTTAAATTGCAAGTACCATACACAGGTTTTAAAGCATCCTCCATCAACTTCTGCCATTCATGCCTGAAACCCTCATTCAACATTCTATCAACTTCAATTCCTTCGTCAAAGGTTCCTACCTTTTCCTTTGTATTTTTTTCCTCTTCATCTATGTCTAGTGCCTCTACATCTCTCATTCTATGCAATTCTATCCTATATGGATAACAATTTTGAGTGAAAGGGCTTATACCGTTGTGCCCATACTTTAGCATATGTTGAAAAACACACTTCTTTTTCTCATCTTCCCACCATGAAAATCATTACATGGAAATGCATATTTAAGAAAGCTCTTCTCATCAACTATTCTCTCATCATGTGCATGGTATTCATTCGTTGTCAAAATTGGGCATTGACTCATCTTCAATTTTCTGCATTCAAAGATGAAACTAATATGTTAACTCTTTACTTTCAACTCTTTTCAGAACTTTATTTGTAAAAGAGAAGTTTCAACTCCTATTTGAGCACAAATGTCAATTGTGCAAACTTTTTAGAAACAACATATAGGAAGAGAAGACTACACATTTTTTACTAGTGTGAACACACCCATACACAACAATCACACAGTCAAACAACAAAAGAAAGTCATATTTGAGAGAAAGCTTGTGGATCAGCACTTGTTTGAGGAGATTTTTGTTGTATATACACCTTTTGAATGTAGATCTATCAGCATGACAACAACGTTTCTTGGTTTTGAATGCATATCTATTAGCATGACAACGAAAATTTTTGGTTAATATATTAGCATTCTTAAGGGGCACATCCCTTGCGGTCATTTCTAAACATTCATTACAACAACAGTGAGGAGAAGAACACACCAATGGGAGTTTCCTTAGCATCAAATAGGATGCATCACTCAAATACAGGGGAGGCGCTTGGCACTAATGAAGTGGCAGTTACCAGTAGTGAACTCTCTCCTTTAAATCATGTTTCTGACATGTTCCCAGTGTTCATTCCTAGAAAATTAGGGCACTCCAATTGAGGGAGTCACTTACCTATTCATGGTAGCATGACGAGTTACAAATTATCACCTTTTTGGCACTTGAAAGGAATACATTATGTTTTTGGCCACTTGCATGGAGGGCACATTAATGAAGGATTTACACCACATTCTCTCCTTATTCCTAGCATGCAAGAGGGTACATCATTTGGAGATTTACATTACTTTTCTAAGCTTGAAGAAGTTCACCCTAGTATAAAATATGCCTTTGGAGTCATATTTGTTATTCCTATCTTCATCTATAATTATGTGACTGATCTTTGATACTCATTAAAGACCTTCACAAGTTGTAATAATATTACCTAGGATAAAATGTCTCTTAATAAAATCCAGTTGATCAAGAAAAATGGTTCAGGCTGCCATATTCTTGATTATAATACACATTACAAAGTGTGATAGGCCGAAAATTTCTCACAATGATTATCTTATTCTCTATCTTCAAACTTGTGTACTTTAACTTGTTGTTGAAGCGAGACACCTTGTATGTGTCTCAAACAATTGATTTGTCACAATATAATCAAAATTATCCCACATTTCCTTCAATAGATGTGTGAATATTTAGCGGGGAAATGTTCCTCTAATTACCATGATGAGAGAATCATATATGAACAAACAATCATATTATGTAAATGCAAAGACACCCAAACTTTTTTCTCAAAGAAGCAACACAATTGTGTGGAGGATACAAGGTAAATGAGATTGACAAGTATCCAATATGTTCAAATCCATGTTTTTGTGAAAATAATTTGATGACCAAGAAGCCACAAAAATAATGTTGATGCTAGTTGGCCCACAACAGCTTGGACTAGAGTTGTAACATCTAGAGATGAGTCATAGCCACATTTAGAAAATTCAAGCATAGCTCAAGACAGTGTAAGACTAGAAAGAGATTTTTTGTTATAGAGAACACTCATGTATCTCAACTATACATTTTGAAGTGGATTGATGAACAACGTGTAACAAAGAAGGATTTGATGTTTCGCTTGTTTTAGCCATGGCCTTCAAGCTTGTTAGCACATGACAGAGAAGCTCTATCTATATTTTCAAGAATATTCTCATGTTCTGACAGCTCTTCTACCACTAACGTTACCTCCAACATCGTTGCACAAGAAATTAATGTCCAATGTGCTAGTAGTTTCTATTCTTACAAATATGAATGGTCATAGTTGAACTATTTCTGACTTGAATGAAATTAAAACATAAACATAAGATAATATAATCATTATATATCATTTGGAGAATTGAAATTGTCATAAGTAATTTTTTCTTCCAAGATCTCATGAGTATGCTAGAATATATCTCAATCATTTCCAAATTCTTTGCAAATCCCATATTGGAAAAAATGTTCGATGTGACTAAGGATAGGTATCACTTACAATTTATGGTTCTCTTCTAGTGTTAAATGTGATTATTAGATGAGGAAACTTATTCTAGTAGATACAGGGGATTTGGGCTTGTCATATAAATTCAATGGAGTTATGATTATAGCACAAGACTTGATACAGATCACTAAACACTAGCCATCTTGATGTGTAAGCTATTAGGAGAGAATGAGAGCTCTATTCTACTTTTACCAGTGTTTTCTTAACACATTAGAGGAAGATATATTTTTGAGGAGGAACTAAAGGCACACTATGATATAAAGAGAATTACTTTCTCAAGCAATATCTCAAGAACTTGTGAAGTAACATCTTGTATTCAAAAAATTAGAAAAAATAATTGTTGACAGACTAGAGGAAGGAAACTTAGAGTTAATACAATCAATGCCTAGATTTAAGCTTCAGTTTCCACCACACTCATAACCCCAAAGGACCAATGAGGATATCACTGTAAAGAACTTAAGAGTATATCCCTATTATGATCAGATGGGTTTGGCTAGGGCAAAACAATGAGAACAAGACAACTGAAAAATCATACAATAGGAAAGAACAACCTTAAAGTAACTGACCTATTTCATGCAATATATTTAATACACTATCCATAGTTCAGGGAATAAATCTTAGTATCAACTTGCAAGGTAAAATAAAAATAGTTGCATCATTATAAAGGTCTCTTGTGGGCATTTCACACTTTCTTGCAGTTGTCTATAGTAGTAACATATCTGATCTATTAATATTCAATATTATAGAATTTTTTGATATATATTGACTACAGTAACTGCAGATACTCAACTGAGACCAATGCATATCATGACATGAAATCCTCTTTTTTCATTTGAGAAGAGTTGTTTACTCTACCAATGGAAGCCTAAGTGTTGGTTTATAGGCCAGAAGTTCGGGAACTCTTAGCTGCACCTACAATTTTCTATGAGAGCATGCTCAACCACTAATGAAGTAAAACTAAGTGAAACTTTAGTGATTCTGTAGGTAATTATTTCAAAGTTTAGTATTGAAGTTTGTGACAAATGGAAAAAGGTGGCAAGGTTAGGATCAGAAAACATAGAAAACAAAAATTATTAAATCACAAAGAAAAAAATTTTAAAATCCCATATGTTTGATGTAATATAGAAAACCCAGAGAAACAAATAAGAACAAAGGATTCATTTACTACTAGTGGATAGCGGTAGCAACCAATAATTACAATCCAAAATTCCACTATTCCATTGCACTTGCAAACACTGTCAAACAATGAGGTGTGCTACAACGGAAATGTGGCCACTCAAGCTTGGAAAGCTGACTGGTTAAGACAAACTGCATAAGTGCCCAAGTTCCCATAATATGATGAGGAAAAGTAATGTAAACAAAAAATAAAACAGATCAACCACAATGTATTTGACACCATGGTTCCTTGACAATGTCTGATGTGCCCATATTGTGGGATTTATATGGTGGCTTATGATAATCTAGTGAAACCTTATCCACATCATATAGTTTCCATGACAATGTATGATGTGCCCAAATTGTGGGATTTATATGGTGGCTTATGATAGCGTGGTCAAACCTTATCCCAATTGTTGAGGCAAGTGGTAACTATTATCCAAAGGCCCATGCAAAATAACCATATGAGAACTTGGAAAAGTTGGAAGCCTAGCCTTCTTCAACTCTGAATTCATTATGGAAAAGAAAGTATCGAATGTAGAAGTGGTTTAAATGAACAGTTGAAATTTAGATATTACTAGAAAGGCACAATAGAGGATGCTACAAATTGGCCTTTTCAGAGTCTCCTCACAAAACAAGCTAGAGGGAGGAGTCTCTTTTCACAGAGAAGGCTTCTGTTACAGAAACAACGGGAAACTATGATGTTTAATTCTAAAATCATGAAGAAATATTTGTGAATAGTGAATAAGTTTGCACCATTGTCGTCAGAATCTAGATTCTATAGTAGCGAAATGGAACTCAATGTGATGCATTGTTTTCAATTGAACCATTCAGTGTACATTGTTGATATAAGGCAATATGAAGATAGTGCCAAGTCATAAAAAATCCATTTCTTAGATCGAAATCAACATATATAGTGAGTGAATAAGGGCAATAGAACCTGGTTTAGAGGTTTATAAATAAGTGAAAAAAATCAGTTCTAAAGGCAGAAGTGGACCAATGTTGACCCCTTGCATTATGAGCTTAATTTCTAGAGTACGACCAGCTCTTCCTCATTATACAAACTCAATAGCATTTATGGCTCCCTTTTTCTCCTAACTGACACCCTCGACACACATGTAATTAAGGCATATCCATAACCCATGTAAAGAGATTAGGATAGCAGCCAGAAGAGGTTAAATCAACCCACAATAATGCTACAACCAGCAAGGAAATTTTTCCAGCAACTTGTCCTTTAACACAATGTCACTCTCAGGAGGTACGAACTTCAGCAAATGAGAAAAATATCAATCATGCCCTCCAAAAACACACCCACAAGACAAAGACTAGATTCAAGCTCCCTTGTGACTAGTTATTGTACTTACTTTGTTACAAAATTCGACCAACTGAGTGTAAGAGTGAATACGGCCCTCCTGAGTGGCGAACTCGACCCCTTGGAAAAAATGAACTTGACCCACGGAACAGAGGATTTCAACCTCTTTCACAATACTAAACTTGTTCTTCCT
Source organism: Pinus albicaulis (assembly GCA_034641835.2). Lineage (NCBI taxonomy): Eukaryota > Viridiplantae > Streptophyta > Pinopsida > Pinales > Pinaceae > Pinus > Pinus albicaulis. The sequence goes on along the minus strand of CM076577.1, from coordinate 1,004,110,978 downwards.
TGATATGAACTTTAACAACAATGAATAGGATGAACTCAACCCTAAATGCAATGTTCTCTTACTTTCTAAATATTTTTGAGAGGTTGGATACTTAGATTTTTATGTCAACAATCCCAACTACATTGATCCAAACTTGATGCTAATGCCCAAACATAGCCTTTCCAACACCAAGGAAGCTCTTTGTACATAGAAATGTCAAATCAAGCACAAAATAACGTATATGGTCATTGATAATGGAAACCAAAATAACCTTCTCTTGCTTCAATTGGAAAAGGAACTCAAGTTACCAAACTCAAATCATTCCAACTCACATTAGCTTGGATGGGTCAAAGATGCACATTAGCTTGTGCTAATCACTTGAAAATAGATCAGAATGTTGCTAGAAGATGGTAAGATTTTTCCCAATATCTTTTATGTTCTTACAAACATAGATGAGAGGACTTATGAAAATAAGATGATGATAACAAGTGTGAGTAATTGCCTAAAGCAGGGGCTTCTAGGTTCAACCTTAGGCATGTGCCCTCTTTCAATCCTGATATTACTTGGAATTATTTCTATTGTGCATGTCAAATGTTGGGTGATTATGTTGTTGGTATTGTCCTTCATTACAGTTATGATCATTAATTCTAACTCGAGATTGGAACTGATAATGGTACTATATTCGTGCAAGGTTAGTAGCCCTTTGGGCCCTATTAAAATTTTTTATGGTTGAAGTTGTTCAAAATCTTCAGGTTGCTAGAGACTCAGAAGTGGAATGAGAGTTTTAAAGGTTCTCTGCCATTGGATAGTCTGGTTCTCTCTCATTGGCGGCACTAAGTTAAGGAACTCCAGGAAGCTTTTCATTCGGTTTCTATTAATCATTTTCATAGAGAATATCATTCTCAGGAAAATCATCTTTCAAAGGATCCCATTGCAATCAACAAAGGGATTATGCACGGAAAATCAGAGGGAGGGTTTTGGTTTCAGCTTTCACATAAATACTGTTTTAAAAGAAGTTTACAGGCAGTTTTAAGATATTATTTTGTGTTGTGTGCAATGTTAGCATTGTAGGTTTTAATGTCATTTTAATGTTCAACGTTTATTAGAAGGATGTTTTGTAGAATCTGATGACAATCAGGAAGTTCTCTGAAAGCAGCTCTTATGCGTAGGCACATTCAATGTATACTTTAATTTCTACTTGAAATAATAGATGCCAAATATACATTGGTTTTCTTGGAAGAAAAAAGACATAGAAATGAGGAAAATTTTATGTAGAAGAAGATAAGAAATTTTCTATTAGTTTCAATTTTCAAACATATATTTTTTCATTTACAAACCTGGCTCCTTTCGCCATAGTTCTTTGGATGATTGTAAAGACAGACTTTTATAGGAATACTCTTTTTATTTGAGTATGGGTGGTTGAATGTGGGGAATGGGTGCTACCACCTAAAACTATATCCTATAGAATAAAACTCCATCCTATAGTGGCAACTTGTAATGGGTGGTTGAATGTGGGGAATGGGTGTGACCACCTAAAAAAAGAGATCTATAGAACTATTAACTTGCAGTTTTATTTATGATTTCTCAGACACATCATTTCATTCAGATAAATCATTTCATTAGTCTACAGGTTCTACCACTTATTCTATATTTTTCTTCAGATGTGAGCCCGAAAACTAGATAGGATGAGATAAATATGGATGATCCCATCAAAGTAATCCTAGCCAACGACATTAATAACTATTTCTCAATTATACTCCTCAGTTGGACAGGACCTATTAAAGTCATTCTTTTATCTGATATCGCTCACGTTGAACCAAATAGAGAGGTTTCAAATGGGAAGGCCTAACCTATGAATGACGGGAAAACTCAACCATAATTTGGGGCAGATTCAATTGAAAAATATGATGACAATATTTCCTGATTGAACTCATTAAAAGAATCACGGGTGGAAAGGTTTATTTCTTCAATTATAGACATAGAAACACTTATATTTTCATGGGTTTTGAGCTGAGAGAGTTGTATAAAAATATAGTGTAACACTAGTTGCAATGCGTATACGAAGAACGAACAACACCCATCATATGTCTCTCGAATCCATCTCACCCATGCTTATTGTCTTGAGAAGGTAGCAAAGTTTACAATTGGAAATGAGATAAGGACTATAAAAGGCTAGATCAAGAGGGTTTGGGATTTCCTTCACTAGGCCACTGCGTCCCAGTACACTTTGAGGGAAAACTCCCACTTGCAACTTGGTGATATCATGGAGGTAGAGAAGAATGGTAGATAAATAGGACACATAGGTTTCTAGGCCTCGTGACCAAACATATATTCTGCACTTGGAAATGTTGGAAATGATAGTGATTCGCTTCCTTTAATGATGTGACTACTTAAGCCAGACTACTCGCTGGAGGAAGCGATTCGGTTGAATCCATTGATTAGCTAGTGAGTATCATAAAACCAACAACATCAAAAATAGAATTCCTAGAACCAACAACATCATAGAACAAACGAAAAAAATCCATTTCCAGTCGATCCTTACCCAAAAAAATTCGTATGAATTAACAATATCGTAAAACAAACAGATCAAATACAAAGCAAGGAAATAAAAAAATATAAATCCAACTACCCTTTGACTCTGGGTATGAAAACTTCAATTGTGAATTTGTTTTTGCCTGCCTCTTCAAAAGCCTCCAAGTTCTTTCTAATGTGTTTTTATCCATGATAAAAGCTGTAATTATATAGAAAAAATTGCCAGCCCTAAAAAAAATTTTAATCATGTTATTATCTTTTCTCAAAATATATCAAAACCCTCAAAGCCCTCTCGCCAACAGCAAGAATCCTCCCACCAACAACAAAAATTTGGCGCCAAATAACCAGCACATCCATTTTTCATCCAGTTTTTATCTAAATTTTAGAACCATCTGCAAAAATTCGGCGCCAAAGACCTAGAACATCATCTTCCTCAACCAGTCCGGGTAAGAACATCCAATTTTTCTCTGTTCTTCGGCTTTCATACCGGTGACAAGTTTGACTTTCATATATACTTTTAATGAAATCAACCATGCCCTCTCCCCGACTTCGACTTTTGACAGACTTAAAATGTGGCATGCCCTCAAAACATCATCTTTCTGAACCAGTCCGAGTAAGAACAACGAGTTTTTCTCTATTCTTGGGCTTTCATACCAGTGACAAGTTCAACTTTCAGATATATTTTTAATGAAATCAACCTATGCCCATGTTCGACATGTTCGACTTCGACTTTTGACATCTCCCCAACTTCGACTTTTCGAATGTGGCATGCCATCAAACGTTTTACAAATCTTCAAACAATTTTTTTTTAAATAATCAAAATATTAATATTTATTATTTTAATTATAAATTAAATAAAAATCACAATATATTTAAAATTTAATTTTATATAATATAATTAAAATGAATAAATATAAATATTGTTAATTAATATTTTAATTCAATAAAATATAAATATTGATATTTATTATTTTAATAAATTAATTAAGGTTCATATCAAATAATACACACACACACACACACAGATATATATATATATATATCTATATCTATGTGTGTGTGTGTTAAATTGGTGTCGCACAATATATCTATGTCAAACATATTATAAATAAACTATATATGTGTGCGAGTATTCACAGATTGAGTAGGCTTAATGGTTAAGAGCATGTGTTTCCTCTTAAGAGATCATAGGTTCAAAACCAGAGGGGGTAGAGTATGTATGTCTTCGTAGACTTAGCAGTCAAATCGCTAGGCGGAGGTGGGTCCCTTGTCCCACAAACAAGGGGGTCTCATACACCAATTTGGTGTTTGGCTTGGTCGACGTGACCATAAAATTAGATTATTATTATTATTATTATAAGAAAGGTTCATACAGTCTCCAATCGAAGTGAGGTTTGAGCAACATGTGGAAGGCATCTGATCCGGATCTTGGGGGGGAGGCCCCCAAGATCTAAAAATTTGAAATAGATCTGACAAGATCTGCAAAATTAGAAGGCCAGAAAAAAGAGAGAACACAAAGAAAATAAAACCACAAAGAAACTTGTTTTATTAAAACAAAGAATAACTGTAGAAGCTACATTGTGGCGGACAATCTGTCTTTTTACAAAGTGAGGCTTGTTATTTATAGCCTTTTTTTGAGATACAATACATAGGTGGATACCATGGGTAGATACCACTTACAATACCATGGGTAAATCCCATGTGTGGATGAATACCATGGGTGGATACATACCATGGGTCACTTATAATACCATGGGTGAATAAATTTCATGGGTGGATGAATACCATGGGTCGATGCCATTTACAATACCATGGGTAAATTCCATGGGTGGATGGATAACATGGGTAGATGAATACCATGAGTTGATGCCATTTTCCATTCGGATCATTCCTCCCTCCTTAAGAAGCAATGGTCCCCATTGCGTGAAGTTCCCTCTTGAGAAGCCTTTGTTGAATATGAAGAGCCACTGAAGAGAAGGGTTTTGTGTAGTTAACCCATAACCATGATGAACGAAGATCCGAGGATAGAGATACCCTGTAATGCTTGTGACCAACTGTGATATTGACAGTGTGCGGCCTAGCAAATGGACCCCGATGAAGTGTGGGTTTGTGGATGAACCAAAACCATGACAAACGAAGATCCGAGGATAGAGATACCCTGTAATGCTTGTGACCAACTGTGTTACTAACAGTGTGCGGCCTAGCAAATGGATTTTGATGAAAATGATTTTGTGCAGTTGACCCATAACCGTGATGTTGATTGTTGATGAAATAACAGGTGCCTACATAGCGTGGGGTGGGAGGGCACGTCTCCAAATAACCCAAGCTAAATGCTGCTATGTTGAAACTGATGAATGTGAAGTAGGTGCCTACTAAAGCGGGGTGGGAGGGCATATCTCCAAAGGGAACCCGCTCCGAATGCTGCTCGAAATTTAAAATGAGCATAACTCAGTCAATATAACTCAGAATATTTATTATAACCTGTTTTTGGAATTGGAATGATCATTATACATCTTCTCATGTGTTTGAAACCACTATCTGGAGACTCTAGACTCTCAGATTCGCGTTAGAACTCTCGTCGTCACAAAATTTCTGAAAAAATAGTTGATTTTAAATCAACAATAACTCCCACATCCGGACTCCGATTCAACCGATTTTTTTTTTGAACTTGGGTGATTTTTCAAGAGGAGCTCAGATATATATCCATTTCTCTGAAATTTTTCACTAAAAACTACGAAAAATGACAGGAGAGCCACTGTCCATGAATTGTCGTCAGCAAAATTACTTCAACATTTCTGATTTTGAATCAGCGATATCTCCCTCATCCGAATTCCAATTTGGCCGATTTTTTTTTTTAATTTGAGTATTTTTTTGCAAGGAATCCAGATCTGGTCTTTGTTTTTGCAAATTTTTCACCAAAAGTTTCAGATATGATCGGAAAACTCGCCGCCCAAAAAAATTCATGGATTTTGCTGAAGATTGTTGTAGAACATTGAAACTGAAATATGTTTCAAACCCTCACTCCCATGGAGATGTAACATAAATCTGATACCACTGATCCGGATCTTGGGGGGGAGGCCCCCAATATCTAAAAATTTGAAATAGATCTGACAAGATCTGCAAAATTAGAAGGCCAGAAAAAAGAGAGAACACAAAGAAAATAAAACCACAAAGAAAATAAAACCACAAAGAAAATTGTTTTATTAAAACAAAGAATAACTGTAGAAGCTAAATTGTGGCGGACAATCTGTCTTTTTACAAAGTGAGGCTTGTTATTTATAGCCTTTTTTTGAGATACAATACCATAGGTGGATACCATGGGCCAATACCATGGGTAGATACCACTTACAATACCATGGGTAAATCCCATGTGTGGATGAATACCATGGGTGGATACATACCATGGGTCACTTATAATACCATGGGTGAATAAATATCATGGGTGGATGAATACCATGGGTCGATGCCATTTACAATACCATGGGTAAATTCCATGGGTGGATGGATAACATGGGTAGATGAATACCATGAGTTAATGCCATTTTCCATTCGGATCAGCATCTTGCATGAAAAAATACAAGTGGAGCAAGGATAAGGGAGTGTCCCACCCTCGAGTTAGTGTCGCGACGATCAAGTGGTGGCGGGCACGCCTTGGCATGACGGGCACCCAACTCAGGTATGTACAATGACGATGTGCAATGGGCGCGCCATATTAGCGAACGCCCACCTTGGGTACGTCGTGTAGCAGTGGGCATAGTCGTGCATTTTGGCATACGTGACAAGTGACAACGTCAAACAGGCGTGTGCCCCATAGCGAGCGGATGAGTCAAAGGCGTCAGACGAAGTCATGTTGGTGAGCGCATTCGTTGTTACGGGAGCATTGTGTAGTGATTGGGCGAGCTGGGCAGGATAGGATGCGGGCGGTCGATCAGTCATCAGGGCAGATCAGGAACCCATGGTGGTAAGGGGAATCATGGGTATGATCGCTCTGAGGTAAATGAGGGGCAAGCTATCCAGCATTAATGTTTCTTGGAGAACTGTCATCCAGTGCTTATCAAAAAATTAATGGAAAGAGTATTGGACACAACTCAGAGAATTTTAACACTGCAGATCAATTCAGAGAATCTTGTAGTGAAATGTAACACTTCGATATCAAAATTGCAATTTTCCATTTATGGCGTGACACAATTAAAAATTATTAACATAAATGACCAATCCATATACTTGTTGTACTGGTCATATTTTTATTCTTGGACTATAATAGTCATTTACATTAATCATTATTAATTTTTTCACTTATTATCTAGTCATATATTTTAATCCTAGGCTAAATTAGTCATTTAAGTTAGTCGCTTTTAGTTTAGTCACTTATTATCTAGTCATATATTTTATCCTTGGACTAAATTAGTCATTTTTAGTTTAGTCGCTTATTATCTAGTCGTATATTTTATTCATAGACTAAATTAGTCATTTAAGTTAGTCATTTTTAGTTTGGTTACTTAAAATTTCTCAAATTTAGTAGTAATTCACTTGAAATAATAGCGGTGACTAACTTTTTAGTCACTTGGTCATTAATTTCATCATTTTTTACTAGTGAAAGGATGACGTGTTTGAGGGGAATTCGTTGGTGTATGCGCATAGACTAGAGGTTTTCTCCACAGAGACTCCTACGCCTTGAGAAGATTGTTCGCTGGTCTGCAAGAGTCGAGATAGAATCCATGCGTCGTGACTCAATCCACATAACCGCTATCCACAAAGACGCGTCACACACTCCACAGGTAGTTGAATCTTGACTCTTTCTCACCTTTAGTGAAAAAATGAAATGTACCCTCAAACACCTATAATTAAAACAAAAAATTACATTCAGGATTCAAAATCCTAAAAATGTTAAAATGAAAATGAGAACATCATAGGGAATAAATTGACTTTTATAGCAATTTCTCATAGGAACTGTTGTCGGAAAACTGTAACAACAACATGCTTTTTCTGGTTTTATACATAAAACCACTTACATATTGCGAAATTTTTTAATCTAGCTTACTTGGTGATTTTGATTAACAATACTCTTTTACACTTTACTTTTAAGCTATGGTTATGATATGAAAATTGCATTGATTCTCTTTCCTTAGATATCCAAATGCAACAATGATCCATGTGATGTTAGTGTTTCCACGGTTTTCATTGTCGACACTGCAACTAAATCAACCAATTTTCGAAAACCATCATATTTTTTCAACGCTAAAGCATCATCAAAACACATGGCATAGTTTAAATCATAAATATTTTAGTTTTCTTGTTTAAAGTTGGAAAATATACAATTTCATATATATTATAATTTATAAAATATAATATTTATTTAATATTATATACATAAATTATAATATACCCTCGATGAACCCATGCACCTTGTTTCAAAAAATGACGTACCTGTCCTCATCCCTGTCCTCGAACGCAATTTTCCTAGAAACACAAAGAAATAAACAACACACTTTACAATAGTGTTTCTTGTAGGCCTCTAGGTTTACCCTATATATTCAAGGGTATAAAAATGGATTTGCACAACAATAAGTTTAAAGTATAACCTTTAAGGATAAAATTGAACCAAGTAATGTGAAAATGTGAAAACTGAGAGATCCAAGGTTCAAATATGTTGAAAAATGTGTAACTAGGTTCAGTTTTCATAAGTATGAAATGTATTTTTTATTCTTGTAAATTATAAAATGAAAAGAAAAATTATTATTAATATTTTGGAGAATGGATTTCATGCTCAAGGTCTTTTATTTTATAGGTCAAGCACCCATTGAGTGATTCTAGGATTTTTCCTAGGTCAAGAAGTCAAAAGAGTCATTGTCATAGGTTGAAGACCCTATTGGGCACATTGTAACTTGTAAAAAAATTTATTTATGTCTTAAAAAGTGTTAGAATACCCTCCAAGACCAAGTCGGCCTCAAAGGAAGAGCCACATACACCTTGAAGAGCCTATATATACAGGAGAACTCATCCTAATTCTGACTCACTTAGTCATCCATCATTCTAGCAAAGGAAGAGGAAGGAGAAGGCAGAAAAAATAAGAAGGATGAATGAGATTTATTTTTGGGCTAATTCTTTCTCTCACGTGCTAAAGAGGACTAGAGTTTCTGCGCAGACCTCAGGCATCCATCTACAAGTTCGATCTTGGAGAAAATGAGGCAAAGAGGTCAAGCGAAGGTCACCAAGGGTCTCTCTCAATCTCTTGGAGTCAGGAAAAGGAAAGAGAAGGTAAGAGGAGGGATATATAAGAAGATCAAAGTTCCCACATGTGGCAACAATAGTTGCAGGGAGGCCAAAATTTCAAATATGCAGATGGAGGCCGAAAATATTGCAACATAAGGTCAAAAAGGTGCTACTGGAAGAGATTTGAATGGGTTTGAATAGATCGAAGTTGGAACATCATCCGAAGAGGTTGGGCTTGGTCTTGGAGGGTATTGGTCTCAATCTTAATTTCATGGATTTTGTTAATTGAAGAATCTATAAGAAAGAGAAGAGATTTAAGGGTTTTCCTCTCAAGAGGAGAGGTTTTGGCCCTACCTTGCAGTTTATATATTGTGTCATTTCTCTCCTTGTTTTGGTAGTTGTTTTATGCTTCACACATAATAATAATGAACAAAGATAATAACTTAATAAGTAAAAATGAAATGCAGGCAGTTATCAAGTGAAGAAAATTAATCATAATCATTTCCCTATAGGATTCTCATCATGGTTTCAGAGCTAAGGTTGGCTAAGGGAATCATGAAGATCTTCACTTCATTGAAAAATTTCATGAAGGAATGTTCAAAGGTAGAAATCTATCTCAATAAAGGCATCAAGGAACATGGAATCTCCTATTCTCTACAAAGAAAGAAGTAATTGAGGAAAATGATGAAGGTCACTTTTCAACACTCACTGGCACATTCCAAGACGAGAGCATTTGGTAATTGATAGTGGTGCATCTAGGCACATGAATAGTCATCACAAACAATTCAAGACTTTATTAAAGGGAAAATATTTTTATTCAGTGGAACTTGGAGATAACAAAATCTACCCCATAAGAGGTATTGGATCAACCTCTACAGAGCTGGAGAATGGAAGCAAAATTCACCTCAAAAAAATTATATTTGTTCCAATTTTTCATAAGAACTTACTTTCCATTTCAAGCCTTGAGGATAAGGGTGATAGAGTAGCTTTCATTTTGAATGGTTGTTGTATGGAGTAAAGACTCAAGTATAGAAAATTCTACTGTAATTGGTATTCAAGAAGGAAGAATTTATAGGTTGATATCTCCTCTAGCTCAAGCCTTCATCCACATTGAAATTATCCCATGTGAACTATGGAATAGAAGATTTGGTCATCTCCATTTAAAAATCCTCCCATCTATAAATTCCATAGTAGATGGAATACCTAAGCTGAAATAAGACAATGGAGTATGTAAGGGAAGTGCATTGGGTAAGAATACCATGAGACCATTTCGAAGCAGTGCTTCACGATCAAAAGAAATCTTGGATCTCATTCAATCTGACGTATGTGGCCCTATGAATCCTAAATCACTTGGATTTCATCTATATTATGTCACATTTATAGATGATAAATCAAGAAAAACCTGGGTTTACTTAATGAAAACCAAGGACAAAGTATTTACAAAATTTCAAGAATTCAAAGTTGAAGTAGAGAACCTTACATAAAGAAGAATAAAGATATTGAGATCCGATAATGTAGGATAATATACATCCAAGGAGATTATAGCATTCTGTAAGGTGTCTGAGATTAAGAGAGAGTTGATAGTTGTGAAAATTTGGTTACCCAAATCCTACTACAACAACTAATTAGATTTCTCCTATTTATTAATTATTGGACAAATTATTTATAGTGTTACACATTAAATATCACAATCAAATACATTGTAGCCTACACAACATAAAATACTGTGAAAAATACAACACAGGAAAGACTAGATGCACACACATAAGTACACAATTATTTTTGGACAATCGTCCCCGGAAAAACCCAACTTTGGAAAAATGGTGTAGTAGTTGAGGGTTTTATTATTATGTAGAAGTAATCTGAGTACAAGTAGTTGGATGGTCAAAATGATTATTCGATACAGAGAAAAACTAAGAAAGAGTTAGTGAGGAAAATATCACATAGTACCTGGCGATCTGACACTAATCTAGGCTTTGAATGAGCTATCCTACGTTGTCTCTGCACAGTTACTACGTCAACATACACATTCACTATGTCACCCTCAACTTCTGATCTTTTTCCAACTGGAAACTCAACTCACTAAACTTCTGGACTCACACCCCAGCTTCTGGCACTGGATCTTGACTATATCCTAGCAAAATAGCAAACTCCCTATGAAGCTTTATGTTGCCTCTGCGTGGCACTGCGCAACCTCTCTATGTTACTTGATGTATTCTCTACCTTACACTCCTTGGATCCGAAAACCTTCCTCCGATCTTACTATCTATGCTCCTCACTGTAACGAAATCACTGGATCTCTCTCTGGCAACTTAGTGCTGCTAGTTTGAGAATTCGATCTCCTAGAAAATTCGATCTCTGCAAATCTCAAATGTGTTCTCGAAGTGCCCATCAAGTTCCTTCTTATAATATCTCATTGAGACATCAATGAACATGGTTATATCTTAATCAATGACTAAGATTAACGTGGATGTGATCCTTGTACTTATCTAGAAGATTCGCATCTGATTTAATTAATACCCTTTAATTAATCACATTTCTTATGTTTAGACTTAGGAATACATTAAAAATGATTAATTATTTTAATTAAATCATCTGTAGTTGGAATTTCACCAAACAATTTCTGGGTCTTGTAGAATGTGTGTGTCTTAGCCTCTCTACAAAATCTCGAGGCTAGAGCACATCCAATGCTACAAAAATCAACAATCCCTCTTAGCAATGAATGTGTTCTAGTGCTGCAACTTACAGAAGTACCACTCTGATTCTGCATCATTTCCTGCTATGTTGTTGATTTCTGGCATATTTGCCCACCAACCACTACACAACTATGATTCTACGAGGCATCTGTGATGTTGCTGACCTTGCATACTGCTACCAACTACTGCATCTGCATTGCAACTCTGTTGTTGCTACCACTACAACATCTACAATTGCCTCTCATCTGTTTTTGTTGCAACTAAGAGATGTCCATCATACTGAACGAACTGTGTTTAGTCTGATGCATCTATCACCCGAGTCCTGACTGCCGCTAGTCCCTACACTGTCACTGATGCCACTGCGCTGCTGCTAACTCATCACTTCTGCCAACTCATCTTTGAGCTACTAAGTATCAGACCACTACTAGCCATTGCATTTGTCACTCTGGCACCTAACTACACAAATTTTCACTGGTCCATCTTGCTACTACTACTATGGGCTCCCATAGCAAGGTATTTATGTGAGAGGTGGAATCCTCAAGGATCCTGACCATCTATAGCTCTCCGAGGCCACAAAACGAAATCACCCCACCTATCTCTTGGAGGTATCTCAGTGATCATGGAAAACTCTTCCTCTAGCCTAGAGGACAACCTATCTATCTCAGCGAATGCAACTTGTTGATCTTGCTTCTCATCTTTGTCCTTCTTCCTCAGAGGACATTGAGAACTATAGTGTCCTAACTCGCCACATCTGAAGCATTTGATCGTCGAAACATCCTTCTTTCTTCTGCACTTCTCCTACTACCCCTTTGATGCGAGGGTTACATTCTTCTCCTCCTTCTCGAGCTTCACCCCAGTGCTGTTGTTGCCACTTATGGTGCTATTCAGCAAGTCTCACCTCATCTCTTTTTCTTGTAGATCATCCCAAACTCTTTCCCAATCCAGAAAATTCTCTCTGCCCAGGATACTCTGGACAAAGACTTTCCAGTCCTTGGAAACGTAGTTGAGGGCTAGCTGTAAAAACTCTGTAGACTCAGGAGTTTCTTCTACAACTACCAGTTGATCTCATATGTCCTTAAGATCCCTGATATAGTGTGGCCAACACATCCCACATTTATTTGGCAGCATCCTTGCCCTCTATGTGAGATACCACATGATCCTAAACTCCGTCAAGGATTATTCTCTTGGACTTCGCCATTTCCTTCTTATAGGCCTTGTTTTGATCTGGGTCCATGGGTACAACTAGCACTGAATTAATATAAGTCCAACCAATCTTGATCTCTCAACCTAGTTGATGTCATATCGCCAAACAAAAGTAGAAATCTACCTCTATCCCTCTATGCAACTGCTGACTGGCTCTATGTGCTCCCTGTTGAAGTGAGAAAATTTTCCCTTGGCTACTGCTGCTTTGCGTGAAAAAAATATAATTTCTTGGCCTGAAATTCTCTGAGGACAAAATTCCCTTAGTTTGTGCTATTCTTTCCTTCTTACACTATTCTGCCACCAACTTCTACCAAAATTACTGCGTCAGAGCTGAAGATCTTCTCTGCATGGAAATTGCTCCTACTGCTCCCTCTACCTCTGGAAATTCTCGTTCTAGAAATTGTGTGCTCTTTTGATCCACTAAGAGACACAAAATCCCTCGAAAAATATTCATTATTGGCCTTTGGACCACGCAACCTCGTGGGGTTTCGAGAAGCTTCCTATGTAGTGCCTCAGATCACCCTCTTTCCTTCAGTAATTGAGCTCCTCTTCTTTTATCTGCGCTCTGATACCATGTGAAAATTTGGTTACCCGAAGCCTACTACAACAACTGATTAGATTTATCCTATTTTTTAATTACTAAAAAAATTATTTACGGTGTTACAGAGTAAATATAGAAATAAAATACACTGCAGCCTACACAACATAAAATACTGCAGAAAATACAATGCAGGAAAGAATAGATGCACACACATAAGTACATAGTTATTTTTGGAAAATCATCCCTAGAAAAACCCAACTTGGGAAAACCGGTGTAGCAACTGAGGTTATTATTATTATAAAGTAGTAATTTGAGTACAAGTTGTTGGATGCCCAAACTGGCTATCTGATATAGAGAATAACTGACAAAGAGTTGGTGAGAAAATATCACACTGTCATTGGCGATCCGACACTCATCCGAGCTCTGGATGATCTATCCTATGTTGCCTCTGCGCAATTACTGTGTCAACCTACACAGTCATTGCATCAAAACTCAAGGAACTATGTCACTCTCTCCTTATGATCTTCTACCACTGTAAACTCGACTCCCTGGCCTTTCGGACTCACACCCCAGATTCTGGCACTAGATCTCAACTGTCTCCTAGCAAAATAGAAGACTCCCTCTGAAGCTCTATGCAGCCTCCCTGTCTCACTTGATGTCTTCTCTGCCTTGCACTCCTCGGATCTGGAAACCTTCCTCCGGTCTTACTATCTTTCCCCTTCACTACAACGAAATCACTGGATGTCTCTCTAGCAACTCAATGCTACTACTTTGAGAATTTGAACTCCTAGAAAATTTGATCTCTACAAATATCAAGTGTGTTCTCCAAGTGCCTATCGAGTTCCTTCTTACAATCTCTCAATGAGACCTCAAATACCATGATTAGATCTTACTCAATGGCTAATATTAACTTGGACTCGATCCTCGTCTCTATCTAGAAGATTCACACCTGATTTACTCAATACCCTTTAATTAATCACATTTCCAAATTTTAAGCTTAGGAATACATCAAAAATGATTATTTTTTTAATTAAATAATCTCTAGGTGGAATTTCACCAAATGATTTACGGGTCTTGTAGAATGCATGTCTTAGTCTCTCTACAAAATCTCGAGGCTAGAGCACATCCGATGCTACAAAAATCAACAATAGTGTTATATAATCCCAAGAAAAATGGAGTTTCAAAACAAAAGAACCGAGCCATTGAAGAAAGTGTAAAAGTGATGTTACATGATCAAGATCTACCAAAGTTCATGTGGGGAGAAGCTATGAAGATAGTTGTATACATTCAAAATCGAAGTCCCCATAGCTCACTAGACAACAAGACTCTCGAGGAAGTATTCACTCGGAAGAAACCTACTGTGGATCATGTCCATATCTTTGTGTGTCCCATATCTATTCATATACCAAAGGAAAAAAGAAAGAAGTTGGATCCATCAAGCATGAGAGGAACATTTGTTGGTTACAACAATTCCTCTAAGGCCTATAGAATCTACATAAATGTAGGACACCATATAGAAGTAAGTCGAGATGTCATATTTTATGAAAGTATCACATTTAAGAAAACTAAGGAACTTCCCATGCACTCTGATGATGAAGAAATTCCATTATTTGAAGAATAAGTTAACATGGAAGAAGAAGAATATCATCATGAAGATAAGGGTCCCAGTGAACCCATTCAACCTATGGTCCTCCCCGGATCAAGAAAGAGACCAAATTGGTTTAAATTTACACCACTTGATGCGGAAAGTCATGGGACAGAGAAAGGCTCATTTAGAGAAATAAAGAAACCTAAGAGATATTCTGGGTATGATGCATACATGACAAAGCTAATAGAAGCAGAAACATCCACTTTTGAAGAATTTTTCAATTAGAAGGAATGGAAGGAGGCCATGAATGAAGAATATCAATCTATAATGAAGAATGGAGTTTGGGAGATCATACCAAGGCCTGAAGACAAATCTATGGTAACTTCCAAATGGATCTACAAGATCAAACATGCGGCAGATAGATGTATCAATAAGTATAAGGCAATATTTGTGGCTAGGAGTTTATCTTAATAGGAAGGCATCGACTATGAAGAGACATTTTCTCCGAAAATAAGGTACAGAACAATTTGATCATTGGTCTCTATGGCAACATCGATGGGATGGAACATACATCAAATGGATGTCAACGCTATGATTTGAATGGCATAATTGATGAGGAAGTCTATATAGAGCAACCCTTGGGATTTTAAGTCAAAGACAAGAAGGCATATGTTTTCATATTAAAGAAAACATTATATGGCCTCAAGCAAGCACTAAGGGCATGATATGCTAGAATGAATGCATACCTACAATTATTATGATTTAAAAAAAAATTGTTGATCCAAACCTTTATATTAAGGTTGCGGATGGAGAACCTGTCATCATTATTTTGTATGTAGATGATCTTATTTTAACATGTGTAGAAGGTTGAATTGAAGAATGAAAGAAGAAACTAGTAGTATAATTTGACATGAAGGATCTTTGGTTGATGCATTACTACTTGGGACTAGAAGCCTAGTAAGGACTTAATGAAATTTATCTAGGCTAAGGGAAGTACATGATCAAGATGTTGAAGAGGTTTTATATGATGGATTACAAACCTATGACCACTCCAATGATCACTAACTTGAAGAAACTAAGGAGTTTTGAATTGAGTCCTGTAGATCATTCCCAATATAGACAACTGATTAGCTCATTGACATACTTTACGAATACTCGACCATACATAAGTTTTGCAGTAAACATGCTCAATCAATTCTAAGTAGAGCTAAGGCGTGATCACTGGATAGCAAAAAAAAAAATATTGAGATATCTGCAAGGAACTATCCACTACTGCCTGAAATATGATAGGATGAATGATGTCCACTTGATTAGATATATAGATTTTGACTAGGGAGGCAACGAGCATGCTGGAAAAAGAACTACAACAGTATGTTTCAGTTTGGAATCCTCTATGATCTCATGGATGAGAAAAAAGCAATACATAGTTGCTTTGAGTAGTGTTGAGGTTGAGTATATTGCAGCTTGAGAAGCAAGCAGGGAAGTGGTCTGGTTGAGGAAGTTGTTATTCAACCTATTCGAAGGATCGATGGACCCTACAGTGATACATTGTGACAACACCAATTGTATACGATTGCTTGAGGACCCAATATTTCATGGAAAGCCAAAGCATATAAACAAGTATCACTACATTCGGGAGCTAGTAAAAAATGGTGTGTTGCAACTACAATATATCTCCACTTATGAGCAAGTAGTTGATAAATTGAAGACATATCTTCCTAACAAGAAGCTTGTGTACTTGAGAGAAAATCTTGGCTTGGTTTATGTATCCTCCCTAGTTGAGAGGGATAGGCACATCATACCTATCTTCACTTGGGAAGACAAAATGGAGGATTGGGTAACCATATGGCATTCGATACTCTTTGAGGGCGAGGTAGGGAATCCAAGATAACAGTAGTCGTGGACCGATATTCTTTTAGGACTAGATATCCAAGATAAGAATAGTCCAAAGAAGTTCATAACCAGTGAACACTCGAGAGGATTATGTACCTTGAGAGACAATGATGATGTTGTCTATAATTCATTGGTCTCATCAGCATTGTGCTTTGATATTGTGGACAGATAAAGTTATTAGTCAAGGCCTTGCTATGGGACAATGCTGGTTGATATGATGCTAGATAGATGGTTTACCAATCTGAATCTTCTTATGAGATCTCTTCAGATTAGGAATGTCCATGTACCTCTTATGAATACCTCCCTAGTTAAGGAGTGTTGAAAAATGTGTAAATAGGTTCGGTCTTCATAAGTATCAAAATGCATTTCTTATTATTGTAAAATTTAAAATGAAAAGAAAAATTATTATTATTATTTTGTAGCATGGGTTTCATGCTCAAGGTATTTTATTTTATAGGTCAAGCACCTATTGAGTGCTTATAGGATTTTTCTAGGTCAATAAGTGAAAAGAGTCATTGTCATAAGTTAAAGACCCTACTTAGCACATTGTAACTTGTAAAAAAAAAAAAAATTGTCTTTAAAAGTGTCGGAATACCCTCCAAGACCAAGTCGGCCTATCAGCTAGAAAATCAACCTCAAAGGAAGAGTCATGTCCACCTTGAAGAGACTATATAGAGAGAACTCATCCTCCTTGTGACTCACTCACTCATCCATCATTCTAGAAAATGAAGAATAAGGAGAAGGTAGAAAAGAATAAGAAGGATGAATGCTATTTGTTTTTGGGCTAATTATTTCTCTCACGTGCTAAAGAGGACTAGGGTTTCTACCCAGACCTAGGGAATCCATATACAAGTTCTATCTTGGAGAAAAGGAGGAAAAGAGGTCAAGAGAAGGTCACCAAGGGTATCTCTCAATCTCCTAGAGTCAGGGAAAGGAAAGTGAAGGTTAGAGGAGGGCTTTAGAAGAAGGTCAAAGTTCCCATGTGTGGCAGTAGTAGTTGCAAGGAAGCCGAAATTTTAGATCTGCAGTAGGAAGCATAAAATCTTACGACAGAAGGTTGAAAAGGTGCTATTGGAAGAGATTTGACTGGTTTTGACTAGATTGAAGTTGGAACATCATCCAAAGAGGTTGACCTTGGCCTCAAGTCTTAAGGTCATGGAATTTGTCAATTGAAGAATCTATAAGGAAGAGAAGAGTTTTAAGGGTTGTCCTCTCAAGAGGAGAGGTTTTGGCCCTGGTTTGCAACCTATATACTGTGTGATTCTTCTTTTTATTTTGGTAGTTTTTTTATTCTTCACATGTATAATAATAAGGAACAAATCTAATAAGTAAAAATGAAACACAAGCAGTTACCAAGTAAAGAGAATTAATCATAATCATTTCCCTATAGAATTCTTAACAAAATCACCCCAGTTGTGACTTGGTTTATGAAGAGGAGGACAAGTCGTAGACCCCCGGAGGTTTACTACTAGCTACGTGTCAAGCAAGCTACTGGGTTCCGAACGAGAGTTGGCTTTGGGTAAACTCTCAGGTGCAAACTCTCAGCCGAGAGTTTTTAAAACTTTCAACCGAGAGTTTAGCCACACGGTTAAATGTAACCTGTGGTGGTTTAAAATCTTGGTCGAGAGTTTTAAATTTCTCGGTTGAGATTTTAATAAATATATTGCCGAAATTATCTCGGCCGAGAGTTTCTGGTCAACGAAAAACCCAGAAAATTTTGCAGTTTTCAGGAGCCTGCAACTTTGGATGGGCGGAACACCTACAAAAACAAAATTTTATATTTCGAACTTGGCACCATTAGATTCATCTCTGAATCTAGTTTCTAATGATGTATTATTTGTGGAGTTTCATTAAAAATTTCAATTTGTTATTAATTTTATACTAAACAGTGTCACTGTGGAATTTCATTGTTCTGAAAATTGCACTAAATGAAAATTCAATAACTTTAAAATGGAAACACCAAAAAAATAGAAAAATCATATTGCAATTCCTCTCCCTGTCTTCTTCAAAAGGATATTCTGATTTTTCTTATTGACGATCAAATTGAAAAGAAAATCTAGGGCTCATAAAATGTACTGAAACATCACCATTTTTTTTGTCTTCGTCCATTTCAAAAAATAATAAAAAATAGTGATTTAATCTTAAAATTACCGAAAAATAGTCAGTGCCCTAGTGCAATCTATGTAGATTATGATGATATGGTTTATTTCCAAAAAATGAATAACCTTCCCTAAAACAAGTTAGGGTTCAAAAAGTGACTATTTATGTTTGCCTAAAAATTTCAAGTATATGCGGTTAGTAAACAAAACATTTACCCCTCTATATGTCAATATTTTTTTTTTTTTAAATATGAGTATGGAGGTAAGGCAATTCTCTACAAATTTTGTATTTCTGTCAAAGCATAATTTCCATTGAAAATATGAGTTTAGTGGAGTTGAAGTTGAAAAAACATAGAAATTTACAATTTTCAACGTCAAAGAAGGGAAAAAAGTGTTTCCCAACTTCACATTTTCACCCTTGACTATGAATGTTGAATCAATAACCACACAAGACTATGGATGTTGAGTAGCTCAATGAAAAATTAAATAAGCAAAAAACATATAAATTAAGTTACAAAGGTTCCAAGTATTAACTATAAAGGATAGTGTTAAGGATGTGACTATGAAGTTTAAAGTTTATAGTTTTCATTTTATTATCTTGACTTGAATCAATTTTGGATTAATTTCCCATAAATTTTGGATTAATTTCCCATCTCATAGATGAAACTAGAAATTAATTTTAATAAGTAGGATAAGAGACTAGTGGGATTTACAATTTCATGATCATTATTTATTTATTTATTAAAATCACGCTAAATTTGCTATGCATGACCTAAAAATATTATAAAACCATATGAGAATCCGTTTTATATAACAATGTTATGAAAGTTGTTTATAGCATAATTGATTTTATATGTTTTGCAATATCAAATACAATTGCATTAAGATTATATTAAAAATAAATAAATTTATGATGCTAAAAAAATTTAGTAATCTCCACAAACTAAAGTTAATGATCTTTATAAATTAAATCAGTTTCACAATTCTCATAAGAGTAAGAAAGAAGGCGCCAAAATGAATATAGTTACTTCGACATAAAAAGAGCACCTTAAATTTTACTGAAGCCCCTATCTCTTTCTACTAAACCCATACATTCTTTCCCAAGCTTTGAAAATCAAAAGCTCCACCCCCTATAACTTGATACTAAACCTATACATTCTTTCCCAAGCTTTGAAAATCAAGAGCTCCACTTCAACATTGAAAAGCACAAAGAACTATGCATTTTTTCTCAGTAACTAACCATATTAGCAAATAACTTAATCCTTATATCACAAAGAAACATTTGGGGATGGTATATGTGTTTTTGTCAACAAAAAGAACTGAATAATAATGTGATTTTTTCAATTTTTTTCTTAAATTTTTTATATAAATATCATTAACAATAATGTGAATCTTTCTAACTAATTTAATGCTTTTAATTTTTTAATTTTACTTTTAATATAAATACCATTGTTAATAATGTGCTTTTATCTTTGCCTTTGGCAATAATGTGAAGCCCACTAACTATATTAACTATATTAACGATAACTATTATTAACAATCTGCGATACTTCTATTGTTTGAACAAAATGGCATAATGTGTATTACTCTTAAATTTTTAATATAAATATCATTG
Source organism: Pinus albicaulis (assembly GCA_034641835.2). Taxonomy (NCBI): domain Eukaryota; kingdom Viridiplantae; phylum Streptophyta; class Pinopsida; order Pinales; family Pinaceae; genus Pinus; species Pinus albicaulis. The sequence continues at coordinate 1,004,090,619 of CM076577.1, read as the reverse complement.
ACAATCCGTGATACTTCTATTGTTTTGAACAAAATGGTATAAAATGTATTACTCTTAAATTTTTACTATAAATACCATTAACAATCAGTGATACTTCTATTTCTTTGAAAAAAATGGCATAATGTGTATTACTCTTAAATTTTTAATATAAATATCATTAACAATAATGTGAGTCTCCCTAACTAATTTAATGCTTTTAATTTTTTTTATTTAAATATAAATACCATTATCAATAATGTGCTTTTAATTTTTATTTTTACTATAAATATCCTTGCCCTTGGCAATAATATGAACCCTGCTAACTATATTAACCACAATCCGTGATACTTCTATTGTTTGAACAAAATGGCATAATGTGTATTACTCTTAAATTTTTAATATAAATATCATTAACAATAATGTGAATCTCTCTATCTAATTTAATACTTCTAATTTTTTATTTTTAATATAAATACCAGTGTCAATAATGTGATTTTAATTTTTATTTTTACTATAAATACCCTTGCCTATACTCTTGCTCTTGGAATTAATATGAAGCTAACTAACTATATTAATCACAGTCAGTGATACTTATATTGCTTGAACAAAATAACATAATATGTACTACTTGCCTCCATGACTAATTTAATGAGATAGAGACTCGTACAACCCTATTACACATAACACAAATTCCATGCGAAGAAAGAAACCGATCTCATTGAATAAATAGTAAGGATGGTGATAGCTGTTAAAACTAGCCTTTATTAGGATAGTTAATTAGTTATAATATTTAAACTATTTAATTTTTTAAGAAATATTATATAATATTCAAAATATTTAATTTTTTAAGAAATATTATTAAAAAGAGTTATTGAATAATATAGAATAATTTAATATTGAATAATTAATAAAATGATGAAATTTTAGTTATTAGAGAGTATGGGTAAATAATAATAACAAAAATAATTATAAAATGTTTAAATTTTTAAGAAATTATTAAAAAATAGTTTAATGAATAAATTAGAATAATTTAATAAAATAATAAATTTTTAATTATTATAATAAGCAGAAAATTTAAAATCCAAAAGATGAGAATAAAGAGATGAGAATAAAACCAAGTGAAAAAAAAAGAAAGGAAAATAAAACCAAGAGAAAAGAAAAAAAAAAAGACCTAAAGGCTAAAAAACCAACTCAAGAGGAAGAATGATATAATCTTCATAGTGAATGACCTGTAAAACCAAACAAACATTGTCATTATAGTATGTAACTAGATTTAAAAATGCATGTAAACTCCTAAACGAAAAGAGCCTTTCTGAAATACAGACTATGGCCTCAATCTATGAATGCCTTCATTAGAACAATAATATGACATAACTTACATCTAGCATAAAAATACATTTAAATTTTTTAAACAAAGAAAAATATTCTGATACTAAATTCTGTAAACAAAGAAAATCTTCTGAAATCAAATTCTTTAAACAAAGAAAACAAATCAATTTTTTAAACAACAAAACCTTCCGAAATCATTCCATGAATGCTTCGATTTGGACAAAAATATAAGACAAAAGACACTGTAATTTGAGACACATAATTGGGTGGGAAATAAAGTAATTTGACATTAAACTCACAAAGAAAAATATCAACTGTCTTCAAACCTTCAAACTTAGCAGACTTGAACCTGCCATCCTAGAAACAAAAACTAGGAATAATAAGACACACCTGAAGTCACCCAACTTGTAATTTCATCTTAACTCTATAGGCCAGCCAAACAATATTTTAAAAAGATTAAGAGATGTATTGCCAAAATGATTTCTTAAAAACAAATTTAGTCTTCAAACTAAAATACAATAGGCACATCATTGAAAGACAAATATAACACACAGCACAAATACGTACCTGGATCTTTGCGGGGTGGGGTGGCAGCTATACCTTCCTGTACCATTCACCATCACCTTAAACATCTAGCATAATCTAACCTAACATAACAACCCTAAAATCCAGCATAATCTAACCTAACATAACCTACGTTAAGCATAAAAATGCAGGTAAATTCTTTACGCAAAGAAAATACTCTGAAACCGACCCTCTAGCCTCATTCCGTGAATGCCTCAATTTGGATAAAAAAACAAATATAACATAAAATGCAGAGTAAGTTGAGACAAATTAATGCGTATATGGGTGACAGAGTAATTTGAGATTGAAACAGAAATATCATCCGTCCTCAAACCTGGGCAATAGGTTCCTCACGAGCCAATGGTTTTTTTAAGATGAATAAGTTAGATATAGTTTTATGGTCATCATTTATATATTTCAAAAATATAAAATAAATAATGATGATTATTTGATATTTTTAAATAATGTAAGTGTGGATAGTTATTACAATATTATTATAAATTTTGATTTAAAAATTATTTTTAAAAATATGAAGTAAATATTTTTTTAAATATATATTTTTTAAATAAGTGTTACATAGTAGCTAGTCTTTGTTTAAAAGTTATTTTTAAAAATATAGAGTAAATAAATTTTAAATATATATATATTTTTAAATAAGTGTTACATAGTAGCTAGTCTTGTTCCTTAGTTTTTTTTGTTTTGTTTTGTTTTTTTAGTTAGATAAGTGTGAGGCTACATCATGTTTAAGAATGTCAATCCAGGACATGTTAACAATATAAACTCACATTGAAATTGAAATAACAATATAAGCTCACATGAAAATAAAATAACAATATAAGCTCACAATGAAATTGAAATTCACATGTCCACAAATTGTGTATATATATGTTGAATAGAAATATAAAATGGCATATACACTAAAATTGATATGTTAAAAATTGAAGTAGAAATAGAAATTGACATTAAAAAAGGAAATAGAAATAGAATAAAGAATTAGATTTCAAATAGAAATTGAAATTGAAACGCCCTGATCCTGCTTGTGACTTTACCACTTTACCAGCTGAGTCACGACCACAACAAGCTTAGCCTGCAGCTTTGGCCCAGCGCAACTGCTACCTCAAGTTTACTTGCTTGCGACCTAGATTCAAAATACCCAGATTTGAAATGTGTCTCTATCTATGATCCCGATCCATAGCATGAACCTCTTGCTAGAAAACAAAAATACGACCAATAAGAAAAACAACATGAAGAAGACCTCATGAGAAAATGTGTGCAAATGAACTTGGGGTTGCTTCTATTTATAACTTTGTGAGGGACCACTTGGGGCTTTAAACAAATCAACATGCGGTTAGGCCAACTCATAAAATAAAAAAAATAAATCATAACTTAACTTCCGCTTAATTGATTGGGACAATCTATAGACTCATTTTGATCCTCTCGAAAAGAGAAATCTAGTTAACTTATTATTTTAATCATCTGAGCTGTCCATTTTGGAATTTGACTCTAGCTGCCAAAATTAACACTGGGTTGTGTAGGGGATTTGAGGAAGTCATCAAGGGAGGTAAAGAATAGCATTTTGGAGTGATTGGAGGGTTGTTATAGTGAATTTCGAGATAGGTCATATTTTCCAGCCAATTAAGGAGGACATGGTATTTGAGGGTCATTTTCGGGGGTTAGAGCTAGACCAAACCCTTTTTGGGTTTTGGTGGGTTTGTTGAGAGGATCTCGAGGCTAATTTTTATAATTTTATGAGCATGGGAGGAGGATATTTTAGTATTTTCTTTCCAATAGACAAAGAAGTTTCTCTAGGGCCGCGCAGGGCATATTTGGTGTAGCTCATTTCCACATCTGGGTATTTTATTCTCCTACAAGGGGCTTTTCCAGATTGCCTTTGTGGCAAGCCCAGGTGCACTCCTTTCATAACCCATTGTACTATTTCTCCATATATATAATAAAATGGCTCAAATCGATGGTTTTTTTGGAGATTTTCTAGGTTTCTACTTATATTTTTGAATTTTGTGTGTGCATCTCACCTTTTTCTTTGTTTATCACTGTATTTCCTAAGTAGGAATATTACATTGGTATCAGAGCTCATAATATTGACTCATACCATGGAAGAATATTTTGTCTATGACACCAGAGGATAATTAAAATGCCACTTACAAGAGGCATAGCTATAGAAGCACAGAAAGGCAAATACAAATTACTCCTAACCCAATAACTATTGATCTAGAGGTTGAGAGGTCGGGCATGGGGGATAATGGGGGAGACAAGATGAGTAAAGAGGAGGAGTTTGTCCAACATATTTTGAAGGCCATCAACGATTTTTCTAAGGGCATCGATGAGTTGAGGCAGCAAAACTGTAGCAACAATAACATCAAGGGGATTCATGGAGAATTTCATCTTGGTGAAGGCTCTAGTACTTCGCACCACCATGCAACAAATACACCCAATGTACCACTTATTTCTAGTACACTACCCAAATCCACCATCCCCATATTTCTAGCATCTAGTGTTAGAGGGCTGCAAGGGTAGGAGGATATGCCCATGGGGGACTATTTTGTGGACTATTAGTCCTATGGCACTGACTTCAGAGAGACCATCACTTTTAAGGAATTTTTCCAGTTGAAGGGCAACAATAGGAGCAAGGGACAAAGTGGAGGAGGCTACACACATGGCACCAACTTACAACACACTATGGGGAGATTATTCCTCTAGACTTTTGATGGATCACCTAAGAGCTTAGCTAGGGGATGGGTTGAGAAGTTAGATGTCTACTTCCAACTCAATCAGATGATAGAGATGGAGGCAATTAAAATTGCCACATTGCACTTAGAGGAGGAGGCCCATGATTGGTGGTTCCATGGGTTGACCATGTTGGAGCATGCGTGATGTATAACCTATGAGGATTTTACTCAGAGGGTGTTGGGGTGCTCTGAGAGGAGAGACACAACTCAAGCAGACTTGGAGTGTTGAGGCCTATATCTCAAATTTTTTGGGATTGTCAGTGATGGTGCCCTTTTTATCAGAGGCCATGAGGGTTTTCATGTTCTTGGAGGAGCTAGCAGAGCCACTAAGGGGTTTGGTGAGGTCCAAAAATCCCACCACTTTGTAGGAAACAATTGGTAGAGCTTGAGACTTGCAGGATGCTCTACCCAGAACTAAAATGAAGATACCCCCGAGACACATGTTCGAGCAGAGGGGGGAGAGACACTAGGGCTCCACCACCGAGAGCTAACTAGGGGTGTGGAAAGTTGGATGAGGAGAACAGGAGGGACCTTCAGAGGAGGAAGATATGCTTCACCTACTAGGAGGCTTGGGCACCAAGTTGTAGATGCACAATGAGCAATACCCATTACATTGAGGTTTTATTTGATAGTGATTGGGATGATGATGTAAAGTTGGAGATAGGAGGGGGTGACAATGAAACACTTGTTGGGAGGGGACCACTTGGACCACCACCATCAGTGGGAGAACCTTTCGCACTGGTGGGAGGGTTCCTTATGTCCTTACGTGGGGTTCCAAATTTTTTGAATTTGGGGATCAAAGGAACAATGCAGGGGCAACGTGTCTCAGTTTTGGTAGACAGTGGGGCCACCCAAAATTTGATCAATTTATAGATGGTTCAGAGATGAGGTATCACTACCAAGGAGCTTGAGGGGTTTTCAGTCCTTGTGTTAGGGGATACGACCATGTAGTGTACACGATATGTCCCTACTTTGACAGTGACCTTGGGGAACTACTAAGTGGTAGATCATTTCTTCGTCGTGGATGTATCGGAAAACAATGTGGTGATGGGTGTCCAATGGCTCTATTCTCTTAGACGGGTCACCATGGATTAGAGGAAGTTGGATATGGAGTTTCTGGGGTCGGATAGAAAGTTAGTTGTTCTTCGGGGTATGCACTCTTACCCTCCATAGACAGTTTCGGCGCACATGATGGATGTTGGCCCGAGGCATGGTGACATTGAGTGGGAAGTGGAGTTGAGGATTTATGAGGCTCAAAGTCAGCCCAGGGCACCACACCCCGACATACAAGCCATCCTAGATAGGTACCTAGTAGTGTTAGAGGACATACCACTAGGGAAGCCACCTTACCAGGGGTTTTAGCACAAGATTGAGCTAGAGTGGGGGTTACAGGCAGTTATTACCACTCTATATAGACATCCTAAGGCCTACAGGGATGAGATTGTGCGATCCATTCAGGAGTTGTTGGCACTTGGGCACACTAGGCCTAGCTCTAGCCTCTTTGCTTCATCATTTGTTCTGGTGAAGAAGAATAATGGGAAGTTACACATGTGCATAGAGTACCGGGAACTCAAAAAAAATACCCTGAAGAATTTCTACCCCATTCCATGCATCGATGAGCTGATGGATGAGCTTAGAGGAGCTAAGTACTTCTCTAAGATAGACTTGCTCAGTGTACCACTAGATCAGAGCGAGGGATCATGACATCCCTAAGACGTCTTTGAAATGTCACTATGGGCATTTTGAGTACCTGGTTATGCCTTTCAGGCTAATTAACGCACCTGGAACTTTCCCGTCTTGCATGAATCATGTGTTTTGTGGTCAATTACAAAGATTTGTATTGGTATTTTGTGACGACATTCTGATATATAAAAGGACCTGGGAGGAGCATTTACACCACTTGGAGGTGTTGTTACACATTTTAGAGGAGCATAAGTTCTACGCCAAGCTATCAAAGTGTGAGTTTGGGTTGAAAACGTTGCTCTATTTGGGGCATATTATTGGGAAGGATGGCATGAGGGTGCATTAGGAAAAGATTAAGGCCATCCGGATTGGAGAGTACCCCATGATGTGACTCATTTGAGGGGCTTCATGCGCATATGCACCTATTATAGGAATTTCGTGAAGGGCTTCTCACAGTTGGTAGATCCCCTCACTGATTTGACCAAGATGGGGGCCTTCACGTGGATATATAGGGAACATGCAGCATTTTAGCACCTCAAGGAGTGATGATAAAATGCCCGGTATTATCCCTCCCATATTTCACTTGGTCATTCACCTTGGAGTGTGATGCATCAGGTGAAGGCGATGCCACAATTTTGTCACAGGATGGCCACCCCATTTCTTTTGAGAGTTAGAAAATCCTTCCACATGAGAGGCCATATTCCATTTACGACAAGGAGATGTTAGCCATTATGCATGCATTGGCCAAATTCCAATAGTACAGGTTTAGAGTGAAAACCGAGCACAACAATATTTTCCACTTTCTATGGTAGAAGGGCCTCAATGATAGGCAACAGAAGTGGGTCAGCAAAATCCAAGCCTACGGTTTTTATATAGAGTATATTATGGGAAAGCACAATGTAGTGGCAGATGTATTGTCCAGGAGGCTTGCGAAACTTTTACTCATGAGCATCAGCCATGATTGGAAGGTGCAGTTGTTGGTAGAGTACTCCAAAGATCAGCGGGCATGCGAGATATCGGAGGGAACACATGCTGATGAGCATTACAAGGTAGTTTTTGATGTCATCTACTACAAGGGACACATATTTCTCGTGTCGGGGTCACATTTGAGATGGAATATTCTCCACACAGCCCATGATTCCCCGTTCTCAGCAAACGAGGGGTTCTTGGAAACATACAGGATGGTTAGATAATGTTTCACGTGGAAAGTCGTCAAGGGAGATGTGTTGATGCATATAATGCAAGAGTGTGAGGCTTATCAGAGGAACAAGGGAGAGTTGACCCACCCAGCTGGGTTATTGCAACCACTTCCTCTTCATGAGGGAAAATGGGAAAGTATCTCTATGTATTTTATCATGGGGCTTCCCATGGTGCAGGGAAGAGATTGTATATATGTGGTGATGGATCAATTGACCAAATATGTACACTTCTTTGTTATTCCAACCTAGTACTCATCCTCGCAAGTAGCAGAGTTGTTCTTAAGAGAGGTCTTTCATCTACATGGTCTTCCCAAGACCATAATCAGTGACAGGGACAACCGTTTCATGGGGGCATTCTCACAGGAGATTTTCAAACTAGTGGGCACTAAGCTCACTCCTAGTACCAATTATTGTCCTCAGACGGACATGCATACCAAGATAGTCAACAAGTGGTTGGAGGGGTACTTGCGAAACTACGTGAAAGGAAAACAACGAGCTTGGATGAGGTGGCTACATTTGGGGGAGTACTGCTACAACACTACCTACCACATGTCCATCGGGTGTGTCACATTTTTGTGCTTTGTATGGGTATGATGCATTATCTTTTGATGACCTTGTTTTTGGAGACAAAAGGGCCCCAAGGGAAAAATATTCGATTCAAGAGAGCCAAAACATTCTTAGGGCTCTCAAAGAAAATTTGAAGACTACCCAAAATCAACAAAGATATATGTAGATAGACACAGAGTTGAAAGAAACTTTGAGGTGGGGGACTTAGTATTTTATGCCTCCAACAATATAGGTAGTCAATATTGAAGAAGGGGGCCAAAAAAATACAACCATGCTTTTATGGGCCTTAAATGGTGATTAGGTCGATTGTAGTTGTGGCTTATGTGTTGGAGCTTCCACCCGGGAGCAAGGTCCATAATTTTTTCCACGTCTCATGCCTGAAGAAGGTGTTGGGAAAACATGTGACAACTGCTACAGACACTACAAGGAAAAAGACCCTCTAGCGGATGTTTTTGAGGAACCACAAAGAAAAATACCCCATACATCCGTTTCTAGCAGAGGTTACTAGAGGAGGTTGGCGAGCAGAGGGTTTTGCGGATGTTTTCCTATCGGTGCTCTTATCGTTAAAACTCGCTCCAGTGCTCTCAAAAAAAGAAAGCACGGGTGTGGACAAAATCATTGGCACACTGGACACTATGCACTCTGTACACACCCGCCCGGTGCGTCATAGTATAATAGAGCACCGGTGCCTCACAACTTGTCCGCACTGGTGCATTATAAAACACAACGCCAACACCGAAACCACCCAGTGCAGTAGACAGAAACCACACCGGTTCATCATAAAAAACGTGCCAAAACACAAACCAACTAGTGCGTTTGTAGCAAACAGTATCGGTGCGCCTATAAACAACGCGCACCGGTAAAGGGTTAAATTAAAAAAATATTTACAACAAAAAACCTAGATTTTTCAGTTTTCCAGTGCTCTTGAGCTATCAATTATCGGTGCGCACAATACCATAGAATGCACCGGTGCACAGCGAACGTTGGCACACCGGACAGCGTGCGCGAAGTACACACACCTCTGGGGTGTACAATTACTATAACACACCAAGGCATCAATACTCTTCCACGTCGGTGCATCATAAAACACCACACCAAAACAGAAACGAGCCAGTGCATTCTTCTCTAAGAGCACCGATGCACCAGAAACCGCAAGCACTGGAATAGCGTTATATAAAAAAAAAATTAGTCCAAAAAACTGGTGCTTTGCGACTATTATGCATCGGTGCTTTACCATTACGCCGACCTGGTGCATCATCAATTTTTCGTGCCAAAACTGAAACATCCTGGTGTGCGGTTAGGGAAATGCCCCGGCGCGTTATAAGCAATGTGCCAAAATTGATACCGCCCAGTGCGGTTTTATTTAACTGCACTGGTACGCTTATAAAACTCCGCGCACCAAAACAAGGTTAATTAAAAAAAAAAATTATGGCCAAAAAACTTTATTATTCACTTTCCTCGGTGCTCCAGAGCTCTCAAGCCCCGGTGCTATTTCCTTATTTTTGAGCCGCCCGGACATCGTTGCTCTCTTTGCATCGATTGCACGCACTGTTGCTCTGCATTGGCCACCAATATCCAACTTGCATTTTGAAAAATAGTGGGCAAATTTTATTTTCCAAATTTTATAGCTAATATGCCTCCTCGACGGCGAAATGTACAAGTATTTTTCTAGTTTTTCTATAATTAAGCCTTTTAGCGGATTAGAAATTGAAATAAACTTAAAAATAACCATTAAAAAAGAAAAAAGAAAAAAATTGTTGCACAGTGTGCTCGAGCTGTTCGGCTCGCAACGAATAGCGGTGATACCTATAAAATTTACAGGCAGCACCGCTACCGGTGCTAACGATAACCGCACCGTTTCCGAGGCGGTGCCAGAAGGCGCCCCGAATAATTTTAAAGTAAAAATAAAAAATAAAAAAGGCGGTGCCCTCATTTATCCGGGCACATCGTTGACCCCGGAAATCACAGTGTAGTGCGTTGACTTCATTTTCCGCCTCGTTTTATGTTAGCGCACCGCATTTTGCATTCTGAGAGGGTCAATGGTGCAGCCAGGTAAAACACAGCACCGTCAATTATGTCATTGTCATGAAGTCGGTGCGCTGACACGATTATATGCGTCGGGGCGTATATTTCAGTCAGCACACCGCTATTTTGAATTATATACAATCCACTGTGCTTGAAAAATAGACATCTGCACCAAATCCGGTGCGGTTTGTTTCATTAGGAGCCTGGGGGATGGTGCGCTAAAATATTAGGATGCACCGACAATGGTGCGTGACTGTTTTTATGGAGCACTGACTTGTATGTTTGTTTTTTTTTTCAAAAAAAATTATATATGTATATTTATAAATACATTTCTGTTTTAATAAAAAAAATTATTTAATATGGCAATGATTTAGAGAGAATAGGAGCAACAGCAGCAACAACAAGCAAAACAATATGACATGATTCACTAATGGGAGGCGAGAGACAGGGAGAGAGATGGATGCCCTCGCCCTATGAATGCAGATACCCAGGAGATCCTTATGCAGGTAGGCCTCCTCAAGTTCTATGAGGAGGCTATTTCCAGCCTAAAGGCCCATAGTGTGCTTTTGAGACATCTTATCAGCAGGTGGAATGCCCACCGACAGGCTTTTCAGGTTGGTCCTGACCAGTGGTATACACCCACTGAGGAGGAAATTTATTTTATTACAGGACTATCGAGGAGAGGGGTGGATTTTCCCTCATTCCTAGACGTGCCAGCTGGTTGTGTAGCAAGGAGTCAGTTAGTTTACTCCCAAAGATACATTGGAGCACATGTACTGTCTCCTTAATAGTTTCAGGTACCTGGAGGTCGGTTACGTATAGGTGCTTTTGGTAGATAGGACGTGCAGTGCCTCTCTATTATCGCTTTGATCATTTTGCACAACACCAGTGACGGGAAACACATTAGTTGCTCACTTTTATATTACATTGATTATTTAGTACAACAGCCACGACTTGTCAGGTGGTCTGCCATTTTTTTGTGACAGTTTTGTATGGCCTTCGATAGATGTCGTGCTCATGCACAAAGGAGGGTCAACTTCCCTTTTTCTTCAGAGCTGTTTTGTTTATTTTTTGAGAGGTTTCCAGAGATGAGACCTAGTTTTGTTCGACAGCCTCTTAGGCCGATGTTCGAGGCCCGGATGCGCATGTGGGGGCAGATGATGCCCAAGAGGGGAGACACTATGTTTCCAGCGAGGATATCACATGATTCGTTGGACTTACTAGCTAGCGTTGGCGGGTTGCATCCCTTCATTATGGTCCCATGTCCTTATGCTGGACTAGATTGGCAAGGGTGTCCCAACATCCTCTTCACTCCTGATGAGCCGCCAGATGATAGAGGTAATAGTACTGTTTTATTTATAGTTATTCTAACATGTTCTCTAACTTGTTTTTATTAAATTGTGTAATGAAATTGTCTAATTATTATTGTGTACTTGTATATATTTTGCAGACATTGGCTCTTTTGATGGCGATGAGATGTCGGATCCACCACATGATCCAGGTGTCGATCTTGATGATTACGATCAGGAGATGGATGATGCACTGGAGGATGAAGCCGGTGTCGCGGCAGAGAGATGTGATGATCCTGCACCTCATGGTGCACTGGTATCGCCTTTTGCTAGGCGTGGTCGACCTGAGACTAGATACCGGATGGAGTTGGGTAGCCAAATCTATGGATTGATTTCAGATGCGGGCATTAGGCCTACTCATTATAGAGAGATACAAGGTGATGATAGACTGTTACGGATGTGGAGAGGCATTCCGCGTGACATGTACGACCTGATGCGGAATTTCGTAGGAGTTGTTAGAGTCGGTATCTTCATCCCTCCGTCAGAGATCAAAATATCTTTTGTTGCATTTTATTTTAGGTGTCTCATTCAGTTCAGTCAGCTGCATTCCATTAGGAGCATGGATCATCTGACGGAAGGGTATTTTCACTCATGTCCCTCATGTCATGTACCTGTTGATCCGTGTCTGTTTATCAAAATCAATAATAAAGTCATTTACAGTCGTGTTTGGCCTCCTGTTCGCCAAAGAGTCATTTTAGGGTTTTTAGGTCTCATTAGGTCTAGGGTTTCGTTAATTTAGTCCTCAAAATGTCTAATAATGTTAGCAGGCACGTGAGGAAGGTTCGAAATAAGTTTTCATTGCAAAAATTTCATCGTCATAATGCTTAATCATGATTCTTCTTCAAAACTCTGTTTTGAAGAAAAATCGTCAATTTCATCTTCTGTAATAAATGTAATGTGATTTTCAAAGTTGTTTCAGTTGTGAAGTTCTTCAGGCGCATCCCTGGTCGCCTTTTCCAAATCCCATGCCAGCTATCCCTGTAAAAGATAGACAAGATTCATCATCAGTTCAAAAAATCAAAGGAAACAAACAAAAACAGAGTTTATTTTAAAAAAGTGCAAAGTGCCAAAGTCTGCAACATTAGAAAGTGGGCTTTTCAAAAGAAAAATCAAAGTCCTTTGTGTATATAAGATATTTCCACATTCAAAAATTCATTTTCACGCAAGAGTTATCAAAGAGCGGAGTCAAACTTTGGAGGAGAGCGATATTGAGTTTGGAGGCTGAACTGTTGGTGAGTTACCTGCGCGGCGCATTGGGTGGAGGTCGCGGCGCACACAGTGGTCGCGACACATAGGACCATTTTTCACCGTGAAAAACACAACGGTCGCGGTGCATACACCAGGCGCAGCACACTGGGTTGTGCACGTGACGCACAGGGCCGAAACACAAAAAAAATTTCCAGCCTTCTCCAATATCAAATTTTCTCAGTTGATTCGTGTTGAAGTAAGTCAAAGCCGATCCTATATTTCTCATAGCTTGTGTTTGGTGTTGTTTGAAAGATTGGTTTTGAGAATTTGAATGCCAAACTATAAACCCTATCACCTTGCTTAAAACTGCTCCTTAGGGTTTTGAAATTGGCCTTTTAAAAAGTAATTGTGGTGCCCAACTTGTTCATTTCCCATCTTGTTCATCACTTCCCTCACTATAATCCTATCATCACTATTAATATTACCATTACACTCCTCCCCTATTCCCTTATATCCCAAATCATTTCTCATCATTTTTCCCCTTCCCATTTCATTTGTAAAAAATTCCCAAAACCCCAAGAATCTCAAAAATTCAGTGGCTGTCCCTTCTCCCAAATTTTGTCAAATTTTCAAAGGGAAAAATATCACTTGATTAAATCCATTGTTCCCACTGCCCTATATCTCCTGCATTCCCTCCCATACTACCACACAATTGGCACATATTTGGCAATTGAAACAAAGCACCAAATTCTCATTTTCAACAATCCAAACATACACCTTGCATGGACATTATGGAGACAGACACTGATACATCATATGACAGAGATAGTGATTCTACCACTGAGCTACATGCACTGAGAAGGCCTTGTAAAAGTGGAAAACATGTGAGAGAAGAGCCCACCTCATTGACTCAGTTGTAGGCTTGCCCGCTTGCCATGGCATGTTTTCGAGAGCAGTCATGTTATCAGTATTGTGAGATGATTACTAGGATTCAGCATCATCAGGAGTTGGCTCGGTTGTTTGTGTTACATTTGCATGATGGTCAGGTAACTCTTGCTGGTGTAAATTTCACTTTGACACCGAAAACCATATCTCAAGCAACTGGAATACCGAATGTGGGTGAACAGTGGAACAAGAGACAACAGGTGGATAGAGTGCATTATGAACCATACATCAAGCCTAGCTATGTGAGACAGCTCAGCAGGGTGTTCCCATTTCGGTTCCTAAAGGAATCCTATGCGCCTTTGATGAAACTCATTATCAGATACTTCAGTTGTGAGGGCTAATTCTCACGCCTCTATGCATACCACATAAAGTTATTGATGCATTTCACTAGAGTGAGGATGATGAACATACCTTATTTCATGTGCCGCAACATCGAGCGAATGACCACTCTTGTGTAGAAGAAGACTCCCGAGCAGCAGTACAACAGTATTTATCACTATGCACTCATCAAGATTGTTGTTGTACATCAGCTTGGATTGCAGGGTATTGCATGGGAGGATTTAATTTCCCATGAATTTTTCACAGCTCCTCAGGTTCCTCCGGAGGTTTTCCATGATGCAGGTGAACCTTCACATCAGCCTGAAGGTCACAAGACATAGCATATCAATGTGCCAGTGTTTGTTACTTATCAGAGAGGCACCAGAGAATTATTTGCAGCAGCCCAACGAGTACTATCTCCACCTGGGGTGGAAGGGGTCTCGTTGCCGTCATCAGTAGCACAGGTACAAGTACAGGACAGAGGTAAGAGGCCTATGCAGGATGAAGGCCCTTCAGGAGGACAGGATACTGATTTCATATTGTTTGATGAGGATTTGAGCTCTCCAAACTCAAAGTTGAGAGAAATCATTTAGGAACAGAAGGTGGAAATTGACACCTTGACCGACAAATTGCACAGAGCTCAATGGATCATAAACAATCTAGAGCAGTGTAACAAACAGTTGGAGGATCAGCAGACAATCATGGAGTTGAAAAACATCCGTGAGAATCGGCAAGCTGCCCGAAGAAGCCCAACCGAGATGACACCCATTGAGCGGGAGATTGAGGTTGATAGAGATACTTGGCTTGAGAGGGTCAATATTCATCTTGAGAAGTTTTTGGAGAAGGCAAACAAGGAAAAGAACATGCTCAGGCACATGAAGAACCACTATTGGGCACAACATCATGTTTGCAAAGCGAGGATCAAGATCCTGAAGGCAAGGCTAAGGAGGGCACTAAAGCGTCGGAAAAGGCATGATAGACTCCAAATTTTGGCCAAAGCTTCTTTGGCTCAGCATAGTGCTTGATGAGGGGCATTCAGCCCAAATTTCAAGAAATTTGGGAAATTTTTTTTCAATTTTGAATTTTTTGGCCTAAACACAGATTTTCCTGCCCGACGCGCGTGTTTATAATTGGCAGCTCTTCTGGAGGAAAAATTCACATTTCTGGATTTTTCATCAAAATTTATGCATTCCTATGGATTACCTAAGGATTTAATCAATTTTTTGGCTGCCTAAAGGGTCAAAAACACCCTAAAAATGGCCTTTCTGCCACTTTTTGCACACACAGGAAGCAATGTTGGGAGATTGAGCTTTTGGAGGGGAAAATGGAAACCAAATCCAGAAATTCCACTTGGGTTGGAAAGTAGACAGGTAGGGTTTTCCAACGAGCTATCTTTCACTCAATTTGGACTTCGGGAAGGCCCTCAAAATCAGCCTCAAACTTGTGCTACGCATAGAGATTTCAGGCGCGGCGCATAGAGAAATTTGGCCTATTTTTCACTCAGCAGCTCAGAATTTCGCCTAGTTTTGGCTAGTTTGACTTTTTCATGTAACTCTTGATGAAACTTGATGTAATTTCATGACCATGATGTAATTTTGTGTTGAAAATGCAACAAGATGATGGAGCTTAGTGAAATGAAGTCTCCTTCACTAAGTGGGCCCGCAGGCTATTTTTGGCGCAAAGTCTATTTTTAGACTATGTCTATTTTTAGACATATGGAGCATGGTCTAGTAGTTGCAGTATGTTATTCTTGGATGATTGGTCGATTTGGTAAAAATATATGGACCTCTATTTTTAGACATACAGGTCGAAGTCTATTTTTAGACTATCTGTCTAAAAATAGGTCAGTCAAATATTATTAGCCCTTAATAATATTTGGACTCTAAAATTCAGTTTATTCTCTTACAGCACTTCAGTTGGAGCTACGGATGTGGCTCATGCATCTGAAAGAAGGAATTATGCTATTCCTTGGGGTTTGGTGAGCTCATGCATGGTTGACTTCAGTTAGGACTTCAGTGGCAGAGTTTGGTGGAGTTGATGAGACAGTTGGTGGAGTTGTGTTCGGATTAACTTAGTTGAACTAGTTGTGATTAGTTTAACTAGCTAATCAACTAGTAATGAGTGGAGTGAATTAAATATTATTTAATTCACTAATTATTAACTCATTATTCAACTCAAGAACACATCAGTTCACTACAGTGCATGGACAGTTCAGTGGAGACTAGTGGAAGAGGTAGATGAAAGGGTTGAGATAGCTATCAGTTGTGACATTAGTTGTGCATGAGATTTGCACCACACTTGGAGGAAATTTCCCATGAGGATTGCACTGTCAAGCCAAGGAGATTCGAACCTTGGATCTCTCATTAGACCAGCCTTGATTGCGCAATAGAGGCAGGAAATTAGTGGATGAGTTTTGAACCTGTGACTTGTTCAAAACCAAGCTAGTTTGTGTGTAACTTTATGAGACAATACTGAGTACTTGTGAGGAGTATTGTACTGAGATTGTTACATGTTCTCTTCCATCTTAATATACAAAATAGCTGGGGGTTTTTAGCTATAAGCTTTCCCCGTACATACTGTGTAATGTGTGTGATGTTTTGATGATCTTTTGATTGCATACCGCTTGTTTATTTCCACATGTGTGATGATCCGAGTAGAAGAGATTATGTGTTGCATATGAATTCGAATTAGTATGTGATCGGGATAATCTCGGTGGATAAATCTTTATTATTCAACAACTTTATACATGGTATCGGAGCTATCGGAGCAAAGATTGATCATCACAGTGATTACAAACTTATTTCGGTAGACAGAGTCTGCATGCGGGCCAGGTAGCCTCTGGATCCATCCTTTCCTTTGAAAGGTGATACATCCAGTAAATGCCCCTGCAGTCGATCTCTGTGCTAGAAATAATTTGTTCTCACAGATCAAGAGCGGTTGAGCTTTGAGTTTGGAATTCAAATTTTGCAGCAGTTTGTTTTCTTGGTGCCAGAGTTGAAAAATATCTTTCAACGGTTTGCGACTCGAATATGCTCTTGAAGGAAGTTCGAATTATGTTGCATGGAAAGATCAGATGGAGGTAGTATTAGAAGATAATGGACTGAAGGAGTTCGTAGATACGGATGTCCAAAAGCCCACTGATCTTGCTGAAGTCGAGGCTTGGCAAAAGAAGATGGCAAAATGTCGAAGGATTCTGTTGGAGGGCGTGAAGGATCACATTGTATCCAGCCTGCATGGAAAAGCTTCTCCATATTTGATGTGGAAAGAGTTGACAGATCTATTCCAGAGTAAGAGCGACCAAAGGAAGCTAGCGCTCAAGGATAAGCTCAGAAACATTAAGATGGAGAAAGGCGACAGTATCGCCAAATACCTCACGAAGTTCACTCAATGCAGAGATGAGCTGGGAAGTGTGGGGGTGACTGTCGAAGAAGAGGATATGGTAGACCTGGCTCTCCTTGGTCTTCCGAAAATTTGGCATGCATATCAAGATAGTGTCAATGGTCGGGAGAAGTTTCCGGGATGGGAGCGACTTTGGGCGGATCTCATGTAAGAGGAGATAAGGAGGACTACCAGGGATGGATCTTCATCAAAGGTATCTGATGAAGAAAATTGCGCTTTGGCTGCCAAAGAAAAGAAGGGGAAGAGCAAGAAAACTTCTCATTCTGGTGCTAAGGGCAAGAAGCAAGACATGTCTAAGGTGAAGTGTTTTCACTGTCACCAGCATGGACACTATGCCACAAATTGTCCGCAGAAGAAGAAAAACAAGCAAGCGGGAAGATCTGCAGATGGAGAGGCTTTGGCCTCGCAGTTTGAGCTTGACTTTTCGCTGATCGCATGCTTGGTTTCAAGTGTGATGGGATCAGTATGGTTCTTGGATAGTGATGCGTCATTTCACATGACCGGAGATCGAGATCTATTTTCAGATCTGGAGGAAAAAGATCTTGGAGTGCACATCGAGATGGGCGATGATGGTATATATAGTGTGACTGGTATCGGTACCATTTCCTTTGAGAGGGAGTCTGGTAAACCTTTCACATTGAAGGAAGTTTTGCATGTTCCAGGATTGATGAAGAACCTGATCTCTGTGGCGATGTTGGAAGACAAAGGGTATGATGTGGTCTTCAGCGAAGGAAAAGCTTTCCTACGCAGTAAGACAACTGGAGAGACCCGGAAGATAGGGGTTCGAGTCAAGAACCTTTATTAGTTGCAAGTAGATTGTTGCGCAGCAATGGCATGCAAGGCGGGAGAAGTGGTGAGCCGAGATGATGAGGGCGAACTGTGGCACAAGAGATTGGGCCACCTTCACCATGGAGCTTTGAAGATCCTGCAGCAGATTTCTACTGGGCTTCCTAAGGGCACCCTTGCGCAGTCAGATTAGTGCAAGGGGTGTACTTTAGGAAAGTTTGTGAAAGCCACCTTTCACGAGAAGGATATTCGCGCCACGACGATCCTTAAGAGAGTTCACACAGACATGTGTGGTCCTTTCTCAGTTGCTTCGACAGCAAAGCACAAGTATTATGTGATCTTTGTTGATGATTTCTCTCGAAAGTGCTGGATCTTCTTCATGCAGAAGAAGAGCGATACATTCGCGAAGTTCTGTGAGTTTAAAGCACTGGTCGAGAAGGAGTCAGGGAAGAAGGTGATTGCTCTAAGGAGTGATAATGGTGGTGAATTCATCTCGCCTAAATTCAAGGAGTTATGCAACGCAGAAGGGATTCGGAGAGAGCTCATCGCACCCCATAACCCATAGCAGAACGGGGTGGCTAAGCGGAAGAACAGAACGATCGTGGGTGCTGCACGAGCGATGTTGCATGATCAGGGCCTACCCCTTCACTTGTGGGCTGAGGCATGCAATACAACAGTGTATGTGCAGAACCGTTGTCCTCACAAGGTTCTTGGCATGAGTACACCGGAGGAGGCTTATTCTGGTAAGAGACCTGACATTTCTCATTTGAGGATTTTTGGTTCACCTGTCTACATGCATGTGACAAAGGATGCCAGAAAGAAGCTGGATCCAACCGCAGAGGTTGGAATATTTGTGGGGTACACTGATACACCTCACAACTATCGGGTGTATGTGCCAGACAGTCGCAAGACTGTTGTGCGACGGGATATAAAATTTCTTGAGGAGAAAGCCATGCAGTGTTCGCTTGAGAGGGAGCTACACTTGCATGCAGATGAGGAGCTGTTAGTTCCTAAGAAGGAGCTTCCGGATGTGGATCAGCCACAAGAGGAAGTTCAGGAGGTGGAAGAGACCACCCATGCAGCGCCAACCATCAGAGGGCGCAAGCGCACTACAGAAGTTAAGCGATTGGCTCGAGATGCAGAGAAGGTTGTAGGACCACCTACAACACAATGCAGACAGAGGCAGTCACCATATCGGTACACTGGATACATGGCTCTTATGATTCAATGTGTCGTGACGGAGCCATCCTCTTTTGAGGAAGATGTGGAGGAACCCGCATGGGTAGATGCCATGATCGAAGAATATGATTCGATCGTCAGAAACAGTGCATGGGAGATTGTCCCAAGACCGGAGGGGAAATCAGTGGTGGGTTCACGATGGATCTACAAAGTGAAGCAGACGGCTGACGGGAGTGTGGAGAAGTAAAAGGCGAGATTTGTTGCCCGTGGCTTCTCACAGATCGAGGGATCGATTATGAGGAGACCTTTGCACCTGTCGCAAGGTACTCTTCCATACGGACGATCCTGGCTCTCTACGTTAGAGGATGGCACATCCATCAGATGGATGTGAAGACCGCTGCTCAACGAGTCATCGAGGAGGTGTACATAGAGCAGCCCGAAGGTTTCGAGATCTTCGGCAGCGAGTCGCATGTGTGCAGGCTCAAGAGAGCGTTGTATGGGTTGAAACAAGCACCTCGTGCTTGGTACACACGGATAGACAGTTATTTCACCGGACTTGGATTCTCCAAGAGTGAGGCGGATCCCAACTGCACTGCACAGGTGGAGGGGAAGATGTTGATCATTGTACTGTAAGTAGATGATCTGATTTTGACAGGTGATGATCTGTTGATACTTTCATGCAAGGAGGATCTTTCTAGAGAGTTTGAGATGAAGGACTTGGGCCTCCTTCATTATTTCCTGGGATTGGAAATCTGGCAGCGCAGTGATGGACTATTTGTTTCTCAAGGTAAGTATGCCCGAGAAATATTGGAGAAGTTCAACATGCATGGCTGCAAGCCTGTTGATACGCCTCTTCTTGGAGGTTGGAGGAAGCTGGATGCTACTTCAGCGGAGGTAGTGGATGCCACTGTTTATCGACAGCTGGTGGGGTCGCTTATGTATCTGGTCAATACACGACCTGATATATGCTATGCTTGTTAACCAACTTCGCAAGCTATGCTGCTCTCACCAAGCTCTACCTGGAAGGCAGGCAAGCATGTATTGCGTTATCTCAGTGGCACATCGGGATATGGACTGTGGTACAGACAGGAGGATGGAGTGAAGCTTTCTGGCTTCACGAATGCAGATTGGGCAGGGAGCCCAACGGACCGGAAGAGCACATCTGGAGGTATCTTCAGCATTGGATCGACAGCAGTTTCCTGGTATAGCAGGAAACATAGATCCGTGGCACTCAGTTCAGCAGAGGCCGAGTACATGGCAGCTAGCTTAGCTGCATGCGAGGCTATTTGGATGAGGAAGATCCTCGTCGGATTGTTCGGGTCGCATTTGGAGCCTACTGTGATTTATTGTGATAACTAGAGTTGCATTAAACTCTCGGTTAATCCAATATTTCATGATAGATCCAAACACATCGACATCAGGTACCATCATATCAGAGACTGTGTTCAGCGGAGAATCATGTTACTTTCATATGTTCCCACGGAGGATCAGGATGCTGACATCTTGACGAAGGCGCTCACCAGGAGCAAGTTCGAATTCCACATAGGCAGGATAGGGGTTGCAGATAATCCATATCTTGTTGAGAGGGAGTGTTGAAAATGCAACAAGATGATGGAGTTTTAGTGAAATGAAGTCGATTACTAAGTGGGCCCGAGCAGTTATTTTTTGGGAAGTAAAGTCTATTCTTAGACATATGGAGCATGGTCTAGAGTTGCGGGATGCTATTCTTGGATGATTGGTCAAGTTGGTAAAAATAGATGGACAATTGTTTTTAGACAGACAGGTCAAAGTCTATTTTTAGACTGCCTATCTAAAAATAGGTCAGTCAAATATTATTAACCCTTAATAATATTTAGACTATAAACATTATCTTATCCTCTTGGAGCACTTCAGTTCGAGCTACAGATGTGGCACATGTGACCTACAGAAGGAATTACGCGACTCCTTGGGGTTTGGTGAGCTCATGCATGGTTGACTTCGCTAGGACTTCAAAGTTCGTGCAGTTTGGTGGAGCCGATGAGACAGTTGGTGGAGTTGTGTTCGGGTTTAACTTAGTTGAACTAGTTGTGATTAGTTTAACTAGCTAATCAACTAGTAATGAGTGAGTGAATTAAATATTATTTAATTCACTAATTATTAACTCATTATTCAACTCAAGAACACATCAGTTCACTACAGTGCATGGACAGTTTAGTGGAGACCAGTGGAAGAGGTAGATGAAAGGGTGAGTTTGCTATTAGTTGCGACAGCAGTTGTGCATGAGATTTGCACAAGCATTGGAGGAGATTGCCCATGAGGATTGCGCAGTTGGAGCTAGTGAGATTTGAACTTGGATCTCTCATTACACCAGCCTTGATTGCGCAATAGGGGCAGGCAATTAGTGGATGAGTTTTGAACCTTTGACTTGTTCAAAACCAAGCTAGTTTGTGTGTAACTTTTGGAGACAGTACTGAGTACTTGTGAGGAGTATTGTACTGAGATTGTTACATGTTCTCTTCCATCTTATTATACAAAATAGCTGGGGGTTTTCAACTATAAGCTTTCCCCATACATACTGTGTAATGTGTGTGATGTTTTGATGATCTTTTGATCGCATACCGCTTGTTTATTTCCGCATGTGTGATGATCTGAGTAGAAGATATTATGTGTTGCATATGAATTCAAATTAGTATGTGATCAGGATAATCTCAGTGGATAAATCTTCATTATTCAGCAAATTTCTACATTTTGGCACATTTTTACTTATCTTAGTAGATTCATTCACCAAAAAGTGAAATGTAAGTGAATGAATCAATTTCTTATCATATAGAGGCAAGTTGTTTCATTGCCTATTTTTCAGTTCTTAGTTTAGATATGGTTGAAACAGCTCCTATAATGATGAGCTCGACCCCTAGAGGCATGGAAATGAGTTAGGATTGTCTATATCATGTAGTTCTTCAATCATTTTCAGGGTTGGACACTTGGGATTGCTTGGCACTTCATTGTACATTTCATCTCTGCAATTTTGGCAAAGGAATAGACCAAAGTTTGCAGCACTCTTTGGGATCCATGTGGCTCTGTGTTTTGATGGTGTATTTCTCTATGTGATTGTAAGTTCACTGATTTTTATGTGTATCATTTTCCTTCTCCTTTCTTCTTAAATTAAACAAATGAGTGATAAAGGTGGAATTCATTAGCTTGCTTTGCTCTGCCTTCAGTTTTGTTTAATTTTCCATGTTTTCATCTGTTTGAAGAGGATTCTTGAAAGCCTCTTTCCCTCTTCAGCTCCTCACTGGTCTGAACTATCCATTCATTCAATCTAAAGCATCAAAACAATTTCCTTCCTTTCCCCAATCAGAACTCTGCAAAAACTAGGCCTCATCCCCGAACCCAAAGCTGCCTTTCCCCTTGATTCCAACAAAACCCCCCAAAATCAAAATCAAACTCCTTTACTTAAATACCTAGACTAAAATTAGCCTTTATTTCAAGTCATCTCAAGCCCTATTAATTATTTTTGCTGAGATTGACCCGGAGAGAGCCCTCTCCTGTTCTGGTAGGGCTAGCTACGAGACTGAGCGTGGTTTGATGTTACCCTGAACTCTGCCTTTTTTCAGCCTGAGGTAGATTTAGGCGATAACATAGTGGCGACCATACTGGGGAACACAAAATGGTTTGCTTGTTGGTGTTATTTTTTTTCTAAGCTATAGACGGAGCCTGAAGTTATGCCAAGTAGCCTTCGAAACACTCTTGCTTTGCATCAGCGAAAGTAGATAAACGCTGCTTCAGTCAATCTCCGGTCTAGCTTGTAAACGTGACACTTGACTTGTAAATTTCCCCAGTACATCAAATCGTTCTGGACTTTTGGGTGATGAGTCTAGAATTTGATAGGCTGAACAAGTTGGTTTTGTCCCTTTGATTTTTGAAAATAATTCAACACACTGGCTTCCAGAATACATACTAGAGAAAATCCGGATCCGGATCCACCTCCAGTGTATGAGAATCCCAATCTAATTTCAAGAATCCTTCGTCGAGAAAGTCCTGTGATTCCTCTTTTTAAATCTCATTCATGTCCCGTTGTTTTTGAATACCTTGAAGATCTTGAATTTGACGAACAATTTGAGTTGTCGTTGTTTGAGACTAAGTCTGAAAGTGCTATTGGTTCCACTGTCATAAATCCAGAGTTTATCAAGTATCTTGAAATTGAACAGGCTAATAGATTCATTGATAGTTACATCTTGAATATTCAAAACTCCATTGTGGCAACAAATATTCCTAAATTCATAGAGTCTGCATCTGAAATTCTTGGGCCATCAGCAGTTACTTCTGATCCACAAGTTCATACCCAACCTCCTTTCATTCCTACCATTCCTATACAACCTTCTATCCCTGATCAACAATCTGCAGTAGTATCACCTCCATCTACACCACATACACCTCATACATCTACTACTCCTACTCCTCCTATATCTCCGAGACCGGTTATAAATCCACTAAGAGAAATGGCTGCTAGATTCGCACCCCTTGTCTTGCCTCAAAACTTGGATGCCATGCCCGCTGATTATCAAAGTAAGATCCCATTGTTTGATGGCACTCCTCAAAGTGTCATTGCTCAGCAACATATTGATAGAATGGCAGATTTCTTTGATCTTCATGAAATTGATGCAGAAAATGTGACCATGAGATTATTTGTGCAAACTTTTGGAGGTGAAGTGAGAAAATGGTTCAGAGCTTTGCAGCCTAGAAGTATTGCTACATTGGCTAAGCTTCAGAGAAAATTCTTGGATCGGTGGGAAGTAAAGAAAGATCCTCTCCAGATCACTTCTGAATATACCAAGATCAAGCGCAACATAGGTGAGTCAGTCCAAGACTATTGTATCAGATTTAATGTGGTTTACAATGCAATTCCTGATGATTTAAGGCCATCTAGGAAGTCAGCTTTGCTTAAGTTCCTGGATGGTTTTGACCTGGACATGGCCTATCAATTAAGAGAAAGATATCCAGCCAATTTGGAGGACATGCAAAAAATTGCAGTGAGTGTTGAAGCTAATTTGAATGACAAGAGAGCTAGATTGAGAGCTAAAAAGAAAGTCACAATAAAGGAAGAAGCTTCTACTTCAGATCAAGTACTTCGCAAGGTGGAAAATATGATTGAAAGATTAACACTTGATAAGCCTGAACCGCAGATCAGAAATCCTAAATTCCGTGGACAGTAGCAACCACAGTTCAGGATAAAACAATGAGAGCAGCGAGCACAAGAACCACCAGTACAACAGCAGGTAAAGACTCCTTTACAACAGAATTTTGTTGGTCCGGAATCAGATGATGAAGATAATGTAATAGGAGAAGAAAATCACTTCTTTACACCTGATGATATGCCAACCTTTATCACCGAAGATGAGGAGTATGCAGAAAACTCAGTTGTACAAAAGGATGAGGATTTTATCTTGGAAAATGATGCAGCTCTTGAAGAAGAGTCAGATGAGTATCAGAGAGGTTATATGAATGATTTTTCCGCCCAACAGCGACAATATTCACTTAGAAACAGAGATGTCTATCAATCCAACCCAAAAGAGAAAGGAAGTTTCAACACCAAAGAATGATGCACCCATTGCACAGAAGAAGGGAAAAGATGTAGCTAATCTTACTACTAGCAAGTCTCCATCAGCAAATGAAAGATCCAATCAGCCAATCGTATCGAGGGAGAAAGATGAAAGGAAGGATGCTCCAGCCAAAGAGGTAGAAAAGGCTTCAGTTTTTAACTTAGAGAGTGAAATAGCTAAGTTAAAAGTTTCCATTCCTTTGACTGAATTGATGGAAAATAGCAGTTATAAGGGTCAAGTATCTAAAATTATGAATTTTGATCCAATGTCTGATATGGTGAATGAGGAAGATGACCAACCTGAGTTGATATTTGGACCAGCATTGGATGGTGAGTCTCCCAATAGTGATGTGCCACCTTTTTATATCAACCTTAGATTGCATGATTTTGTGTTACATAATGCCATGTTTGATTCTGGAGCTTCTCATAATCTCATGCCGAGGGCAATCATGGAGAAATTGGGATTGGACATCACTAGGAAATATCATGATTTTTATTCTTTCGATTCTAGTAGAGTAAGATGCATTGGGCTTATCAAAGATTTGGTGGTTATTTTAGATCAGATTCCAACTAAGAATGTTTTGATGGACGTGGTTGTGGCGGATATTCCTCCTAGATTTGGCATGCTTCTTTCCAGATCTTGGGGAGCGAAACTGAAGGGAACATTACAGCTTGATTTCTCCTATGCTACCATTCCTATGTTTGGTCAGATGAGAAGATTATATCGGGAGAAAAAGATGAAGTATATGATCACCAGCAAGGAGAAACCGGTAAATCATTCGATTAATTATGTACATACATATTTAGAGTCATTTTTTTTGTACTCAGATAGTTTCAATGATGTAAATAGTCAGTTAGTTGAAGCAGAGGACATTCCAAAGATCACAGAAAATTTCAAAGAAGTTTTGAAGAAAGAAAGACAAGAACTTGAGAGTTCCGCTGAGCAATCAGCCTTCCAACAGTAGCAGAAAGTTGATGGACAACAAGCAGAAATAACAGAGCAAACAGAATTTCAGCACTTGGAAGAAGATGAAGATGGTTTATGGACTATGGATTTCGATGGTGCAGTTGGAAGTGATGGTGCTGGAATTGGCATTTGGGTACACAGCCCTTTTTCCACCCCAAACAAGGTACCAAGTAATGTAAGGATATAATCTTATAAATTAGCATTTGATTGTTCGAATAATGAGGCAGAATACGAAGCCTTGATTGCTGGTCTAAAAATCCTTAGAAAGTTGAATGCTAAGAGAATTGTAGTGTATGGCGACTCCGAGTTGGTAATTAAGCAAGTGAAGGGTGAATTCCAAGCTAAGCATCCTTGAATGCGGGCTTACCGAAATGCAGTTCTTGATATCTTGAAATTGTTTTCCGACTATACTTTGACTTGTATCCCTCGTATTTAGAATGGTATTGCAGATGCGCTTGCAAAGGCAGCAAGTAATTTGAAGATTCCGATGAACTCAAGTAACAAGTTTGAAATTGATGTGAAACATCATCCAACTGTCCTGGACAATCAAAGGTATTGGCAAGTATTCCAAGATGATGATGAGATTGATGAATTTCTGCAAAACAAAGGCAAATTCAAAGAGACTTCAATCGACATGGAGCATGATGATGGCGAGGTTGATGTGCAAATCAATAAGATGGAATTATTGCAGCTAAAAGATAATGTCATCCCTAAAGGTTTGATACCTTTAGAAGAGCTTTTTGATCAGGATGACATAGCTAGAAAACCAACCTTGCGGCCAACCGAAAAGGGAGTTGAAGACGTGAACATTGGATCAGCTGAAAATCCAAAGATGGTGAAATTGTCCAAAGCATTTCCACTGGAGGTAAAAGCGAAATATGTTAGTTTATTGTCTTCTTTTGCTGATGTATTTGCTTGGGACTATTCAGATTTGAAGACGTATGATACAAACATAATTCAACACACCATTCCTATCAAGCCAAATCAAAATCCCTTCAGGCAGAAATTGAGAAGAATAAATCCGAAGTTGCTGCCCCTCAATCGAAAAGGAGGTGAATCGATTATACAAGGCTGGTATCATTATTCCTATAAGATTTTCAGATTGGATTTCCAATTTGGTGCCCGTACGCAAGAAGACAGGTGAGATTCGTTTGTGCATTGATTTTAGGAATCTGAATAAGGTTTCCTTGAAAGATAATTATCCATTTCCCAAAATGGATCACATACTTCAGCGAGTAGTTGGAGCATCTCGTATGTCGCTACTCAATGGTTATTCCGGGTATAACCAAATTCTAGTCCATGAGGATGATAGAGACAAAACAACGTTCACCACTCCATGGGGAACTTTCCATTACGCTAAAATGCCTTTCGGTTTGAAGAATGTTGGTGCCACATTTCAGCGCGCAATGGATATGGCATTTGCAATTGAGAAATATGTTTTTTTAGTTGTGTATCTTGATGATCTGACAGTATTTTCCAATTGTGGTGAAGAGCACCTTTAACATTTGAAGATTGTTTTTCAGTGATGTAGAAAGTATGGTGTGTCACTCAATCCGAAGAAGAGTTTGTTTGCCATGGATGGGGGCAAACTTCTTGGTCATATTATCTCAAAATATGGCATCCGTATTGACCCAGCTCGAGTTGAAGCTATTCAGCAAATTGATCTTCCTCGGAATAAGAAGGAGATTCAATATTTTAATGGTAAGATAAATTTTTTACGCTGCTTTGTGCCTAACCATGCTGAACATCTAAGAGAGATTACAAACATGCTTAAGAAAGATAGCATAGTAAAGTGGACTAAGGAGGCAGTAAAGTCTTTCAATCTAGTGAAGTTGGTTCTTTCTTCAGCTCCTGTTTTGATCAGCCCAGATTATACTCAGGATTTTATTTTGTTTTCATTTGCCTCGGAGCATAAAATGGCAGCAGTATTAATGCAGAAAAGAGATGGGCATGAAAAACCAATTTCTTTTTTCAGCCGTACCATAAGAGATGCAGCCCTGAAATATAACATCATTGAAAAGCAAGCTCTTGCTCTTGTGAAAGCATTGAAATATTTTCGTGTATATATTCTGCATTCTCATATTCTTGCTTATGTTCTTAATGCTATTGTTAAGGATGTTTTAGTGCAAACAGATCCAGAAGGGAGACGGGGCAAATGGATTTTTGCCTTGTTGGAGTATGATGTAGAGATAAAGCCTACAAAGCTTATTAAACGACAAGGGCTGGCTAAGCTAATGGCTGAATCAAATTTTAATGCTTTGGACATCAATCTCATTGCTGCTATGTCCGAGGAGAATGAGGAAAGTTCATCAGTTCAGGTATCAGAAATATTTGTGCTTTCTCCTTGGTATTCAGATATTGTATATGTGCTCCAAAATTTGTCACCACTGCCCAGAATGGCTAGAAATAAAAGTAGAACTATGAAATTGAAGGCTACTAACTTTTGTATTTTGAATGATTCACTCTATTGGAAAGATCCCGGTGGTGTTTTGCTGAATTGTTTGGTGGAAGAAGAAGAAAAGCAAGTTATGGAGGAATTTCATAAGGGAGATTGCAGAGGTCACCTTTTTTGGAAAACAATGACAAATAAGATTTTGAGAGCAGGATATTATTGGCTGACACTTTTTTCTGATGTGTATAAGACTGTCAAAAGCTGTCATGAATGTCAGATTTTTGAAGGAAGGCAGAAATTGTAGCCTTTGCCGCTTAAGCCCATTGAGGTAAGTGCTCCTTTTCAGCAGTGGGGTTTGGATTTCATTGGCGAGATTCATCCCACTTCTTCAGCTCAGCACAAGTGGATCCTCACAGCGACAAATTATTTCACGAAATGGATTGAGGCAATTCCCACCAGGCAAGCTACAGATTCGGTAATAATTTCTTTCCTTGAGAATAACATTTTGTCTTGTTTTGGTTGCTCGAATAAGTTAATCACTGATAACGCAGCAACTTTCAAATCAAAAAGTATGATTGAGTTTTGTGACAAGTATCATATCATTTTGGGACACTCAACCGCTTATCATCCATAAGGCAATGGATTGGCGGAGTCTTCCAACAAATATTTGGTCAACATCATTAAAAAGTTGCTGGAAATAAACAAGAAAAGTTGGCATAAGAAGTTGGTCAATGCACTTTGGGCAGATCGAGTGAGTTAGAAGAAATCCATTGGTATGTCCCCTTTTGAGTTAGTTTATGGAATTGATACAGTGTTTCCTACCTCTCTCGCAGTTCCAGTGGTCAAACTTCTATAGGAAGCTGGAAGTGAAGATGATCATATGCAAAGAAGAATAAATCAAATGATCCATTTGCAATAGACGAGAGAAGAAGTTTTCAAAAACACATTCAAGCTGTAGGAGAGAATTAAGAAAATCTATGACATAAAAGCAAAGGTGGATAAATTTCAATTGGAAGAAGTGGTGCTGAAATGGGATGCAAGAAACGAGGAAAAGGGTAAGCACGGTAAGTTCGAAAATCTCTGGAAAGGACCCTTTAAAATTGTTGCATATCAGGGTCAGAATGCTTTTCTTCTGAAAGAGATGAACGGGGAAGATTTTCCAGGAGGGCCGGTCAATGGTCGGCTGCTCAAGCGGTATCATTTCAGAGATGTTTTCTGTTGTTTACATTGTCACTGTACATACCATTTATTTCAGTTTCATTGCAAGTGTGTGCTGTGATATTTTCTTCAGTTTGGGGCCCGAAGTGAAGGCTATAATTTTGAAGATTGATTTCAGCTTTGGTTTGAGTTTGTCAAGTCAGATTTTTCAGTCATTTCAGTTACAAAATTGAGTCAGTTTGAGTCAATTTTCAGTCAATAAATGAGTCAAGAGTCTTGTGTTAATTTGCTGAAGTTATGGACTCCATAGCCCAATGGACGAAGGCACGACCTACTCTCCCAGAAATCTGTAGTTCTTGGCACCTCCAAGGAGCTACCATCCCCATTGGAGCCAATGTTAGAGTCGGTATCTTCATCCCTCTGTCAGAGATCAAAATATTTTTTGTTGCATTTCATTTTAGGTGTCTCATTCAGTTCAGTCAGCTGCATTCCATTAGGAGCATGGATCATCTGACGGAAGGGTATTTTCACTCATGTCCCTCATGTCATGTACCTGCTGATCCATGTCTATTTATCAAAATCAATAATAAAGTCATTTACAGTCATGTTTGGCCTCCTGTTCACCAAAGAGTCATTTTAGGGTTTTTAGGTCTCATTAGGTCTAGGGTTTCATTAATTTAGTCTTCAAAATGTCTAATAATGTCAGCAGGAACGTGAGGAAGGTTCGAAATAAGTTTTCATTGCAAAAATTTCATCGTCATAATGCTTAATCATGATTCTTCTTCAAAACTCTGTTTTGAAGAAAAATCGTCAATTTCATCTTTTGTAATAAATGTAATGTGATTTTCAAATTTGTTTCAGTTGTGAAGTTCTTCAGGCACAGCCCTAGTCGCCTTTGCCAAATCCCATGCCAGCTATCCCTGTAAAAGATAGACAATATTCATCATTAGTTCAAAAAATCAAAGGAAACAAACAAAAACATAGTTTATTTTAAAAAAGTGCAAAGTGCCAAAGTCTGCAACATTAGAAAGTGGGCTTGTCAAAAGAAAAATCAAAGTCCTTTGTGTATATAAGATATTTCCACATTCAACAATTCATTTGCATGCAAGAGTTATCAAAGAGCAGAGTCAAACTTTGGAGGAGAGAGAAATTGAGTTTGGAGGCCGAACTGTTGGTGAGTTACCTGCACGGCGCATTGGGTGGAGGTCGCGGCGCACACAGTGGTCACGACACATAGGACCGTTTTTCACCGTGCAAAACACAACGGTCACGGTGCATACACCAAGCGTGACCATTGTTGGAGAAGGAAAACAAGGAAAATAACATGCTCAGGCACATGAAGAACCACTATTGGGCACAACATCATGTTTGCAAAGCGAGGATCAAGATCCTGAAGGCAAGGCTAAGGAGGGCACTAAAGCGTCGGAAAAGTCATGATAGACTCCAAATTTTGGCCAAAGCTTCTTTGGCTCAGCATAGTGCTTGATGAGGGGCCTTCAGCCCAAATTTCAAGAAATTTGGGAAAAAATTTGTCAATTTTGAATTTTTTGGCCTAAACACAGATTTTCCTGCCCGACGCGTAGCGCCACTTGGCGCGCGCTTATAATTGGCAGCTCTTCTGGAGGAAAACTTCACATTTATGGATTTTTCATCAAAATTTATGCATGCATATGGATTACCTAAGGATTTCATCAAGTTTTGGGCTGCCTAAAGGGTCAAAAACACCCTAAAAATGGCCTTTCTGCCACTTTTTGCACACACAGGAAGCAGTGTTGGGAGATTGAGCTTTTGGAGGGGAAAATGGCAACCACATCCAAAAATTCCACTTGGGTTGGAAAGTAGACAGACAAGGATTTCCAACGAGTTATCATGCACTCAATTTGGACTTCAGGAAGGCCCTCAAAATCAGCCTCAAACGTGTGCTACACATAGAGATTTCAGGCGCGGCGCATAGAGAAATTTGACCTATTTTTCACTCAGCAGCTCAGAATTTCACCTAGTTTTGGCCAATTTTAATTTTTCATGTAACTCTTGATGAAAATTGATGTAATTTCATGACCATGATGTAATTTTGGCACATTTTTACTTATCTTAGTAGATTCATTCACCAAAAAGTGAAATGTAAGTGAATGAATCAGTTTCTTATCATATAGAGGCAAGTTGTTTCATTGCCTATTTTTCAGTTCTTAGTTTAGATATGGTTGAAACAGCTCCTAGAATGATGAGCTCGACCCCTAGAGGCATGGAAATGATTTAGGCTTGTCTATATCATGTAGTTCTTCAATCATTTTCAGGGTTGGACACTTGGGATTGCTTGGCACTTCATTGTACATTTCATCTCTGCAATTTTGGCAAAGGAATAGACTAGGGTTTGCAGCACTCTTTGGGATCCATGTGGCTCTGTGTTTTGATGGTGTATTTCTCTATGTGATTGTAAGTTCATTGATTTTTATGTGCATCATTTTCCTTCTCCTTTCTTCTTAAATTAAACAAATGAGTGATAAAGGTGGAATTCATTAGCTTGCTTTGCTTTGTCTTTAGTTTTGTTTAATTTTCCATGTTTTCATCTGTTTGAAGAGGATTCTTGAAAGCCTCTTTCCCTCTTCAGCTCCTCACAGGTCTGAACCATCTATTCATTCAATCTAAAGCATCAAAACAATTGCCTTCCTTGCCCCAATCATAACTCTGCAAAACTAGGCCTCATCCCCGAACCCAAAACTGCCTTTCCCCTTGATTCCAAGAAAACCCCCCAAAATCAAAATCAAACTCCTTTACTTATATACCTAGCCTAAAATTAGCCTTTATTTCAAGACATCTCAAGCCCTATTGATTATTTTTGCTGAGCTTGACCCGGAGAGAGCTCTCTCCTGTTCTGGTAGGGCTAGCTACCAGACTGAGCGTGGTTTGATGTTACCCTGAACTCTGCCTTTTTTCAGCCTGAGGTAGATTTAGGAAATAACAGGAGCTACGACAGCTGTTACGCGATTGAGGGGGATTGTTCGTAGCTATAGGCGTAGTCGAGTTGCGGCACGTGATGGACAGTCCTCCAGCAGCTACTCAGATGCATCTCATGATCGTTCACCTCGTGGCGCGCCTGATGATCAGCATGAGGCTCCACTGGCAGCATCTGACACTAGTCATCATGGAGATGACGCTGGACCATCGGCCACATCCAGTCAGCAGCCTGCAGCATCCATCATGAGTACTAGTCACGATCATCATGAGCAGGCTAGACCATCGACCGTCGAGGCTGCAGTACTATTGACTGAGCAGGCCTCCACTACTACTGCGCCTCATATTGATCATGTTGTACTACCACCAGTGGATGCATCCATCAGTACTAGTGATCATCATGATCATGAACAGGCTAGTCGACCATCGACTATCGAGGCTGCACATAGCTTTACTGAGCAGGCCACACCCACTTGTACTAGTGCTATTGATGTTGTTATACTACCACCAGTGCCTGATCCATGACATTTATATTACAGTTGTATATTTTTAACATTATTCAGTTATATATATATATATATATATATGGTCCATGTATTTTATGTTCATGTTGCATTTGTACTTAATTTTCATGTTGATGATCATCATGATGTGGCGCATATTGTTAGTCATGTTAGATATGTTCATTTAATGTTTAGCTTGCAGATAGATGTGTATATGTGATAGGCGCATGAGTTATTTGACATTATATTGACATGTATATTTGATGTTTGTGTTATGATGATGTTAATATATAATGTTAATTTGATGTTAATTGAATGTGTTTATTAGTCGAATATGATGTTTGTATGATGGTTATCATGATTGTGATGATGTTTATTAATTAATTTAATATTATTAAATGACCATGATATTTATTAAATATTATGTCGTGAATGTAATTGTAATTTAAATTTTAATTCTATGTGAAATTGTAAAATTGTATTTGTATTTGTACTAATTGTAATTTTAAGTGTAATTTTATGTAAAATATTTATTAATTTAAAATTTTAATTGTAATTGTAATATTTAATTTATTCTGAAATGATTGTAATTGTATATATGAAAAATTGTAAAATTGTAATTGTAATTCTAATTGTATTGTATGCAAAATATTTGTAAAACTGTAATTGTAATTCTATGTAAAATTGTATATGTAATTGTATTTGTAATTGTAATTTTAATTGAATTGTCTGTAAAATATTTGTAAAATTGTAATTGTAATTGTAAATGTAATTATATGTAAAATTGTAAATGTAATTGTATGTAAAATTAAAATTTGTTAGGATATTCTGACACATAGGAAATAGTTAAGAATAACTTAGTCTAGTGTAGAGTTAGGTAAAGTGTGTTTCTTTACCATGTACATTTGTAACTTATAATCTGATGGTCACGATTTGTAGTGATCCGACGATTATCTTTCATCTCGGTATTAACGACACTTGATCCGTGGCTTAACACCCGATTGGTCCATGATCTCTATTTAAAGAGCATGGAGGGTCATTTTTCCGGTAACCGTTTATGAGAGAAACATATGTAACTTTTCTTTTATATTAATCAATTCCCTAAAGTGGCCGCCTTGGTTCAGGGCGTGGACTATTTCCCTCTTTGAGGGTTTTAACCACGTGATTATACTGGTGTACTGATTTGTGATCTTTTTGTGAGTGGTGACCTTTGGTTCTTGATCTACGGAACTTACCCTGTAATTTCTTACATGGTATCAGAGCTATTTTGAGGGCCGCATCCGTTGTTGATCAAAATCCGAAGCCGGTTTGACTGCATGCGAATGCCGTTTTGTAGATCTACTATTTCTGAACATTTTTGGGCTTGGAGAACTACTCGGCTATGTCTGGAGCGTCTGTTACAGTGAGGAACGCCTTTCGTTTCATGCAAAAATGTTTTCGGCTGCCCAAGTTATGTCAGTTTAGATCTGGAGGTATAAAGCATCTATTTTGCAGTTATATTTGTTAATAGTTCTGCTTATTTCGGTTTATTTTTGTTTACCTTCGGTATTAAGTTTTTTTTATTTGCCGGATCTATACCCTCTTCTCTGTGTATGCTCTTTGATGTGTGCTCTGTGCAATCTCGGCAAATCAGAAACAAGAAAAAGGGATTTTTTTTGCTACGTATGCCCTTTCCCTGCGTCTTTGTGCGATCTCGGGAAATCAGAAATAGTGAAAAAAGTGATAGTTGCCAGTAAGGCTAACCGATAATCTAACATTCTGCCGTAAGGGTTTGCATTTCGTTTCTTCTGCTCGTTTTTTGTGCAGGGAAAGGCACGCACACCTCCAATAATAATAATAATAATAATAATAATAATAATAATAATAATAATAATAATAATAATAATAATAATAATAATAATAATAATAATAATCCCCCCTTCCTCCTTTCTAAAATAACATAATCCTTTTACTATCTCACTTGGTGAGGGGTCCTTCCTCCTTTCTAAAATAACATAATCCTTTTACTATCTCACTTGGTGAGGGGTTAGTTTATGAGAATAGAGGTCTTGGGTTCAAGTCTCCTTCTCAAGCTTCTTTTGTAAAAAGTTTTTTTTCAAAGGGGCAGATTTTTTTTTTTAAAAAGAGCCGCACTTCATCCCGTTCTCGTAACTATTCGGCATCTACAATTCAGCTTTTTTCAAAAGGCATAACTTCTTCATTCGGAAGCCATTTTTCGAGCCATTTTTTTTTTAAACGGCCTAATTTTTCGAGATCTTTCCATTGGACCAGTTAGTTTCAGCTTTTCTCAGCTTTAGTTTAAAAAAAAAAAATGGAAAGTGCATGCCCGGTTATTCTTAACAACACCAATTATTTCCAATGGCTACCTCACATGGTAGATATACTTAGAAGTAAAGGGCTTTATAGAATAGCCACAGGACAAGAAACTAAACCTTCCGATGATGATAAAGCTGCTAAATGGGAAAATAAACAAGATCAAGCACGAGGGTTGATAGGAATGTCCATTGCTCAAGATCTTCGATTTCATATCCTTGACATTAACACCCCTCATGAAGCCTTGGACAAGCTAAATATTGTCTTTGGCATTCAAAATAAAATCAGGGCCCATCAGCTTGAAAATGAGTTGCTTACTTTGGACCCCAATAATTTCTCCTCTATTGAAGATTTTTTGTCCAAATTCAAGACCCTCAGAGTTCTTTTAGAAGGTTGTAAGGTCAAAAAGGAAGACGGTAGCCTCATCTATTGCATTCTTACTAAGCTTGGCCCTGCATACTCTGTATTTGTTTCCGCCTTCCATTCCACTAGAGAAGCCATCATTTCTTCAGGAACCACCTACAAGAATCCCTCTTTTGATGCCTTTTGTGATTCTTTGATAAGAGAACAAGAAAAAATTTTATACCTTGGTCTTATCACTACTGGAAACGCTTCTAAGAAAGCCTTCGTAGCCCAACATCAATCATATCAAAAGAATCCCAAGAAGCAATATCCTAAAAAGTATGGTCTGAAACCAAACAAGGGTCCTAAGCAATTTCAGCCAAAAACTGAAAAAGAAACTCACCAAAATGATAAGGCATATAAAAACAAAGGAAAGAAGATAGATAGACATTGAATCTTTTGCAATTGTGATGACCATTTAGAGTCCAAATTTTTTATGAAGATGGAAGCCTTAGAAGCAGCAATGAAGAAGCACAACAACAATTTGGAGCACTCTTCACCTTCATCTTCAGGCATAGCACTTTCTGCTTGTGGTTGTCAAGCATCAAGATCTGGTTATGCATTAAATGTATCTTCTTCTTCTCCTTCTCATGAGTGGCTCATTGATTCTGGAGCTTCTTACCACATGGATAAAAATAAATCCATGTTTTCTTTTTTAAATGATTGTAACACCAAACATATTTATGTTGGTGATGATAGATCTCTTAGTGTTGTAGGATCTGGAACCATTCATCTAGATAATGATCAGTTTAATGATGTACTATGTGTTCCTACTGTTGTCGACAGATATTGTCTCTCCTAGAGACAGTCTAGAGTTGCCATAGACCAGTGCCTAGGACATCTTAGCATAGCAAGGGGCATATAATAAAACTTGGGTGTCAATCCAAAGGCTCCCCTGCTATCTCTTGTAAACAAGGAAATTGATTTAAATGGGACCAGAACTTACAGAAACTGCCACAGGAAAAGTAATGTTGCAGAGACAAGATGAAAAGCTCCAACACAAAAACATCAGACAGTTAAGAGACAATTTACTGTAAAGAGGGCCAATTCAAATAATATGCCACAGAAATCAAGTATCAGAAGGTGTATGCGGTGAAGGAAATATAAGGAGATATTAGTTAATTTTGGTCTGATACCCAGATACACAACAGAACCATGTATGGGCTTATCAATTTAAGAATCCATACATGACAATGGCGTTTAAAAGCACCCTCCCAAAGCAACTAATATAGCAGAAAGATGGATGAAATGAACATGAAACAGTATATCATGCATGAGCCATATTTAAAGCGCTTGACTGACTCAAGTATGGGCATCAATTAGGATGAATCCTTACCAAACCAGTGAGCCACACGCATTCCAAAACATGATACAAGAAGATAAATGAAATGGAAAGAGATGTTATATTAACACATAAGAGAAAGTTACATACTGTGAAATACCAAAGACCAGAATCCTCATTACAGATAGAACTCATCCTCACTGAGACCCTACGGGCTCTGAGCCTTCACACAAGAGTTTTTACAAAATGTATACAATAAACCTTCCACTGCACAATTTTCTGATAAAAATCTGGAACCCTTACAATGTCTTTCTTTCTCCTTTTTATAGAGGAAGGAGAAGAGAAACTAATAAAAGAAGTAGGTAAAAACAATTAATTGTTTTATTAAAACAAAATGGCGGAAACATTCGCGCCCATATTGCTGAATGACTAGGTAATATTATCTGTACTTGACAACCTGCTTGCAAAAATAAATGCGCTAGGCAGAAAATCTCTTTAGGAACACAGTATAAGGATAGATTCATATGAATATTTTGTCCTTTCCTGAAGAAAATTTGGCCGAAATAAAACCTGGAGGGTATTTTTTTCTGTGCTGGGTACCCTCGACCATCTATTCTTTAAATTTGAGCTTGAAACATTAAATGCTGATTGTTGAATTTCCTCATCTTCCACTGATACTTCTTATCTGCACCATTAATATCCCCATCTGCAAAATATTTGTTTTGAATGGCTCCAGAGGATCTGATAGATGTCGAACCTTGCTGTTTTAATGAGAGTCATGTCACAACAGCT
Organism: Pinus albicaulis; assembly: GCA_034641835.2. NCBI lineage: Eukaryota > Viridiplantae > Streptophyta > Pinopsida > Pinales > Pinaceae > Pinus > Pinus albicaulis. The sequence continues at coordinate 1,004,053,023 of CM076577.1, read as the reverse complement.
ACCCAGGGCTTTCCTTCATAAATTCTTCCTCTGCAAGCCGATCCTTAGATGCATCTTCGATTATTGTACTGGAGGCAGAGATTAATGGAAATTTCTTGTCACTGCATCCTGCAAAACCCACAAACACGTTAAAGAAAACCAGACACAAGGGTGGTGAACGCGGCTGTGACCACGGAATGATGATGTAAGCTAGGAGAAATGGCGAGGAGATGCAGGGTGACGGAAAAAACGGATAAATGGCGGAGAAATGAAGGGTGGCAATGAAATATACAGTGGAACGACGATGAATGAACGAGGCGAAGATACATAACATAAACATTGTAATATGACACGTAAACGGAGTATATGAATGGTGGAGGTGAACGCAAATGACACGTGGGCGTACGAAAGGCTAAGTGGAAGGGACGATGTGGAGGCGGACCTGGTCAATCAATGGATGCATGAACAATTCTAGGCCATACGATCAGAAACGAAATCAACGGTTAGGAATGCATTATACAGTGACGGAATGGTGGACCCGAGACACTGTAGACCTACATTAACACTCGTGAAATTACATCAAGCGACCGTCGTTGGATGGAGATCTTTGGATCGGACAGCCAACGTTAATATCGTTGCACGACTTTGATCGAAAGATAATGCGCGATGGAGGGTGGTATTGGAACAGTTGTCTGGGACGCGTGGCGCACAACGTGTTGAATCGCTGCGATTTGCGAAATACCCCCTGCCTTCGAAAGGCGGTGCGAAATAAACAGGCTGGTTTTAAGAGGTGGTTTTTAGGGCGCGGGGACCACAAAGGTAGTGCGCTATGGTACGTTGATTTGTGTTCAATCGGACGGTTCAAAGCATGCCCGATATCCTTATACGATAAGCACCTTTTGGTCTCGCACAAGGTCTCGGGGCTGGGTCACGTGGAATAGAAAATTAGAGGGTCTAGGGCCAGAAGGGCTAAACCTTGAATACTCTTGGGCGCGAGCTTTCAGACCTGCATAGTGTAATTTGGAGGCACAGGACGGTGACAATAGGCAGAAAACGAGTTCCTTAGGCCACAGTAGGGAGTTCGAAAGGTTCAAGCGGGACTAGTGGCCAAGAAATTTAATGGGGGAGGCTGATATGATCAACATTGGCTCCACCTGGGGACTGCATGTTCATCCTTGGACGTGTCGAGAACTGCACAGACCTCCTGATCATAATCTTTGTAAACTCTGTTCTTCAGCCCCTCTTACTTTTCACTTTATGAATCATCTGCACGCCCACCCTGTGTAAACAAAAACTGTAACAAAGACTAATATATAGTATGGTACATCAGGCGCTTACTGCCTAAATCAGAACTGGAAATAGGGCTTTAGAAATTGGCCGTTTACAGGGGCATCTGACACGTCACCCTGTAAATTCTCCAATATGAACGTGTTATTGCCTCCCTGGTCCACAACTTTGAATGGGCCGAACCAGAGTGGGTCAAACTTACCATATTTTCCTTTTTCAGCCCTTCGGACATCCCACCTGAGCACCAGATCACCAATCTGCAGCTTCCTGTCTTTTGCATGCTGATCGAAAATGCTTTTCATTTTTTCCTGATATTTAGTCAGTCTCTGATTCACTTGGTCCCGTGTTTCCTCTAATTCTACCAATTGATTAATTCTCCTGATCATGTCATCAGGTTCCTCCTGACTGTCTTGCATGAAACGTGTCACTGGTAAGGCCAGTTGCACAGGAAACACTGCTGCTCATCCATATACCAACTCATATGGAGATTTCCCAGTTGCTCTCTTACTGGTGATTCTATTAGCCCATAGAGAAAATTTCAATTGGGAATCCCAATTCTTCTGATTCTCATTGATTTTTTTCTTCAAGGCCCTCACCAGAGTTTTCTTAGAAGATTATGCCAGGCCATTCCCCTGTGGATAGTAAGCTGTGGAGTGATTCAGAGTGACATTATACTGTTGGCAGAAATTTACAAATTTTGCAGACTTGAAGGCCTGTGCGTTATCAGTCACTATTCTAGCAGGACAGCCAAACCTAGCTATGATGTTTTCCTCCATGAATTTTATGATGATGGTGTCAGTAGCATTCCTTGCAGGTATGGCTTCTACCCATTTTGTAAAGTAATCCGTGGCTGTCAATATCCATTTATGTTGTCCACTTGATTGGGGATGTATTTCTCCAATAAAATATATTCCCCATTGTTGAAATGGCTCATTCACATGAACTGGAATCAGGGGCAGAGCAGCCAACTTCTGTCTCTCAGCAAATTTCTGACACTTATCACATGCTCTGACCCAAGTAAAAACATCTCCAAATAATTTTGGCCAGTAGAAACCGTCCTTTAAGATTTTATGAGCTGTGGCCCTCCAGCTGTAATGGCCTCCACAAATTCCTTCATGGAATTCTATCATTATGTTTTCCACTTCATTTTCCATGAGGCATAATAGTAGTATGCCTGAAGGATCTCTCCAATATAATTGGCCATTGGAAACTATATACTTTTGTGATTTTAGCCTCAATGTTCTGTATTTTGATTTATCACAGCAGGGTGGACAGCTGAGTGTTAAAAGATATTCTACTATTCCTTTATACCATGGGCTTGTGAGATACTTTGTGTGTGCTCTTTGAGTGGCCATTTCCAGACCTTGCTGCTCTTTTTCTTTCCCAGACTCTTCGTTTGTTTTCATGGACAAATTTATGCCCAGAGCTTGATAGTTCGATTCAGATAACATTTTTTCCAGCCCCTGTCCTTTGATCAGCTTAGTAGGACGGATGTCCAGATCATATTCTTGTATTTTTGCAATCCATCTCCCTCTTTTCCCTTCACTGTCTCCCTAAATAAGAATGTCTTTAACAGCTGCAGTGGGGACAAATGCAGTAATGTGAGACTGCAAAACATACGTTCTAAAGGCTTTGAGGGACTTCACCAGGGCATATGCCTGCTTCTCTAATATGTTATATTTCAACTTTGCTTCATGAAGCACTTGATTGAAGAAGACAATAGGTTGCTCATATCCATCTTCATTTTTCTGCAACAAAACTCCAGCTACTGTATGAGGTGATGCAAAAGAAAAGATCATAAATGGTTTAGCATAATCCGGTCTAGCTAGCACAGGAGCTTCAGCAAATGCCTGTTTTATTCTAGTGAATGCCTCTCTGGATTCCTGAGACCATTTTACTTCATTGTTCTTTTTTAGCATATCTGTTATATGCCTAACTATCTCAGCGTAATTAGGTATAAATCTTCTCAGGAAATTTATCCGGCCTAAAAATACCTGTACTTCTTTCTTATTTCTGGGGAGAGGAATACCATTTATGACTTCTACCCTTTTGGGATCTATTCTTACCCCATCTTTAGTTACAATATGTCCCAAAATTTTACCTTCCTCTAATGCAAATAAGGACTTTTGTGGATTGGGAAAAAGACCATACCTTCTGCATTTTTCAAAAGTTCTTTGTAAGTGCTCAATGTGTTCAGCATCATTTTTTGAGAATACTGTAATATCATCAAGGTAGACTACCAAAAATTTATCTTTCTCCCCGACAAAAGCAATGTCCATCGCCCTCTGGAAGGTGGCTCCTGCATTAATCAATCGAAAAGGCATCCTGGCGTACATAAATGTACCCCATGGTGTGGTGAAAGTAGTTTTCTTCTGATCTTCTGGAAGTACAGCTACCTGATTATAACCAGAGAAACCATCCATCATTGACATTCTAGAGGCTCCCACTACTTTCTGCAGGATGTGGTCCATCTTTGGGAGTGGATAATTGTCCTTTAAGGATGCTCTATTTAAATTCCCGAAATCCACACATAGCCTTATTTCTCCATTTTTCTTTCGAACAGGGACCAAATTTGCCACCCATTCTGAGTACCTCAGTGGTACAATTATTTTGGCCTTTAGCAGCTTCTTGATTTCTTTTTCAATAGAAGGAAGTAGCAAAGGATTTATCTGTCTGAGCTTCTGCTTATAAGGTTTTTCATCTTCCCTAAGAGGAATTTTATGCTGCATTATACTAATATCAAAAGTTTTAAGGTCCTGATAGTACCATGCAAACACATCTTTGTATGACTGAAATAATTTCATGTATTTTTCCTTATAGTCCTCTGGGACCTTCTTGGATAATTTTATAATTTTAGGATCAGCTTCAGTGCCCAGATTTAGATCTTCTACCTGATTTTCTTCTACTATTTTTCTAGGCTGCAATGGGATATCATTCTTGTCAAATAATCTCTCTAGAGGCACCAGCCCTCTAGGTATAATGTTTCCTCTCAACTGCAGCACTTTATTACCTGCCATTTTCTCTTCCCATTTATTTTCTGAAATATCTTCAGCCTCTTCTTTACAATCATCAATCTCCATATTAGAGAATTCTCCCACTGTTTCCAGGAATCTCTTCATTTGTTCCTCATCTTCAAATACCTGCCAGTGCTTGATATTATCTGGGATAGATGGCCTATAACGTACCTCGATTTCATACCTCAAGAGAGGGTTCTGAGGAGGACGAAATGTACTGGCAGCTACAGCGAGAGAATCTGCCATTCTGTTCTGCTCCCGGGGCATGAAATGGATATTTAATGCTGAGAAGAAATTCTCCACCATGTCCCAGACTTCATTCCTATAAGCTCTCAGCCGAGGGTGTTTGATTTGACATTAATTTTTGACTTGTCTGACCACCAGCTCAGAATCTCCCAGAACCTTTAAACTTTGTATACCCATGCTCCTGGCTGTCTGTAGTCCCAACAACAGTGCTTCATATTCGGCCACATTATTGGTAGCTTCGTATTCCAATTTAAAAGACAGTGGCACCCATTTTCCTGTAGGAGAGATTAATAATACTCCAGCCCCATCTCCTTCTCTTGAATTTGCTCCATCAAAATATAGAGTCCATACTCCTACTTCATGGTCTTCTAAAGGTTGCTCGGTCTTGATTTGGCAGAAGGAAGGTTCATGAGAAAAATTTTGATATTCTTCTAACATTAAACATGAGAAATATCCGTCCTTGCTGTAGACTGGCGAATTCTCTGAGCTGTCGGCCTTGGTCACCATTTTGACAAACCTGGTTTCTCTGTACAACCTCCTCTCCTGGCCACCAAAGACTGGGATAATGGCATATGTTAAATCTAATTTGAGTGACCCACCAATTTTCGTTCCCCAAGACCTTGACAATAGTATGCCAAAGCGAGCTGGGATGTCAGCCACCACAATGTCCATTACTAAACTTTTTGCTGGAATTTGGGCCAGATTGACCACTAAATCTTTAATCATCCCCAAGAATTTAACTCTTTTGGAATCAAATGAATATAGATCTTTATATGGACGTGTGATTTGCAACCCTAGTTGCTCCATGACTAAAAAAGGCATAATATTATGGGAAGCCCCAGAATCTAACATACAATTGTGTAGCAGTAGGTCATGAATAACTAGAGACACATAGAAAGGAGGAGTAGAGGGGTCTATCTCCTCGACATGTGGGCCAAAAACTACCATGGGTCTTTCTTCTTGAAGATTAAGACTGTCTGGGATTATTGGTGCTTCAAGAGGGAGCAATAAAGAAGTGACTTGAGATTGATATGCAGGTTGTTTCAGCAGTTCAGTCAAAGGGACTGGGATTTTGACTTTCTCAAGTTCTTTATGCAAATTGAAAGCAAAAGGGGACTTTTCTATTACGACTTCTTTTGACTCTTTATTTTTAGTTGAAGGTTTAACTTCTTTTGATATGGACTCAGCATTAGGAGGAGTGACTACTTTTGAAGAAGAAGAAATTTGATCATTATACTGTAAAGGTTTGCTTAGAGGGCTCTTACCTTTGTCTGTGACTTTCTTCGTTGTTGACTCCTTTTGAGCGGATTCTTCCTTTTGAAGTGGCTCCTCTTCTTGATCTTGAGTGCGAGTCCTTTTTCTGGAAGATCTGAGGTCATATCTCCTATTGAAATGTGCTTGCATGAAATCATTAAACTGTTTGCAATAGTGATCAATTTCTGCATCTTCTGTGTCTCTGATCTCTTCTTCTTCTTCTTGCAATGGAAATTCTATTTCATCATTGTTTGAGAAGGAAATATTTTCATCTTGTAGTTCATAGGTAGCATCTTCAGTGGAGTCATCTATTGGGCCTTCCAGGTACAATGGGTGTGCTACTTGATCCTGTTGCTCCTTTGCTTCCCTCGGCAATATTTGCAGGGGTGGCTTTCTATACTGAGGATTGTAACCCCTATTTGGAGCGTTCTAGAAGTTCTTGGAAGCTGAGTTCATGGTCTCCAATTCCAGCTTGACCAGTTTATTAGAAAGATTCTTAATCATTTTACTCATTTCTTCAATTTTATCTGAATCCTTATCCTGATTAGAAGTAGATACTTCCTCTTTACCCCTTCTTCTAGTATCTTGTTCAGCCTTTCCTTTTGATTTTCCAGTGGAGGCAAAATTAGCTTCTAACTCAAGAGCATCTGACTGAGCATCATCTAGGGTGAAAGGCTTTCTTTCTCTCAGAGAGAAACCAAAATCTGAGTCAAAGGCCGCTATGAAAACAACTTTGGCAGCATTCTGATGAGGCTTCATATCTACAGGGAGGTTTAGATATAACTTATTAAATCTCTTGATAAATTTTGACACCCCTTCGTTATGTTTCTTCTTGAGAGTATTGAACTCAGTAAGAAACTGCCCATGATATTTCTTTTCTCCCCATTTCCGGAGAAAAGTATTTTCCATATCATCCCAGGTGGTTACGGAACGGTTTCCTAATGTTTTGAACCATTTTCTGGCTTCACCGTCCAGATATTGCACAAACAGTCTTAAGACCACATCTAGATGTTCAACATTAAAGTTCTCCGCAAAAGAGCAGAAAGTCTCAAGATGTTTTTGAGCATCAATTTCATTTTCCCCAGTGAATCTGGGAAATATTTTTAAATAATCTTGGGGCATATCATTTAACACTTGAGGCAGTGCTAGGGGAGCATATTTATTTAGCAGGAAAGCTGGAACATTAGCCATTGGAGGAGGTGGGGGTTGTGCAACAATCTGATGTACAAATGGAGGGAAAGGAGGAGGCAAAAGTGGAGTATGAATAACAATAGGAATATACTGTACAACAGTCTGAGGTGTAGATGGGAACAATTCACGATTAACAGGGGATACCTCTGTAACTTCTTTAACTTCTTCGGCCTCAGGGGTAGGACAACAGTTCTCTTTGGTTCTAGCACTTCGCCTGGGTGGGCTATCTGAGTGATATTCAAGGTTTTCTTCAATGGAGTCGGGATTTTCTACTTGGATTTCTCGAGAAGAAGAGGATGGATAATCTTCTGCAGAATATTCAGGGATTTCAGCACAGGCTGATTTCTTTTCTTTCCAACTTCTTTTATGTATAATCTTCTCTGGGTCAGACATTGAAGGTATCTTTGACTGTGATGTATCTGACCTCAAATGTGGATTACGAGGAGCTAGGACTACCAATAGATTTATCAAATAAACAACAGTGGAGTCGCCAAGGTGAGAGATATGCAACTCTTCAACTCTCTGTGCTCACCTGATTAGAGAGTGAATAAAATTTGTCGAGGCCTAGGGAAACTGATATTCTTAAATTCGTCCCCGGCAACGGCGCCAGAAAGATGTTGTTGACAGATATTGTCTCTCCTAGAGACAGTCTAGAGTTGCCATAGACCAGTGCCTAGGACATCTTAGCATAGCAAGGGGCATATAATAAAACTTGGGTGTCAATCCAAAGGCTCCCCTGCTATCTCTTGTAAACAATGAAATTGATTTAAATGGGACCAGAACTTATAGAAACTGCCACAGGAAAAGTAATGTTGCAGAGACAAGATGCAAAGCTCCAACACAAAAAAATCATACAGTTAAGAGACAATTTACTGTAAAGAGGGCCAATTCAAATAATATGCCACAGAAATCAAGTATCAGAAGGTGTATGCGGTGAAGGAAATATAAAGAGATATTAGTTAATTTTGGTCTGATACCCAGATACACAACAGAACCATGTTTGGGCTTATCAATTTAAGAATCCATACATGACAATGGCATTTTAAAAGAACCCTCCCAAAGCAACTAATATAGCAGAAAGATGGATGAAATGAACATGAAACAGTATATAATGCATGAGCCATATTTAAAGTGCTTGACTGATTCAAGTATGGGCATCGACTAGGATGAATCCTTACTAAACCAGTGAGCCACTCGCATTCCAAAACATGATACAAGAATATAAATGAAATGGAAAGAGATGTTATATTAACACATAAGAGAAAGTTACATACTGTGAAATACCAAAGACCAGAATCCTCATTACAGATAGAACTCCTCCTCACTGAGACCCTACGGGCTCTAAGCCTTCACACAAGAGCTTTTACAAAATGTATACAATAAACCTTCCACTGCACAATTTTCTGATAAAAATCTGGAACCCTTATAATGTCTTTCTTTCTCCTTTTTATAGAGGAAGGAGAAGAGAAACTAATAAAAGAAGTAGGTAAAAACAATTAATTGTTTCATTAAAACAAAATGGCGGAAACATTCGCGCCCATATTGCTGAATGACTAGGTAATATTATCTGTACTTGACAACCTGCTTGCAAAAATAAATGTGCTAGGCAGAAAATCTCTTTAGGAACACAGTATAAGGATAGATTCATATGAATATTCTGTCCTTTCCTGAAGAAAATTTGGCCGAAATAAAACCTGGAGGGTATTGTTTTTTGTGCTGGGTACCCTCGGCCATCTATTCTTTAAATTTGAGCTTGAAACATTAAATGTTGATTGTTGAATTTCCTCATCTTCCACTGATACTTCTTATCTGCACCATTAATATCCCCATCCGCAAAATCTTTGTTTTGAATGGATCTAGAGGATCTGATAGATGTTGAACCTTGCTGTTTTAATGAGAGTCATGTCACAGCAGCTACCCAGGGCTTTCCTTCATAAATTATTCCTCTGCAAGCCGATCCTTAGATGCATCTTCGATTATTGTACCGGAGGTAGAGATTAATGGTGATTTCTTGTCACTGCATCCTGCAAAACCCACAAAAACGTTAAAGAAAACCAGACACAAGGGTGGTGAACACGGCTGTGACCACGGAATGATGATGTAAGCTGGGAGAAATGGCGAGGAGATGCAGGGTTACGGAAAACACGGATAAATGGCGGAGAAATGAAGGGTGGCAATGAAATATACAGTGGAACGCCGATGAATGAACGAGGCGAAGATACATAACATAAACACTGTAATATGACACGTAAACGGAGTATATGAATGGTGGAGGTGAACGCAAATGACACTTGGGCGTACGAAAGGCTAAGTGGAAGGGACGACGTGGAGGCGGACCTGGTCAATCAACAGGATGCGTGAACAATTCTAGGCCATACGATCAGAAACGAAATCAAAGGTTAGGAATGCATTGTATAGCGACAGAATGGTGGACCTGAGACACTGTAGACCTACATTAACACTCGTGCAATTACATCAAGCAACCGTCGTTGGATGGAGCTCTTTGGATTGGACGGCCAGCATTAATATCGCTCACGACTTTGATCGAAAGATAATGCGCGATGGAGGGTGGTATTGGAATAGTGGTCTGGGACGCGTGGCGCACAACGTGTTGAATCGCTGCGATTTGCGAAATACCGCCTGCCTTCGAAAGGCGGTGCGAAATAAACAGGTCGGTTTTAAGCGGTGGTTTTTAGGGCGCGGGGACCACAAAGGTAGTGCGCTATGGTACGTTGATTTGTGTTCTATTGGACGGTTCAAAGCATGCCCGATAGCCTTATACGATAAGCACCTTTTGGTCTGGCACAAGGTCTCGGGGCTGGTTCACGTGGAATAGAAAATCAGAGGGGCTAGGGCCAGAAGGGCTAACCCTTGAATACTCTTGGGCGCGAGCTTTCAGACCTGCAAAGTGTAATTTTGAGGCACAGGACGGTGACGATAGACGAAAAACGAGTTCCTTAGGCCACGGTAGGGAGTTCGAAAGGTTGAAGCAGGTCTAGTGGCCAAGAACTTTAATGGGGGAGGCTGATATGATCAACACCTACCTTGTCATGCAACCTTCTATCTGTTTATCAAATAAATCATTTAGGTGAAGGGAAAAAGTAGAATTCTCACCTCATGATGTTGTAATCAAGGACCTTAAAGATCCTAAACATATTTTAGCTACTGGCATTGCTGATGATTCCACAAGGTTGTATAAGTTTTACAACTTTGGGTCATCATCTCTTCCCTCTGTTTTTGTTGCTCATAATGATGATGTGGGAAAACTTGGGCATGAGCGATTTGGTCACTTAAACTATCGCTCTCTTCAAAATCTATGTAAGGAAAATATGGTGACGAGCCTTCCTATGGTATCTTGTCGGGATGGTGTTTTCTCCGGATGTTTACTTAGAAAACATCATCGGGATAGTTTTGACAAACGTGCCTCTTGGCACGCTTCAGCCCCTTTGCAGCTTGTGCGCAGTGATTTATGTGGTCCACTTCCTTTTTTTTCTTTCTCTGGTTGCAAGTACTTAACTTTCATTGATGATTTTTCCAGACACACTTGGGTATATTTATTAAAACTCAAGAGTGAAGTTTTTAACATGTTCTTGACCTTTAAGGCCTTTGTTGAGAAACAATCTAGACATCAAACTCTTAAGTTAAGATCAGACAATGGTGGAGAATATGTTAACAAAAAATTTATCAACTTCTGCACTAAGCATGGCATTCAATTGCAACATACTGTTCCATATACTCCACAACAAAATTGTGTAGCTGAAAGGAATAATCGCATCTTAAAAGAAATGGCTAGTTGTATGCTTCAATCTAAAGGACTTGGTCTCAATTTTCGGGCAGAAGCCATTAACCGTGCAAATTACATAGTAAATCGCACTCCTACTAAGGTTTTAAAGAATATAACTCCAGAAGAAGCTTGGAGCTCAATCAAACCAGATGTAAGTCACTTTTGTGTTTTTGGAAGTGATGCTTGGGCCCATATTCCAGATGCGAAACATAAAGCCTTAGAACCTAAGAGTGAAAAATGTATTTTTGTTGGATATTATGAAGATTTCAAAGGCTATAGAATTCTTCAACCAAAATCCAAAAATATAATCATTAGAAGAGATGTAAAGTTTGATGAAAATATATCGGCCTGCAAGCCTAGTTCAACGGGTGTGCCACCTTTGGCCTACGAGCCTGATTCGACATATGTGCCACCTCTCTCTCTCTCTTCTATTTTTAATAGAATTCCTTCTAGTTCAGATGATGACAGCGAGGATGACAATCCTCCTCCAGCTCGTGAAATTTTTCCTTATACTCCACTGCTTCCAAGATCGGTCCGCTCTACTCGGGATGCAGCAGGTTCTCTTGCAGGTGACCCTGCCGATCGACGACATACACATTCTCAGTTCAAAAGAGCCTCTTCCTTATTAGCTCAAGTTCCAGAAAAACTTGATCCAGAAACCTTTGAAGAAGCCTCTGGTCATCCAGATTTGGATGAAGCTATGAATGAAGAGTATCGTTCCTTATTGGCAAACAATACTTGGGATCTTGTTCCTCTTCCAAAAGGAAGAAAACTTATCAGATGCATATGGGTTTACAAAACAAAGTTTGGACCAGATGTAAAAGTGGATAGACATAAAGCTCATCTTGTTGCTAAAGGTTTTTCACAAGTTGAAGGCATTGACTATACTGAAACCTTCTCTCCTGTTGCCAAAATGAATTCTATCCGCCTTGTTCTTTCCCTTGCTACCTCCTTTAAATGGGAAGTCCATCAGATGGATGTTAAATCCTCCTTCTTACATGGGTATTTTCATGAAGAAATCTACATGGAACAACCCCCTGGCTTTATCCAAAAATACTCCAGCCTTGTTTGTCGCCTTAGGAAGTCTCTCTATGGTCTCAAACAAGCTCCTCGGGCTTGGTATGCCAAAATGGATAGATTTCTCTTAGATAATGGCTTTTTTAGGTGTCATTCTGACAACACTGTCTACACCAAGAAAGTGGGTAATTCCATCACCATCCTTGTTCTTTATGTTGATGATCTTATCCTTACTGGTAGTGATCCAAACCATATAAACCATGTGAAGTCTAGCCTCAAAAAGAAGTTTGAAATGAAAGACTTAGGACACTTGCATTATTTCCTTGGTCTTCAAGTCTTGCAATCCAAGTAAGGCATTACCCTCTCTCAGTCCAAGTATGCATGTGATCTTCTACACCAATTTCACATGGAAGACTGTAAGCCTGCCCATTCTCCCTTTCATTCTGGAGTCAAGCTTTCATTCAATTGTACTACCCCTGAAGTTGATGCTACCTTATACCGTAAACTTTTTGGTAAACTTTTGTATCTAACCCATACCCATCCTAACCTTTCCTTTGCCATTGGTCTTGTCGCTCAGTTTATGCACCAACCTCATGAAAGTCACTAGAAAGCAGCTAAAAGAATACTTCGATATATTTGAGGTACAATTCAGTTCGGGATTCATTACAGTGCAGGAGCATCTCCCTTTTTGATTGGTTTCACTGATTCTGATTGGGCTGGTGACCCTGATGATCGGAATTCCACTGCAGGATATGTATTCACTCTTGGTTCAGGACCTATTACTTGGTCTTGTAAGAAACAAAGTGCCATCTCCCTTTCTTCAGCAGAAGCAGAGTATCGTGGTGCAGTTGAAGCCAGCAAGGAACCCATGTGGCTTCGTAAGATCCTGTCTGAATTTGGCCTTCATTAGCAACATCCAACTACACTTTGGTGTGATAATCAAAGTGCCATTCAACTATGTAAAGATCCAATTCATCATCAGCGTATGAAACACATTGAACTCCACATACACTTCATCAGAAAGCTCATTCATGATCATGTTCTTGAAGTGCAGTATTGTCCGACCAATGATCAAGTAGCCGATATCTTTACGAAGGCTCTCACAGAAGCGAAGTTTACCAAACTTTGATCCATGCTTGGAGTTCAGGAAAGTTGTCATTAAGGGGGGATAGGCTCTAATGCCTCCTTCCTTCTCCTATTGTGTCACTTTTGTAAATCCCTCAATCCTATCCCAATTTGTTCTTAAGGGGGGATGTTAGGATATTTCGACACATAGGAAATAGGCTCCTTTTGTGTCACCTTTGTAAATCCTTCAATCCTATCCCAAGTTGTTCTTAAGGGGGATGTTAGGATATTTCGACACATAGGAAATAGTTTAGAATAACTTAGTCTAGTGTAGAGTTAGGTAAAGTGTGTTTCTTTACCATGTACATTTGTAACTTATAATCCGACGGTCACGATTTGTAGTGATCCGACGATTATCTCTCATCTCGGTATTAACGACACTTGATCCGTGGCTTAGCACCCGATTGGTCCATGATCTCTATTTAAAGAGCATGGAGGGTCATTTTTCCGGTAACCGTTTGTTAGAGTCAGCCTTTGCAGCTTTCCTTCAGTGATCAAACATGCTCTTACAAAGTGATTTTAAGGTGTCAAGGTCAAATTTTGTCATTTCAATGAGCCTTCAAGCAAAATTTGGTCACTAGGCATTAGGTCTAGGGTTTGCTTTCACTCCTTCCAAAGTTGTCCAAATGTCGGTTCATGTCACCATTAAGCTGAGTGCACCATAATTCAGAGGGTTTTAATCATCATTTCAGGTTCCATTGGGTCATTTTACAGCTTGTTCATGCTTCAGTTGTGCCTAGGTAAGGTCCATTTCCCTCTCCTAGGGTTTTGGAGGTAATTTCTCTTGGATGGTCAAATCATTAGAAAAACTTGTATCCTAATGTTCATACACCTTCCCCTATCACTAATGCACCTTATTAAACACTTCCCATCACTGAGATCCCCCAAATTTCTCATTTTTGCACAAACCCTAGTTTCTTGCCACAACTTGGCAATTTTCTAGGCTAGGCCTGTGTTTTTCCCTTTTGGACCCCTTCCCCTCACTCAATCTCTGAGATTCCACTTTCTCCTGCTTCCTAACATCCCTCCCTACTTCCCAAAATTTCCCCAATAATTTAGAAGCCCCTTATCCCCTTCATTTCGCTTCATTTCGACAAAATCCCTAGTTTCACACATCGGAATAAATTTCACTCAAAAGCTTTTTCAGAGAAATAAAAGATTAATTTTGGAAAACTGAGAGAGGTTTTTGTCCACAACATCCCAAGGAGGAAAAACCTCTTTCACTTTTTACACAGGTATCATGGTGTTAGAGAAATGTCAAAAATACCGTTGCCTCAGGAGAATTGAATGCACCTCTGAAGTGACCTTGGGAAAATCAAGATTTCTCCTAGCATGGTTGGCAAAATTACTTTCTTGATGAGTCAAAGGATAACTAGACACAAAGATATTTCCAATGAGCTATCATGAGCTCAATTTGGAGTTGAGGAAGACCTTCAAAAGTTGACTGCAACAGCGCTCTGCCTTGAGGCAGCCTCATTCTGCTCATTTTGACAAGTTTTGGGAGATTTGATTTTTGACAGGGTAAATGAAATCAAAATTGCTCAATTCCACTTGTGTTGGAAATTAGACTCCAAGAGCTTTCCAACGAGCTATCACACGCCCGATTTGGACACCGGGAAGGCCTCGAAAAGCTTCCTACAAAATGCACTATGTAGCTACTCATAGAAAAGTGCGCGCTACCCATACAGGAGGGGCGCTACCCACTTGAGGGGCGCTACCCACTTAACCTCCTCAGACTGTGTAAAATAACAAGGGCGCTACCCACTTGGTGCGCGCTACCCACTTAGCAACAAAGCCCAGAAAATTGTGTTTTGCGCCCAGTTTTGATTCAAATCGACTCCAGCAGCTTGCAAACAGGTTTTAATCATTGCTCAGTAGATTTTTAATATGGTTGTGATGTCATTGATGTTGGGGAAACAAGCCATGCTTGGAGAGAAATATATGAATCCTTCATTCACATGCAAGTTAATTCCGTAAGGGTTTTGAAATTGTATGGACAGTTTTATGAAAAATTTGAAAACCTTTGAATGGTAGATATGTTCACACCCTGGCACGTTGTATATATGATCCTCACGCCCTCAATTATCATCTTATCACTGCTGTTTATGCCCTTTCATATTTTTGCACAGTCTTATGTTGACTAGTCTATAGCCCTCATCACCATAATATCACCATCGTTGTTGTTATCATTCTATTACCACTGTGATAGTCATTTGGGTCACTATGGTTATTATCATGTTCTCCCTATTCTCCAGTTCATAAACACAGTCCTATACTTGTTTGCTTCTTTGAAAAATTTTTCCCATCATTACCAAAAGCTTGCACCATACTTTGCAGTTGGCACTCATTTGTGAAACTCACTTATGGTCAAAACAGTGATAGTTTTCATGCCACTAAAGCAGGGCCATCCTCATTGTAATTTTGTTTTCCTGTGATACTTTGGTACGTGGGTGACATTTATTGGGTTTTGAAAATACATTAAACTTTGCCTTTACTGCACCTATATCAGCATCCAATATTGCAAATATCTTGTTCAAAGCCATGTCAGAGAAAGAGTCAGTTTATGAGCAGGGGTCGGATAGTGATTCCACAACAGAGGGTAATGTGCCACGGAGGCCTCACAGAGGTGGCAAAGGTGGTAAACCATTATTGGGCTCGCATGCATGTCTGCAAAGCGAGAATGAAGATTCTGAAGAGGAGGTTGAGCGAAGCACTAAAACGGCAGAAAAGGCCTGATCCACTCTAGATTTTGGCTGAGGCTTCGTTGGCTGGGCATGATACATGATGGAGGGTCTTCACTCCGAATTTGAGCAAATTCGGGAAAATTTTTGTCATTTTGAAATATTTTGGTCTAAAAACAGGTTTTTCAGTTAAGCGGGTAGCGCGCCCATATGCTCACTTTTTTTCGGGACACTTGCTGAAGGAAATATTTGCATTTTTGGATTTTTCATGGTAATTTATGCATCCTCAGGCATTGCCGAAGCATTTCATCAGATTCTGGATGGTCAAAAAGCTCAAAAACACCATGAAAACCACCTTGCTGCCACCTTTTGCACCAGCAGGAAGTAATTCTTGGAGAATGAAGTTTTGGAGGGGAAAATGAGCTCCAAATTGAGAAATTCCACTTGGTTTGGATAGCCAACATCCAGGGCTTTCCAACGAGCTATCATGAGCTCAATTTGGATGCCGGGAAGTGCCTCAAAATCAGGTTTAAAGGCGCGCTACCCACTCAGTTCAGGGGCGCTACCCACTTAAATTTTTGGCTGAATTTTCAACTTCCAGCTCAGAATTTCGGCCAGTTGGGACCAGTTTTGCTTGTGGATGAAATTTTTGGGTTTTCATGATGTAAATTGATGATTGACATGTAACTTTGGCTCATTTTTACCTATTCTAGAAGATTCACTCTCAAAGAAGTGAAAATCATGTAAATGAATCAGTTTCCACTCTTTTAGAGGCAAGTTGTTAGCTGCCTAGATTCTAGCTCCTTGTTTAGAATTAGTTGGAACTGCTCCTAGAAGGAGGAATTCGACCCCTAGAGGCATGGGAAGGGGTTAGGATGATCTATATAATGTAATTTCTCAATCATTTTCAGAGGTTGGAGAGGTTGGACTCTTGGGAAACTTTCGACACACATTGTAAATATTTTTCATATTTTGGCTAAGGAAAGATCAGAGGTTTTGCGGCACCTGTTGGGATTCTTGTGGTGTTCTGTTCTTGATGGTGTTTTCTCTCTGTTTACTGTAAGTTCTTCATGTTTAATGTATGCCATTCCTTTCATATGCTTCTGAAACTAAAATGAATGAGTAGATGAGGTTGAATCCATTGTTTACAGTGCTCTGCCTTTGAATTCATTTAGTTTTACATGTTTTCGACTGTTTGGAGAGGATCCAAGTTCTTCTTTGCCCTCTTCAGCTCCTTGTCGTTCTAATCCGTCCATTTATCCAATTAAAAACATCAAGACAATCGCCTACCTCGCCCCAACTCGAATTCTGCAAAGATCTGACCTTATCCCCGGACCCAAAATTTGTTTTTCCCATTTCTTCAACGAAAACCCAAAAAATCAAAATCAAACATACCTATCTCTTTACTAGCCTAAAATCAGTTCCCATTTTAAGTCATCTCGCACCTTATTGCTCATTTTATCGAGATTGACAGAGAGAGCCCTCTCCTGTCCTCGTAGGGCTAGCTACGAGGCTGAGTGTGGTTTGATGTAGCCTTGAGTTTTACCTTATTTCAGCCTAAGGTAGATTTGAGCGCTAACACCGTTTATGAGAGAAACATATGTAACTTTTCTTTTATATTAATAAATTCCCTAAAGTGGCCGTGTTGGCTTAGGGCGTGGACTGTTTCCCTCATTGAGGGTTTTAACCACGTGATTATACTGGTGTACTGATTTGTGATCTGTTTGTGAGCGGTGACCTTTGGTTCTTGATCTACGAAACTTACCCTGTAATTTCCTACAAAATTGTAATTGTAATTCTAATCGTAATTCATGTATGTGAAATTAATGTAAAATTGTAATTGTAATTTTAATTCTAATTGTAATTGTAATTTTAATTAATGTAATTGTATGTAAAATTTTAATTTGTAAAATTTTAATTCTATTAATGTGAAAATTTTAATTGTATTAATGTGAAATGATTTTATTAAAATATTTATATTTTAAATTTGCAAATAATTGTAAAATAACAAATCTAGAATAATACGAATTTTTGTAACTTAAAGTTTAGAAAATAATGAAAATAAATTCATGTACTTTATAATTATCATTATTTTATTATGATCTTACATATATTAAGTTTAGAAAATAATGAAAATAGACTCATGTACTTTATAATTATCATTATTTTGTTATGATCTTACATTAAAAAAAAAAAAAAAAAAAAAAAATTAAAAGTCTGGTGTGCTTATCATCCTAACAGGCCCTGGTGCGTCGTATTAATACAACGCACCGGTGCGTCACATTTCCGCGCACTGGAAATGAATAAACAAAAATAAAAAAGAACTCAACTCTATTTTGTTTAAGTTAAAAAAAAGCGGCAATTTGAAAAATGGGCGGCAAAATATTTTCGAAAATCTAATTTGATAAAATAATTCTTTAAATACTAAACAATTTTCATTATTTCACTATTTTTGCTAAAAAATTTCAGTCAGATTTTTGCAGGAGATAGACCTGGAGCAAGAGAGCATGAGGGCACTGTGGATGGCAAAATATGTTCGAACAAAAGTATTCAGACAATCAGAAACCAAAACTCTGGTGATTCAAGCCCTTTATCATAGAATTTCAAACCATTTCGTGATTAAATTTAATTCTTTTTTTTTACTTTTTTCTGCAGTTTTTTATTTTTTCCTGCAGTTTTATCCATTTTTACCCTGAACCCTTCATTTTTTTGTTTTTTCCTTTTCTTCTCCCTATTTCTGTGATTTCAGAATTAGGTTTTTTCATTTTAGATTGACGTCCAACCCATGAGACAACTTGCATAGTCGGATCCCAATCCATTCGGCCATTGCATGAATTTTTTAAAAAATGGATTTTTCTTTATCGGTGCGCCCTGCGTACGCCACCGCATCGGTGCTCTGTAATATTCTAGTGCACCGCACAAGTTTTGTGTCGTAAAAAATTAAAAACATTTTTTTAAATCAGTGCGCTAAATCTGAAATAGGGCACCGGTGCTCTCTTTAACTAGGAAAGCACCGTTCGGTGTATTACACTATTTTTCCGATGTGTTTATAATACCCCACACACCGTTAGGTCTATTACACTATTTTTGCAGTGCGTTTATAATACCGAACGCACTGTACAGTGTATTATACTGTTTTGTGGTGCGTTGTTAATATATCCACGCACTGGCAGCGGTCCGGATTTCATGAAAGGTGCACTGGTGTCTCGAGATTTATTTTCTACCTGAAAAGTTGGGAATTTATTCATAAATATATTAATGAATGATATGCTACAGGTTTCATATTGATAAAGAAATGATTGACAAGATATCAAGTAACAAAAATACTGTTAACACATCAAGAAATGCAAAAAAGGCAAGTTCTTTGTAAATTCTTTATAAAAAATATTATTTTTGAGCTATATGTAACTTTAACTAGTATGTATTGTTTACTGTGTATCATGCAGAGCCACAAAATGATGAAGCTCGATATGATTATTTCTGATCTACGACCAAAAGAGCGTAAAAGTTTAATGGAAAAATTGCAAAAAGATGAATCATGTGAATGAAACAATACTATCAATCCAATATGAGTTTCTTTTTTTAATTATCATTAATAATATACTTAGAAATATTAGATAACATGTGTCAAACAATCTACTAATTCGCATCTGTTTAATGTTCTACAGGGACCAACAACTCAGAAAAGGAATGTTGTTCTAAGAAAAGAAAAAAAATAGAACATGCAAATGAAAATGAATTGCTCCTTGGCCCATCTCGAGTGGTGCTGGAAGTTAACGAAAGGGGGAAAAACTTTTACAAAATTTTGAGGGATCTAGTGGAACGAATACAACAACGTGCTTCAAATGTAATATATAATCATTGAATTTTTCGATCATTAGGTACAATAAATAAACAATTTAGCATTAAATATTAATTTTCAAGAATTTTCTTGCAGAAAAGAAAAGAAAATGTAACCCATTCAACACATAAAATAGGACGACAAGGAAGAAAATGGTTGATCTCTAAGTTTGTGAGTAATTGTTACTTCCTTATAACAACTTAACTAGATTTCATTTTTGTATTTTTTAAGTTGTTTTACAAAAATCATCATTGAATGTCTTCAAACAGGTGCTAACATACAAAGAAGAACCATCAGAAAAATTGATTGAAATTGGGTTAAATATGGGTTGTGAGTATATGTTGGCATATCAGAATTTAATTGTGGAATTTGCAAGCATCTATCGATCTTGTTTTAATTAGCTCTGTCTATAATTAGTAGAACAAAAACATGATTTGTTATGGGGTATAAAACTTGCAGGAAACAAAGTATGGAACTAAGCCAATAGATAAAATTTTGAAAGATAGCATGGTACATGGTTTTGAAAGAATGTGTATAGTTTATGAGTCAATTGTTGCTATGGTACGTCATTTTTCTTTTTGATTTACATTGATGTAAATTATTTAATATTGGAATTTTCATTATTCTCACCAATGTATATACACTCATTTCATTTTATTTTTGTGTTTGTAGATGGAAAGTGAAGAAGAAGAAAACAATCAACGCCGTGAACACAACATTCCCGAAAATAACCCAAGTCATGGAAGTAGCTCTAGCAGTGACAACAGTTCAAGTGAAGAATGATGATCACTATGTAATTTGGATATCAAAGCAAGGCGTTTTATTTTTTGAAATATGTCTGTGAAATCGGACATTTTGTTTAGTGTAATGGACATAGTGTCCAAATTGAAAGACAAAGGAATACGAATAATTGTTCCATTTTGTATGATAAAGACTGTCTTATATATATATATATATATATATATATATATATATATATATATATATAATCATAAAATATGTTTTAATTTATTCTATTGCTTTCTCCATTGTCGTTCTCAAATGCACTAATAAAAATTTAATTCATATAAATATTTTTATAAGATTATATATATTTGTCGACTTTTGATGAATAATGAATTTTAAAAAACCACAATAATTCTGATATGATATAACAAAATAATCTAAACAACACATTCAAATGCATTAATAAAAATGTAATTAATATGAATATTGTTATAAGATTTGTCGAATTTTGATGAATAATGAATTTAAAACAATCACAATAATTGGACTCTCAGAGGTGGATGTTTCTAAAAAAAACAAAATGAAAACTGGTGCGTTTATGTGTCTATACGCGCCGGTGTGTTTATGATTCTATGGGCACCGCACTAATACCAATTCCAGTTATAAATATCAGTGCGTTTGTGTGATACTGCGCACCAGGGAGTTTATGTATCTATAAGCACCGGTGCATTTGTAGATGCCATGTGCACCGTACGAATACCGATACAAATTATAAATCTCGGTTCCTTTCTGTGATATGGAGCACCGGTGCCTCATAAAGATACACGCACCGGTGTGCTTATACGACTTATGGGCACCGCTCAAATCCCTAGACCAATTAGAACGATCCCATGCATTGTATCACCAACACCAAGCTCGGTGATGTTGTTTTCCTTAACGGCCCGGTGCATTCTCCTTCGACCGCCCTGGTGCGCTGTCTATCGATACGCACCGGTGCGTTAAAACCTAATAAGAGCACCGATGAAAAAACATCTGTAATAACCTCTGGCCGCCCATTTTTTTTTAGTTGTGTTGAATTTCCATTAAAAGCTCCGCCAAAACCTCTGTTACCAGAAACAGATGTGGTAGCATATGTTTTTTTGACAATTTTGGCCAATTTTATAACACTAAAAACCTCCTTTATAACCTCCGCTAGAGGGTCTTTTACTTGTAGTGAGAGATACCCCCGATTGATGATGAGGGACACTTAGTGTTGGATTCAGAGGCCATATTGGAGACTGGAGAGAGGAGGATGAGGATAAGAAACATCAGAGAGTATCTGGTATGTTGGAGGAACTTACCGGATGAGGATGATACTTGGGAGGGTGAGCACATAATTCAACATTTGAAATTGCAGTTGCTTGGAGACAAGAAAAATTTGGGAGGGGAGGATTGTTATGTCCCTTCCTAAAAAAAAAAAAATTCTTGAGGGGATTCACAATTTTTCATTTTTGGCTAATGTGAGGGACCCACAAATTTTTGGGCAAACAACACTTAGGAGAGGAGGTTGAATTAATTGGATAGTGATGTATGGGGGCCACCCCTCATGAAATGCACACTCCCTTGGAGAAAAAGAGAATTTATAAGATGGGGAGGTCGAAATGCTTGATGGAGGGACCCACTTGGGGAGGCAAGTTAAAATTATAAATAGAAGGGGCATGGAAGTTGTTGGGGTCTTTTGTCAACCTAACTCTTCTCTTGTTGCTCAAGTTATTTAGCTGGGTCACATTGTAGTTTAGCACATTGATTTCCAAGGGGAGAGGTCACCCTTCTTTCTGTGGACTGCGAATCTCGCCCTAGGAAGATCAGTTTACTGTTATATTGGAGGGAGATCTGGGGAAATTCTTGGAGCATATTTCAGCCATTTCTCTTAGCTAATTCATGCTCTAGGAGGACATGGGAGAGGATCATGTGCCACTCATTTCAACTAATTTTATAGGGGGTATTTTGCAGGAGAAATTAAGTATAGCTGTTCCAGGATAAGGCTAAGCCTTGTGAGGAATTTTGGGGCCATAGATTTCCTCCTTGGGGCAGAATGAATTTCTCTTCTCCAGGGCCTATGTAGGAGACTAATTCTAGGCACGTGTGGAGTTGAGGTGAGGATTTGTGGAGCTGGGTTGTGTAGGGGATTTGAAGTCATTTGGGGAGGTAAAGAACCGCATTTTGGAGTGATTAGAGGGTAGTTATAGTAAATTTCTAGACAGGTTGTATTTTCCAGCTAATTGACGAGGATGTGGTATTTGGGGGTCATTTTCGGGGGTTATAACTAGACAAAACTCTTTATGAATTTTGTTGGGTTTGTTGGGAGGAGCTCAGGGTTGTTTTTGCAAAATTTTATGAGCACCGAAGGAGGGTATTTCAACAGTTTCTTTCGAGCAAAAAAAAATGTTTCTCAAGGGCATATTTGGGACAACTCATTTCCACATCTGGGCACTGTATTCTCCTACCTGGGGCTTGTCTAGCTTGCCTTTGTGACAAGCCCAGGTGCACTCCTTTCATACCCCATTGTACTATTGATCCATATATATAATAAAATGGCTCAACTGGATGGTGGTTTCGGAGATTTTCTGGGTCTCTACTTATATTTTTGAATTTTGTGAGTGCATGTCAATTTTTGTTTTGTTTATCATTGTATTTCTTAAGTAGGAATATTACAATGAATGTTTATACAATGAGCACACAAGCTCATAATAATAATAAACAAATTAAAAAAAATTAAACACAAAAAAAATCAAAGTTAAGCTACAAAGGATCCACACATGCTAAAGTAATAAAGGATCCAAGCATTAAATATAAGGGATAATCCAAAGGATGCAACTATAAATGTTGAGTCAGTGACCACATAAGATCGAATAAAACATTAAATACATAAAAAAAAATTGAAGTTTAAAAACTAGAATGATTCCAAGCAAGTTGATACCCAGATTCCATGTGACTGAATGCCGATACAAGCTTGAGAGAAAAATAAATATTCACAAAATATCAAACATAAGATACAAAGGTTCTACGAATGTTATCCTATAAGGTATCAAAAGTTAAGAATAAGGGGCAATCCTAAGGATGTGACTATGAATTTTGAGTCAATAACCACACAAGACTATGAATGTTGAGCCAATAACCATATAAGCTCGATGAAAAATTATATAAGCACAAAAAAATGTAAATTAAGTTACAAAGGTTCCAAGCATTAAATATAAAGGATAATGTTAAGGAAGTGACTATGAAGTTTAAAATTTAGACTTACAATTTTACTATCTTGTTGATCTTCTGAATAAATTTTGTAGTAATTTCCCATATGATAGATTAAACGGGGCATTTATTACTTGAAATTACTTTTAATAACTAGGTAAAGAGACTAGTGGGCTTTAAAATCTCACGATCATTATTTATTTATTTATTAAAATCACCCTAAAAATGCCATGCATAAACTAAAAGTACTATAAAACTATATGAGAATTTGTTTTATATGACAATCTCATGAAGGTGGTTTATGGCATAAATGATTTTATATGTTTTCCAATATAAAATACAAGTGCATTAAAATTATAGAAGAATAAATTCAATTTATGATTCTAAGAAAATTAATAATCTCGATAAACTAATGTTAATGGTCTTCATAAACTAACAAGTTTCACAATTCTCATAAAATTAAGAAATAAGGTACCAAAATGGCTATAGTTACTTCGGCAAAAGAGAAGGGAGGGAAAATAAGTGCCTTGTCTTTTACTGGAAGCCCATATCTCTTACTACTAAACGCATAAATTATTTCCCAAGCTTTGAAAATCAAGAGCTCCAATTCAACATTTAAAATCACAAAGAACTATGCATTTGTTCTTAGTACAAGAGCTCCACTTCAACATTTAAAATCATAAAGAAATATGCATTTATTCTCCGTACCTAAGGACATTAGAAAATAAATTAATCCTTATAATGAAGCAACATTGAGATGATATCAATGTTATCAGAACTAGACTAGGCATGGTTTGAAATTTTCAACTCTATTGACACAATAGGAAATTATTCTTCTAACTCGATATTATTATGTACAATTTATTTGATATTACGGAAAACAATGAATAAAATCACAATTGAAATTTTCACCAAAAATTAAATGCATTGTCTAAATAAATATGGAACTTAGAAAATAGAGCGCACACACAATAAAGTTGACACCATTATTTTTTGACAAATGTCCCTGGAAAAATCCAATGTGGAAAAACCGATGCAATAGATGAGGGTTTAATTATTATATGCAATAGTGAAATCAGAGTACGAAAATATGGATGCCAAACTGGAAATCCCTAGAAAAATAATTTGGCCAAAAATTAGTGAGAAAATTTTGTCTCACACAGCATTGATCTCAGCACTGAAACTCTCACATATTGGCTGCTCAAACACCCCTGCATTAGCCTTTGTGATGCCTCTGCACAAGCCAATTCGTACTGCCTATGGAAGTACTCTGATGTTGTCGTTCTTTCCAAACCAACCTCTGAAAATGACTCTCTTTTCCTTCTTTAACTTTTCCTGGCCACTAGAAACTAAATAAACCCTCTCTCTGACTAAATTGAACCCTCCTATGAATTGGCCTGCACAGTCCCTATGCAACCTCATAGAGGAAAACTTGACCCTCTTACTATTGACTCTCTAGAACTAGAAACTCCTCCGGAATCACTGCCTTTGCTCCCTTTATGTCTTTGTGTCCATTTTGTCTCAAAATATTCTTCCCTACTCAACCTTTGCAACTAGATAACTCGAGCTCGCAAGGAACTCTCTCTCATGATGTGCTCAAGTGTGTTTTCTCCTCTATCCATCGAGTTTCTCTTATAATCTCTCATTGGTGAACCAATGACCATAACAAGATATCCATCAACGAATAAGTTCATCTCAAGCTCATTCTGTGTGAGTTTCTAGAGAATTCTCACTTTTCTCAATTAATTCCCTTTAATTAATAGATTTCTCTATGTTAGATTTAGGCATTTTTAATTATCGATCAATTAATTTAATTGATTTGTCTCTCGGTTTTTTCTCCCGAAACTCTTTCTGGGTTTTGGAGATCTTGTGTTTCTTAGCCTCTCTTACCATAGATGAGACTAGAACACATGTCTGATGCTACAAAAACTAACACTCCCTCTTAGCGAGGAAGGTGTTCTACTATCTTTCTCTCGTAACATCTTCCCTCACGTTGTTGATGTTTCACATTTGTGACAATTTGTGACTACGCATACTCTGATTCATTTACCACTATGTATTTGAGCCACCTCGCATTTGTGTTTACAATATTTCTAATAGAAATTTACAATGATAACAAAACACATGCAATAATTTCAACACAAGAAATCAGTTAGTGAACACACACAAATAGAAATTCTGCCCGGAATACCAAATTGGCCAATTTTTATTATATGTAATTGTTGGTATACAATTGGAAATGGAAGGAGTGCACCTTGTCTTTCATAAGGCAAGCTACATGCCTCAGGTGATCAGTACAAAAGTTCCCAACTACTATAGAAGTGTCTCTCTCTAGAAAACTGTGTTGGCCCAATATTTCTACACTCCTCACTGACTTGAGACCTTGATTTCCCCCCTAAAAACTGCCGAGAAAATTATGTAAAATTAGGGCTGGACTCCTTGCCAAAAACCTAGAAAAACCCAAAATGGGATTTCCCTAGTTTTGACACTCCAAATTCTACCTCCCACAGCTTGGCCCTTCTCCACAACCAGAAATCTACGCCTGTAGCTGAATCTGATAATTATCGCCCCCAAAATTTTAGAAATCCGCTCCAAATGAAATTCCAACCAAAATCCCAGCAACCCAAGTCCTCAATCCTCCATTTGAGACTTTCTCCGAAGAACCCACACAAATGACTATGCAATATTGTAGAAGATGATGCAGGCCCTAAGCCCAAAAATTCGTTCTAAAGGATGTGCTCTCTCCCCTACTGAAAATCCACTCCCCTTGTCTAGAAATTGACCAATGAACACCCCAACAACACTTTTTTCTCAAATCCAGACACCACTTCTTCTCCAAGACTATGTGGCTTCTGCTTCTGTGTCCCTACTAAACCATAATATCGTAATTCCTGTAGGATGTGTCTCTCATGGTCTCCAAAATGAAGGTGAAAGCCTTCCTATGGTGGCACTCCAGGTCCACCGAAGAAAGGATCAGCTTCAATCCTTGGGAAGCTCTTGTTCTAAACAACACATTGTAGCTCAACTAAACAACTAAAGAAACAATGAGTTATCAAAATGTCAAAAACCCCAAATGATGCTTCTTCGCTCCTATTTATTCTTGACGACCTTTAGTCTTATGCGGGTCCCTCCTATGACGTTGACCTCACTTAGGAAAATCAAATTCCTTACTAAGTGATGCATATTATTTGTTGGTGAGTGGCCCCCACATTCTACTAAAAATATCTTCAACCCACTTTTCCTACGTTTCTCCACCAAAATTTGCCTTAGACCAAAAATGACAAAATTTACAAAATTGGTTCTATCACCTTAGGAAAATTTTTAAGAAGGGAAATTACAGTCCTCCTCTCCCAGATGTTGCTTTTCTCCAAGAAACTACAAAGCTGGATGTTACAGAATTTTCTCACTTTCTCATGTAGCATCCTCCAACGACAAATCCTTCCATTTGACCAAATGATCTCTGATCACCCAGTTCCCCAATATACTCTCCCAGGTCTCCAATATAGACTTGGTGTCAAAACTAAATGCCCCTCATCATCCAAGGGAGGAAACTCAGTTGTTGTTGTAACCTGCTTCCCCAACGCCTTTTTCAGAAATGAGATATGGAACACGTTACAAATATGGTTCTCTAAAGGTAGCTCCAAATAATAAGCCACCTCTCCAACCCTCCTGATCACAATATACGACCCATAAAATTGGGGTTGAAGCTTTTATTCCCCGTTCTACTTCTTTGAATACTATATATATGGCTGCAAACATAGGTAGACCATGTCCCCTACCTCAAACTGTCTCTCCACCCTGTGCTTATCAACATACATATTTTGTTTATTTTGAGCTACCTGCAACTTGTTCTTGAGAGATCAGAGAATATCCTGCCTCTCTTGAACCCAATAATTTTCCCCTCGGCCCCTCCTATCTCCAAACATCATATCATAAAAAGAGAGGGCATCATATCGATACAGTGCTCGGAAAAGAGACATACAGATCGACATGTGATAATTATTTTTGTAGCATAACTCTCCTAGTTGAAGCCACTTTACCCAGGTTTTTTGTTGCCCTGACACATAGTTGTGTAGGTATCCTTCCAACCACTTTTCCACAATATATGTCTGCCCATATGTCTATGGGTGATAGCTAATGCTGGGTGTAAGCTCTTTTCCTACCAACTGGAATAACTCCTGCCAAAAATCCTCCATAAATCTTCTGTTCCTATCACTAATAATGGTCTTGGGAAGACCATGTAATCGGAAGATCTCCTGAAAAAATAACTCAGCCACCTAGGAGGTTGAAGATCTCGATGAGATGGCAAAGTAATGGGAAAACTTGGTCAATCTGTCGACCACAACATAAATGCAATATCACCCCTGGGCAGTTTGAAGCCCCGTGATAAAGTACATGGGCACACTCTCCCAAATCCTCTCTAGAATGGGAAGCGACTGTAATAAACCCGCGGGATGTGATAGCTCCACCTTGTTCCTCTGACAACCTACACAATCCCGCACGTGCCTCAAAACATCACCCTTGAGCTCCCGCCATGATAACCTCTCCCTAATGGCACGATACGTCTTAAGGAACTCTCGATGTCCTGCTAGAGGGGAATCGTGGGTTGCCTGCATAATTATATCCTTAAGCTAAGATCCTCGCACCAAGTATATCCTATCCTTGTAGTATATCACATCATCCATCACCCAAATTTTTTCATCCCTGTGTGTGTCGTCTAGAATCTCGCAAACATGCCTGTATTTGTAGTACTCAACCAAAATTTGAGCCTTCCAGTCATGGGTGACATCCATCAAGGATAGTATTTCTGGCCTCCTAGAAAGGGAATCTTCCACCGTGTTATGTTTTCCCTTCACGTACTCGATCTCAAAATCGTAAGCCTGAAGCTTACTCACCCATTTCTGCTTCCTCTCCTCCAATGACCATTGATCCAAGAAAAACTGAAGATTGTTGTGATTAGCCTTCACCTTGAACCAGTTACCCACCAAATATTGTCTGAACTTTGCCAGTGCATGCATCACAATGAGCATCTCTTTGTCATAAAAATAGTACAATCGCTCATGGGGTAGTAGCTTCCTGCTCTCAAATGCAATAAGATGTCCCCCCTACGTCAACACAGACCCAACTCCCTTACCAGAAGCATGACACTCCAACACAAAGGGCCGCGTGAAATTCAAAAAAGCTAAGAAAAGATAACTGCTCATAACCCTCTTTAGGCACTTAAAGGCCTCCTATTCCGCCTCCATCCACTCAAAAGCCCCCCTTTTTTTAAAATCGGTAAGGGGTGTTGTAAGCTGTGAGAATCCCCTCACGAATCTCCTCCAGTATGCGCAAATGCCTAGGAAACCCCTCAACTTTGTAATATTCCTAGGTGTGGGCCAATCCAATATGGCTTTGATATTCTCCTGGTGTACCTTCACTTGATCCTCCCCAACCACGTGCCCAAGATACAACATATCTGTCATTCTAAATTCACATTTGGACATCTTTGGATACAACTGCTACTCCTCAAGTATGTGAAGCACTACCTCCAAATTTTGAAGGTGCTCCTCCCAAGTCTGAATATAGATGAATATGTCGTCAAAGAAAACAAGGGAAAAGTGCCTCAATTTCCCACAAAACATGTGGTTCATACATGACTAGAATGTAGCCAGAGCATTGGTTAGCCCAAACTGCATCACCAAGAACTTGAAATGTCCATAGTGACCCCAAAAGGTAGTCTTAGGGATGTCCTGTTCCCTCACCCGGATCTGATGATACTCCGAGCGCAAATATATCTTAGAGAATTATTTTTCTCCTCTAAGCTCATCCATCAACTCCTCAATGCATGGGATGGGATATTGGTTCTTCAATGTCTTATTATTGAGGGCCTTGTAGTCAATGCTGATGCGTATGTCCCATCCTTCCTTTTCACCAGCACCACAGAAGAAGCGAAGGGAATCGAGCTAGGCCTGATGTGACACACCCTCAATAACTCCTGGATTCCACTCTCTATCTCGTCCCGATAGTTCTTTGGGTGCCTATACAAGGTGGTGATGACTACGTTCAATCCATCCTCCAACTCAATAGTGCGCTCGAACCCACGATCAGCTGGTCTGCCTGGTGGAACCTCCCCAAAAAACCCTTGGTGCCTCTCCAACAAGGCCAGTATGTCCAGATGCACAAGCTGCGTTTGAACCCCTTTCTCCAAAATTATCATCTCAACTGCCCACTCTACATCCCCATGCTATCGATCTGCCTCCATCCGGTGAGCTGAAAATGTCTAGGGTGGATAAGGGTGCATTCCGCTCAATAATACCAGCTTCCCATCTGGCCCCACAATCTCCATTTATAGCTTCTTCCAGTCCATGGAAACCCTCCTGAATTAGTACAACCACTGAACACCCAACACCATGATATTTTTTGGAACATAAAATACAAAAAATTTATTAGTGAGCGAGTAGTTCCCCATCCTCAAATTCAACCCAGGAACATACTTCGTGCACTCCATGGTCCAGACTCATGGCACCAACACGGAGGACCCCTCAAATGTCTCTATCTGGATGCCCCTATGCTCCATCATCTACGAATCAATAAATTTGTCGGTAGCCCCACTATCTACGAGGACTGACACTCACTGCCCCTGTATTGCCCCCCTAATCCTGAGTGGCAAGTACTTTGGAACTCCCCGAAATGAAGCAAGGACTCCCTCGGATGGGGAAAACTTTCCTCTTAGTGGAGGTGGTGGTGGCCCTCCTGCTAAATTTCCTCCCTCATCTCCCTACTCATCTCACATCTCAGCCTCCTCATCTAGATCATTGTATGAAAACATCTCAACAAAATGGGACTTTCCCTTGGTGCACTTGTGCGTGAGTTTCCAAGGCTCCTGACACGTGAAGCACAACCTCCTCCTCTTAAGGTCTCTCTAGGTTTCATCATCCATATGGCCACGTACTCCATCCCTCTGAGGTGTCCTAGTGTCTCAACTGCCCTGTGGGGCCGTGGGTCTAGTAGGAGAGAAATCTCGAGTCTTGGGAACTACATAATTTATATCCTGGGTCCTGGATATAGCATCAGTAACTAGTATGGGTTTGTAAGCCCTCATCCAACCTCGCAAAGGCTCAAAAAGCCCCCCCACAAATAGTATGATTAGTTGGGCCTTTGAGATTTCTATCACCATCATTGCTAGTCAGCCTCAGATGGGATAATGCCCTAAAATTCAACTTCGGGTCTTTCCTCTCAAATCTCTCTAGCACCCTCCAGGTGAACTCTGTGTAAAAGGTGATATGTATGTGTCCCAATATGATTAGCACATGATACCACCACTCCTAGGCATCCCCCTCCAAATGAAGAGTAGAAAATCGTATAACATCAACTTCGTGCATGGGGTTTAGGTGGAAATATGTGTCTAACTTCTGGATCCAGGCCCTGGTTGAACTCTTTTCCAAACCATCAAAGTTCAGGAATGTAACCTTCCATGCTATCTTCTGCACATCCTCTTTGGATGTTTACCCTCTGTAGTGGGATCCAACCCCTATATCACATCTCTCCCAAAAATACATAACCTGCTTAATCCGGGAATACAACCCCTCATACTGATCAATACCAGACGCAACTGAGTGGACCAAATCTGCAACTGGGTTTGGCTCCCTCTAAGGCTCTGGCTCATCCACAAAGTGAGGCAAATTAGGACGTCCAACTTTCCCATGCTAGGGAGTATGTGGGGGAAGATAAGTACAGGTTCCCCCTCCTACTCTGGAACCCCCATCACCTTGAAGCTCTCCCTCTGGCCCTCCACCCATCTACAACCCCATCACCTCTTGCATCATGTCCATCATGAGTTGCCCTTGCCTCAACATTTTTTGATTAGTTCTTAGAAGCTCCTCGAAAACCTGAATCTGTCCCATTTTCCTGGGCTGCTCATTGTTCTCTTGATTTTCCATCCCACCTCTGATATTCTCCACCTCGGTGTCTGAAAAGGGATCTAGGCCTTATTCTCTACCTTGACCTGTGCCTCTGCCTCTACCGGGGCCTCTCTAGAAGACCAATCATTGATATTTAGGTGGCATCACCTGCTCCTGTTCCCCACTCTGGCTAAGAACATGCTTTGATACCAATGTTATATTCCTAATATAAATTTACAATGATCACAAAAGACATGCAATAATTTCAACAAAAGAATTATTTAGTGAACACACACAAACAAAACTTCTACCCAAAACACCAAATAGGCGAGTTTTTATTATATGTAATTGTTGGAGTACAATGGGAAATGCAAGGACTACACCTAGGCTTGCACAAGGAAACTTACAAGCCTCAGGTGATTAGTAAAAAAGTTCCCAACTACTGTAGAAGTGTTCCACTCTAGAAAACTACACTGGCCTAATATTTTAGTATTGATGGTTGACTTGAGACCCTAATTTTCCCCATCAAATCTACTCCAAAATTTTTCTAAAATTAGGGTTGAACTCCTTGTCAAAAACCCAAAAAATATAGAAAGGGATTTCCCTAGTTTTGACCCTCCAAATTCAGCCTCCGATAGCTTGGCCCTTCTCAACAATGAAAAATCTACACTCGTAGTTGAATCTGATAATTACTGATCCAAAAATTCTAGAAACCCCCTCCAAATGAGCTTCCAACCAAAATCCCAGCAAACCAACTACTCAATCCACCAGCGAAGACTTCTTTCGAACAACCCACAAAAATGACCACGCAGTCCTGTAGGAGATGGCGTAGTTCCTAAGCCTAGGAATTAGTTCTGAAGGATGTGATCTCTCCCTATTGAAATTCCACTCCCCTTATCTGGAAATTGACCAAGGAACACCCCAACAACACTATTTTCTCGAATCCCGACACCACTTCTCCTCCAAGACTGTGTGGCTTCTCTTTTCGCGTCCCTAATGAACTAGAATAGTGTAATTCATGTAGGATGTGTCTCTTCCGGTCTCCAAAATGAAGGTGAAATCCTTCCTAGGGTGGCACTCGAGGTCCACCGAAGAAAGGATGAGCTTAAATCCTTGGGAAGATTTTGTGCTAAGCAACACGTTGTAGCTCAGTTGAACAACTAAAGAAAAGATGAGTTGTCAAATTGTTAAAAGCCCTAAATGATGCCTCTTTCCTCTTATTTATGTTTGATGGCCTTGAGTTTCATGTGGCTACCTCATAAGACTTCAACCTCACTTAGGAAAAAAAAATTCCTTACCAAGTGGTATGTATTATTTGTTGGTGAGTGCCCCCACATTCCTCTAAAAAGTTCCTTGACCCACTTTTCCTAAGTTTCTCCACCAAAATTCGCCTTAAACAAAAAATGAAAAAATTTAAAAAATTGATCTATCACCTTATGAAATTTTTTAGGAAGGGACATTACAATGTTGTTTCTAACACTGCATTGTGCCATCCTACACTGCATCCAACACTACTTTGCGCTGCAATTGATCTCATGTTTTTGTAGCTCCTGCAACTAAGAACAAAACTTTGATTCAACTATGTACTTGTATTGCCATTGTCTCTTGAGTCTCTGAACGCAACTAGCCTTTGCACTGTCTATTGAGTATATGTCTGCGCCCTGAATGGTTATGCGCCAGTCAATAAATGACTGCAACTAGTCTTGCAACTATCCCTCAATATCTGACTACTCCTTGTTAAACACTAATCTATATGTTGTTGAAATCTATGGGCCCCTATAGCTCTGGTATTAATCCGTGAGGAAACATCTGTTTGATGTTATCCTCCATGGATCCTACCCAAATATCTGCAACTATGGGAAATAGAGCTCAAGATCTTCCCACCTTTCTCATGGACGTATAGTTGCATACAAAGCGAATTTATTCTCCAACCTTAGACAAATTATCGATCTCTACTGAAGCTACTGATTTTTCCTGCTTCTCCTTATTCTCCTTCTTCTTCTTGGGATATTGAGTACTATAGTGACCAAACTCACCACATCTGAAGAACTTGATATTCGACAATTTTTTCTTTTTCTTTTCTTCCCCCTTTCAGCTTTGTCCCTGAATGAGACCTTTCTTTTCCTTCCCCTTCGATGCAAGGGCTACATTCTCCTTGTTTTTCACATTATTGAGTCATTTGCTACTATTTTTGTTGATATTACTCTCGACCAAATCAAGCCTCATCTCTTCCTGAGTTAAATCGACCCACAAATTATTCCATCCAGGTCGTTGATCTTGTCTAATAATACCTTGGATGAAATTTCCCATTCCTTGGTTAAATCGTTGAGAGTTGTACGAATTAGCTCACTCTTGAGAGGTATTTCTCTAATTGCTGCAAGATCATTTGAGACAATCTAAATTCTAGTGAGATAAGGAGTGACTCCTTCACCCTTATGCATCATGGTGGTCCTTAGCTTCTCTTTCAAGGACATCTTTCTATTCTTGAAAGGATTCTAGAAAAGAGTTGCAACAACATCCCACATTTCTTTGGAAATATTCTTTCCAACTATATGTGAGACTATATGATATTGAACTCCATCAAGGATCATCCTCTTCGCCTTGGCCATATCCTTATTGTAGTTCTCTAGTTGTTGCAGATTTGTAGGTATGGCTATAAATATTTCTGCATACGTCTTCAAACCATGCTCATCTAGAAGGAAAGTAATTTTGGCTTAGAGGCTCCATATAACCTATCCTGATCCTGAATTATTATTTATTCCATTTTCGTAAAACTCAAATAAATAGGAATCTTCTCCCTTTCCTGCTCGGATGCCTGCTCTGTTACTTCCACTCCCTCCTAGAATGCACAAATTTTCCTGTTGTTTCCTTCTCCTACGGAAATATTAGATTTCCTCCAGAAAATTGGATTTGGAAACCCTCGAGGAAATTCTGAAAATTACTCTCTCTGTGCTTTTTCTCTTCCACTCAGCATTGGTTTACTGTTGCAAACCAACTGTGCCCAGATCTGCTCAACGAAATCTATGATATTATCACCAAAACTACTTCCCAGCAATATCACTGCAAATGAGTCTCTTCGAATTTTTCTACTGCCTACAAACTGATAATCGAACCCTGCCTCTGCTAATTCGCACTCCCTACTTGTGGTTTGCGTAGATCCAAAATATTTACCTAGATACTCCCTCTGAAGCTGCAAAATTTCTCCCTCATCACTGGGCCTCTGATTTGCCTTCAAAAATGCTCTCATACCATGTGAAATTTTCAACTCTATTGTAGCAACTGGAAATCAATTTTCTAACTAAATATTATTATGTGCAGTTTATTTTCTATTACGGAAAACAATGAATAAAATCAAAACTGCAATTTTTAGCAAAAATAAAATGCAGCGTGGAAATAAATTTAGAACTCAGAAAATAGAGCACACACAGAATGAAATTGAGACTGGTATTTTGGGACAAATGTCCTAGGAAAAAACCAATGTGGGAAAATCGGTGCAACAAATGAGGGTTTTATTATTATATGCAGCAGTGAAATCTGAGTACAAAAGTCTGGATGTCAAACTCGCAATCCCCCACAAAATAATTTGGGCAAAAATTAGTTAGACAATATTTTCTCACTCGACACTGATCTCAGTTCCGAAACTGGCACAAATTTGGTCATCGAACACCCCTGCATCGGCCTCTGGGCTGCCTATGCACAAGCCAATTTGTATTGCCTCTGGAACTTCTTTGATGTTGTCATTTTTTCCAAATCAACCTCTGAGAATGACTTGCTTGGCCTTATGGAAATTTTCTCGGCCAACAATAATTGAATCAACCCTCTCTTTGGCTAAATCGAACCCTCCTTTGAAGCTTCCTGTGCAACCTCAATGAGGAAAACTCAACCCTCTTGCTGTTGTCTCTCCAAAACTGGAAACTCCTCTAGAATCACTGTCTCTTCTCCCTTTTTGTCTTTGCGTCTCTTCTAGCTCAAATTCTTCTTCCCTGATAAAACTCTACAACTGGATAGCTCGATCTTCTAAGGAACTCGCTCTCCTGATGTGCTCAAGTGTGTCTTCCCCTCTACCCATCGAGTTGCTATTATAATTTATTGTTGGTGAACCAATGACCAAGGATAGATCTCCATCAATGGATAATACCATCTCAAAATGAATCTGTGAGTTTCTAAAGAATTCTCACTTTTATGAATTAATTTTGTTTAATTAATCGATTTCCCTAAGTTAGACTTAGGCATTTTTAATTGTCGATCAATTAATTTAATTGAGCTATCTCTGGGTGTTTTCCCCCAAAACTTTTTCTGATTTTTGGAGATTTTGTGTTTCTTACCCTCTATGACCAAATTTGATACTAGAACACCTGTATGATGCTACAAAAACTAGTAAATTGAACCAATAGACCCTTGCGACTAGGAATCGGTCCGAACCGGACCAAAAAAATGATCAACCAAAAACACACAAAATATTCGAATTTAAAAGAAAACCACATATATCATTATGGGAATTTTGAGGTCTAAAATGGGCCTCCTAAGGAAATAATAAAATAATAGCTAAACCAATAAAATTATATTTATGAATTTGCAATTCACTTTTTGCACCACGCTCCATGTAACCATAGTTAAATTCAATTCAAAAGTTGTACCAAAATAAAATTAATAAAAAAATTGTATTGATGTGACTATAAATAAGAATGAGATTTTCAAGAAAAAGTCATTATCATTGAACAAATAATGCATTTGTCCTTTGTACTTAAATAACTTAAAATAAAATATAAATATAAATTTATAAATTCTTAATTATATTATATGCTATTAATTACAATTTATATTATTTAAATTGTATAATAACATGTAATTAATATAATATACAAAAATAATATAATATAATATAATAAATGTATAGGGATAAGCATTGTTTCTTTCAAGAAATATGAAATGAAAATAATATATTTTTATTCAAAAAGTGTGAAATGACATTTATTATGAGTACTTTACTTTGACTTTAAAAGTACTTAAAGCACTACCATGGTTAACCATGAGCTTTTATCCACCATTGAGAATGTGACAAGTAAGTACATTTAACTCAAGCAATGCCACCTCAACCATTAGGGATTATGTCATCCCTTAAAATGTGATTGGTTCTTATTAAGTGAATTTTGATTGTATATTTTCCTTAGGAGACCCATTTTAGACTCATGTGCATCCATATGAATCTGAACCATTTGTTATCATTCTGTAATTTAAGAGATTGTGAGAATAAACACATAGGACAACATCAAAACCACTTTGGAAGCTGGGATCTAGCCCTGCCAGCTTCACAGAGGGATCTCTCTATAAAATTTAGCTATGTTTTATGTGAATTTTAGGCTAGTTATTACAGTACTGATTGTTTGTTTGAGTTGGATTTTTTGGTTGATTAAATTTTTATAATTCCATCTCGGCTATGGAGTCTAAATATTTAACTAGATTTGCATCAAAATTTGAAGGAGTGTCGCAGGGCAAGCTAGGTTGCACTGACTAGATCTTTCAGGATTTTAAATGAATTATGAAAATTGAATAAATGTAAAGGTCAGTAGAAATTAAGGAGAAATGAATTATTCCTCAATTTGACCTCAACAGAAAACATATAACTTACAAACAACATAATAGGGTGCTCTTTATAACATATCCTATTTGTCACAGTTTTTGTTATGTCATTAAGCTTTTCAGAAATATAAAGAAAGAAAAACAATTAATAACACATTAACAAAAGAAAAACATCACTAATTGGTACACCACATGAATCATGTGAAGAATGTCCTTATATTATTGATGCTTCCAGCAACCAGAAAAATTAGAATGCTTAGAAGAAATTATACTCAACAATCAACCCTTAATACTTAAAACTGTGAAGTAGTTATACTAAATTACAAAATCATTGTCTCAATTGACAGTCTATTATTGGCATTATCTCAAACAATAAAATCTATCTTTTACATAACAATTGGCAAGGTGTAGAATAGTGTGGAAAGTTGGCTCTATTTTGGAGGAAATAATTGTTGAATATGCCTATTCCTGTGTTGCACTGGTTGATGTGTTGGCCTGTGCTGTCTGCCTCCGAATTGTTGCTTCAGTCCTGTAACTCACAGAGTTCATCCCACCTATCTTCATCTGGAATGGTTAATTTAATTACCTTTCGGTAAATCTCATCAACCTCTGTATATCTGGAAAAGGTGGGTTTTACAAAAAAAATATGATTTACTTCATGCTAGATGAAGAAATCATTACCCATAGCTTTAAAAAATGCTCTGCTTCTCATGCTGCCTTTGATGCTTGAAAATTTGGAACTAGCTCTGGCTATCCATTTCAAGTTTCTAACATAGCCTTCAAAATTAATTAACTTGTCATTAATTACAAGTAAAGAAGGTAGACCCTTTTGAGTTTAAGGCTCAATTCTGGCAAAAAATCTGTTGACTGCTACCTTCAAACTTTGACACTAATCTTCTAGCTGAACAACTAGATTTTTTTGGTAACAATCCTCTTCACCTCTAGAATGGTTTTTGTCCTATCATCAAATCCTAAATAATCAAGTTCATATATGCTCTTAGAGTTTAGGAATTTGATAATGTTTGTTGTTGTAGTAGGAATTTCTCATAATTCTTGTTTGATCTCTGTTATAGCCTCTTTTTCTCTTTTGATTAACTCTTTCTGCTCAAAGATGATCTAAATGTAGGCCCAGATTTCAACAATTGACTACATAATGTATGTCCAAATGATTTCCTTCTCTTGGGCCAAGGTCTATCCTATTGTTGATTCCCTTTCATATTTCTGCAATCTTTCAATCAACTTCTGAGCTCTCTATGACTCTGCTGAGTGAGAAGCCTGACTCCTTGTCTTCTGGTCTTGTAAAGATTTGACGTGGTCCTACAATTTCTTGATTTCTTCTGTCTAAATGGAAAATTTTTAAACTGCGTTAGTTAACTGTTCAATACCATCTACTGTCTGCGTATTCTGGGGAGTAAAAGTTGTAGTTGTTGTTGTAGGAATCATTGTAAGAGGTACAAACTCTAATGGAATCATAGACAAATTTTCATTCTTCTCTATTTCTTTGATTATCTTACCCATTTCAGTCTCCATCTGCCTTATCTGTGCATTTTATTCCATGATGAGCTTCATCATGTCAGTCTTCTGGGTCTTTGTCTCCTCAATATCCTTGGTAAGGGGATCTTCAATGGCTGACAGCTTCAACTGCTTTCTCAATGCTGCTATGTCAGCATTCTTCTTCTTGATTATTTCCTCTGCAACCTTCATGTTTGCAGGGTCATATCCCATCTTGACCACTAAATCTTCTAAGGATTTAATTCTTGTATCCTTTTCCAGAGAAGAAATATTTTCCATTTTCAACTGTGACTGTATATTTGATAAGGAAACATGCATTTTCGAAAGATTCATGGTAGTATTAGTTAGGGTTGAGGAAATAATTTTACCTGTCTGCTTATGCATCTCCATTTGGTCAATGACATGGATATCCTTTATGTCGAATTCAAATGTTGTCTTCTTGTAATTGGATGTTGATTTTGGCTGTGGAATTTGGGCCTCAAGGAAGGCCATCTGTATCCTACCCTTCTTTGAATCAAACATTTATAGAAACTTGCTTTGAGAGCTATAAGTATGCTTCCAGAATTGGGCATAGGTGTTGTTCTTAAGAATTTAATTCTTAAGCTTTATCTCCCTGAACCTGTCAAATACTGTCTTCTCCTTCTCTCCTTGGATAACCTTATATTGTCTGGAAAGTTTCTTGTTGGTCATGAGATACTGAAGATATTGTTAGAGAAGTAGTAGATTGGCCACCTACTTGAGAGGAGGATGGTGTTTATTTTATCACCATATCTACATCTTTATTTGAATTATTATATGTATCAGCCTTAGGATTTAGCTTTTTTATTTTCCTATACATGATCTTAAAATATTTACCTGAACTATTAGTCACTGAGCATGACTCTTCTTCTCTTAGTCTTTTAACTGCTTTCTCTTGTGGGACAAGAGTTTGTGATGTTGATGTAGATACCAGTTTCTCCTCAGGTTCTTGTAATGTATTTTCAACCCAAACTAACTAGTTCATATATATTTCTATCTCAGGCCTCTGGGTATTAATGTAAGGATTAGTTTTGTTTTCTACTCTCAACTTTGAAATGATTCCCAGAGGGTCATAGGACAAGGTGAAACTCAAGTTGAACTTCATCTCTTTCAAAATTTTATCTAAGTCCTCCCCTGCTGACCTGCTATTGCAAATAAAATACCCAATATGTTTCTTTATTTTGAACTGGGACTTTTTCTTAGCTCATACAATATGGATTTCATCTGAATTCAACATCTGTCT
This sequence comes from Pinus albicaulis, assembly GCA_034641835.2. NCBI lineage: Eukaryota > Viridiplantae > Streptophyta > Pinopsida > Pinales > Pinaceae > Pinus > Pinus albicaulis. The sequence goes on along the minus strand of CM076577.1, from coordinate 1,004,013,414 downwards.
GATATATTCAAGAGAAAAAATCCTTATTGGGAGGAATTTTGGGAGCTTATAAGGTGTAAGCTCACATCCATAGACTCTGATCTCGATGTAATTGTGGTACAAGTACCAATCTCCTGTCTTAGCCTGATCTTTCAAATGAAAAATTCTCTTGATATCTTCACTTATCCTGGGTTCTGTTGTACTACTTAAGACACTCATAGTTGGGTGGAAAAACTTCTCAATGAACAGTTTGTAAGATAATTTTTGTTGTTCTTTCATCAATAAAGATGTCAAGAATATCAGTGATTGTTGGTTGCCTTCTTTATCAAGATTCTGCATGGAAAATTTGAACTTATTTGATTGATAATATAAAAATAAATATACCAAAATGGAAGAGTATGTAAACACTTCTTCAGTCTAAAACTTAAGAAACTGCTCATGAATGGTGTCAGCTAGGAATTGGTTGAAATTGAAAATAATAGACAGTTTGCTATCTGTGGAAAAGATAGAAAGGAATCATAAAATGGGTTCATCTACCACTGATCATAATAATAACCAAGGATGTATGAAATCACTGTTATTATCTACTTAGCTTGATCAGGGAAGATGGAGGAAGGGTATGGAGGGTTTTTCTTTGGCAATTGGGTATTTTTTGGTAAAAATATGTCAAAGATCTTGGATCTTTTAGCAAAATCGATCTTTTGGTAAAGTTCATTGAGGGATCCTAAGGAGAAACGAGTGCTATTTTCCATAGAGGGAGCTTGCATCATTTGGTTAATTGACTGGGTAGTGATGGTTAAAAGGATTTCACCAGTAGGGGCAATGATGGCTCTTTGATTGGGAAGGTAACAGGTTTGTCATTTTCTGATGAATTCAGGGGAATGTAAGGTGTGAGGGAAGATATAGTGAGGGATATTGGACTCCAAGAGTCCAATCTCATCTAATTTATGAATATATTTTTCTTCCAACCATCAATATAGTTTGAACAGTTGAAATTACAATTGTATCTTAGCGATATTATAATCCCTATCTGCTAAAGGAATGTGGTCTAAGTCTATGGAAGGATGGACTAAAGGATTCAGAGGGTCCTCCTGGTTCTTCTTCTTAGGAGGCATGATTAATTGTGAGGAATTTGATTGGAATTTGGAAGAACAAGGTTACCAGGAACACATAGAATCTGAGTGATTGGTTGAAGGAGAGAGGTAAGGTACTGTCACTAGTTTGCAAACCGATAAACTGATAAAAGATTGGCACAATTTTAAATCTTGTGACATATTTCCACTTGCACAGGAAAAATGACAGTAAATATTGAAACATATCAATTACATGGTTTATATAACAAATACAGGTTTTATGTTGCAAAGGGAGCGGGTTCATTGGATTAACAATCATCGAATGGCAATTAAATGATTAATGGATAATCATCGAATGGCAATTAAATAAAATTTGTAGGGTTTCAAATTTTGACTTTGGATCAAAATATTAGGAACAAGCATCAAAACTTAGGATAAAACATTAATAGCTCATATATATCCCTTTATGTGCCCAATGCTTAATGAACCTCAAAAACTTAGGATATAGCATTTTAATCCATTTCCAAGCCAAAACATTTCTACCTCCCCTTTCAAATTCACATTCTTTTTGCTAAAATAACATTTTTTATTTCTTCTACGGGTGCATTTAGACTAGCAAACCCATATTTTTTTTTTTTTATAAATGAAAAATCCGTTCTATCCTATCACTTATTTATCCTATTGATTCAGATTATATAGTTGATCAATGTCATTTTCTACCTAATTTTTTATTTACCAAGATCAGACTGTTTGGTAAGTCTTTGTTCTCTAACCTAATTTACAAAAATTCAAAATTTCTTAACCATGATTAAGATGTATGGTTTAAACAAATAGCTAGTCATTGTGGCATTTCAAACAAACTGCAAACAACCTTATTTTATTTGACAGAAATAAAACTATCTATCAGTAGTGGCAGTTGAATTTGCAGCACTTTTAGTGTTATTTTCTTTTCTTTTTTCTTTTGTGGTTTATGATGTCATTTTTATTCTTTTTTCAAATTTTCTTTCTTTTCTTCTTTTTCTCTTTATTCATTTTTTTTTAGATATATTTTTGGAAATCATTTACAAATTGAAAACTATTTACAATATAAGATTACTGAGATAAAATACTCAATCACCTTGAGATCCCATAAATTATAGGACCCTAACACCATTTATACACAAATAAAAAAAAATATCATTTATAGAGCATGCAAGGGTGCACATAACCAAAATAGCACCGAGTGCAATCCATTTTTGAACCGAAAATACATTAAAAATAATAATAATAAAAAAATAAAAAAAATAAAAAAATCATCCAAAAAAAATCATGCTACAACAAATACCTACATATCATCAAAATATGTTCATATATTGAGATCTTCGTCATCAATATCACTCTAAGCATTAAAATAAGGTTAAAAATGATTAGCACATTAATTCAAATTTTTGTTTGAGTGATGGGTACATTTTTAGTAGGATCATGATAGAGGAGTTCAAGAAACAATGCCACTAACATCAAGGTCCATAGAGGGATTGCTGCTTTTGATTAAATGCTAATTTGGTACCTTCATACATGACAAAATCTAATGGAAACATTGCAATCCCCCCAATCCCGAAATCTTGAAAAATTGTTACATATGCAGGATTTTGAGTGAGATCTAAAATTCTACTTTCTCCATATGACATCCAATGAGATCAGAACCACTCTCAAACATCCTGAGTCATTTCATGGTAATGTTAAAAAATTAATTTTAAGAATTTGACATCACCATGAATTGCATAGCAATATTAGGGCCATATGATTGAATATTAGGCACCTATTGTGGGCTAGTGCCCAACCAAGAAAAAAATCAAAAGAAGAAGAAAAAAAAAACAAACCCCACTTGTTGCGTTCTACGCAACTTTACCGAATTGACCAGTTCGGTGAAAATGGTCTACTCGGTACTGAATTGACGAAAAACAGTTCAAGTCACTAGTCCAAACCAGTTTTTTCCTCAACAAGGTCAGACCGAGCGGTTTAAACCAGTTCAATCCAGTCCTGATAACACTGGATGATATGTGTGTGTGGATGATTGTCAACTAAAAGAAATCAATAATAATTTGATGTTTTCCATTTTTATCTTAAATTTTTAATTCTTTATTTGTGCATGAGCAAATAGGCTGGCATGACCAAATGCTTATCAGCATATTAAAAATGTAATTTTGTTAGTTGTTCTCAAGTTGAATAAAATTAAGATGTTCTCAAATTGAATAAAATTAAGATTTTTCCTTGGATTTTTTATTTTTATTTTTTTATATAAATATCATTAACAATAATGTGAATCTCCCTATAACTAATTTGAGCACTGGCAATAACGTGAAGCTTGCTAACTAGGTCAATCACAACCCCTAGTATAAACATCATTAGCAATAATGAAAAGCCCACTAACTATATTAACCACAATCCATGATGCTTCTTCGATTATTTGAACAAAATGGCTGAATATGTACTACTTGCCTCCATGAGTAATTTAATCAGACAAAGACTTATACAAGCATATTACACTCCAAAAACTCCATGTGAAAGAACTATGAAAATAATGATATAATCTTCCCCGTAAAACCAAGCAAGCATATTACACACAACAAAAACTCTATGTGAAAGAACTATGAGAAGAATGATATAATATTCCCTGTAAAACCAAGCAAACATTTTCGTTATAGTACATAAATAGATTTTTATCCATGTGAAAGAACTATGAAAAGAATAATATAATATTCCCTGTAAAACCAAGAAAACATTGTCATTATAGTACATAACTAGATTATTATTATAAAGTAAAAATGCATGTTTACTCTCGAAACAAAATAGTCTTTTTGAAACCAAGACTGTAGCCTCAATTCATGAATGCCTTCTTTAGAACAATAATGTAACACAACATAACTTACATTTAGCATAAAGATGTATGTAAATTCTTTAAAGAAAGCATTCTAAAACGGGCTCTACAGCTTCATTCCACGAATGCCTCGATTAGGAAAAAAATATTATATAAAATAAAGAGTGTAATTCGAAACAAATTATTGGGTGAATAGGAAACAAAGTAATTTGACATTGAAATTCAAAAAAGAAATATTAACTGTCTTCAAACCTGGGAAATAGGTTCTGCCATGTTCGATTACTTTAGCAGACTTGAACCTGCCTGCCTAGAAACAAAAAGTACCAATAATAAGACACACCTCGAGTCATGCAATTTGTAATCTCATCTTAAGCCTACATGTCACACAATTTTTAAAAAATCAAGAGATGTACTATCGAAAAGGATTTATAAAAACAAATTTAATTTTAAACCTAAAGATCGAGGAGGCACATCACATTTCAAAGACACATTTAACACATAGGGAAAATATGTACCTGGGTCTTTGAGGTGTGGTAGCGATACCATCATGTACCATTCACCACCACCCTAAAAATCCAGCATAATATAACCTAAAATAACCTACTTTTAGTATAAAAATGCATGTAAATTCTTTACACACAAAATATTCTGAAATCTATAGCCTCATTTCATGAATGCCTCGATTTGAAAAAAAAGAGTAAGAAAAGAGTAAGGGACAAATTATTTGGAAAAAATACAAAGCAAGTTACACGGTTTCTAAGCATTAATTATAGGGGGAAATACAAAGGATGCGACTATGAGTGTTTAGTCAATAGCCACACAAGTTTGGAGAAAAAAATTGAAAAAATAAAAAAGAAAAATCAAAGTTAAGCTACAAAGTATCCACACATGTTAATCAAAGCAATAAAGGCTTTGAGCATTAACTATGAGGGAGAGTCTGAAGGATTCAACTAGTCAATGACCACACAAACTTGAAAGAAAAAATAAATACATACAAAAATTTGAAATTAATGCCTATACAAGCTTGAGAAAAAATTATATGTTCACAAACTACAAAGGTTCTAAGAATGTTCATCTAAAAGGTTTCAAAAATTAAGAATAAGGGGCAATCCCAAGGATATGACTATTAATGGTGAGGCAATAACCACTCAATATATGAATGTTAAGTCAAGAACCATAAGCTCGAAGAAAAAATAATAAAGTACAAAAAAATATATAAATTAAGTTACAAAGGAATAAACAATAGGTTGAATCACTAGTTTAAACTTTAAACTTTAAACTTTACTATCTTGTTGATTTTCTATATAAACTTTGGAGTAATTCCCTGCAACAAGGCATTTATTACTAGAAATTGGTTTTAATAACTAGGGAACAAGAGTATTGGGCTTTACGATATCATGATCATTATTACTTATTTAGTAAATATTACTTTAAACTTGTTATGCATAAACTTAAAGTATTATAAAACTAGATGGAATCTATTTTATATGACAATTTTATGAAGGCGGTTTATGGTATAAATGATTTTATGTTTTCCAATATCAAATATAAGTGCATTAAATAATTCAATTTATAATGGTAAATTCTTTTAATAATCTCCTTAAATTAAAGTCAATGGTTATCATAAACTAATGAAGTTTCATAATTTTCATAAAACTAAGAAAGAAACAACAAAATGACTATAAATACTTCACCAAAAGAGGAAGGAAAAGAAATGCCTTACCCTTTACTAGAAGCCATTAACTCTTGCTTCTAAACCCATATATTCTTTCCCAACCTTTGAATATCAAGAGCTCTAGTCCAGCCTTGAAAAGCACAAACAATGATGCATTTTTTCTCAGTACCTAATTACATTGGAAAAACACTTAATCGTTATATCAAAATAACACTAGAATGATATATGTGTAGATGATTGTTAACTAAAAACAGGTTAGTAGGTTTTTTTTTTCTTTTCTTTATCTTAGCAATAATGTGAATCTTGCTAACTAAATCAATCACAACCCCTAGCATAAACATCATTAACGATAATATGAAACTCACTAAGTATATTAACTACAATCTGTATTGCTTCTGTAGTTGAACAAAATGGCAGAAGGTGTACTAATGCAGGAGCATTAAGGTAGAGCCAGCAATGTGACAAAGTTGGTCGCATGTTGTGGCTTGGAAAGAGGGCTAACATTCCTAATCATTTGAAGCCTTTGTCTTTTTGTTTAATTTTAATTTGGGCTAACTCAGCCAATGTAATTTTCATAATAAAAGAATGGTTAATTTAGGATTAGTTGAATAAGTTGAATAAATTGTTTTGGAAACTGAATGATAGTTTCCCAACCATATGGGGACTTTGGAGGAAGGATAAAATGTAACCAAATCCACTAGGGCGGGGTTCTGCCATCTGTAGAGAAAAATGAGAGGTAAAGAAGCGGAAGTGAATGTAAAAACCAGTCGTTAGAGGGCTTGGCTCTGTGTTTTCCATTTTCCAGATTATCTAAGTGTTTTGTGTTTTTATTGGGATATCTGTTATTTAAACAACATTTCTTTTCCAAATAATGTCTAATTGTTTTGGTGCTTAATCGGGCTCCCTATTTTAAATTAATTATTTGAATCTTGATTGAAGCCGAATACTTATATTTAAGACGCATAATGAGAAATATTAATTGGATTTGCAGGCACGGTGGGTGTACAACCCTTGCATTATTATTTTTTGAATCATATTGTATTAACAACAGACCAAATATCAGTCGGACTTATAGGTGCGACGAGAACCATTGGATCCAGCCGATCAATGGTGGAATATCATACTATAGTTAGAGCAACATCGCAATTCGTAGAAGATAGCGGTTAATTCTCACCTCACAAGTTAAAAGATTTTGTTTGCGATGCGAAGTGTTGTGGTGGAGGTGTAGTGCGAACCGTCGGATCCATCTGAGATCCAACGGTGGAGACTAGAGTGACGATCGCAAATAACAAGTAATAACAATTAACGATCAGGGCCATCAGAGGGTAAATTAGAAGATTTTCGATGTGAAGTTAAAGAAGCCACATGTCGATGAAGCGCAACATCACATCACGCAGAGTATAAGGTTTAGCCTTAATGTTTCAAAGTTAAGTTGCGGGGAATGCGAAGTGCAATAGTGGGACCCTCCGTTAAAGAACTCCCGCGCAGTTTCATTTTGTTTGGTTTATGCGTTGGTTTGGATTATTGTTGAATTTTTCGTATTATATGAAGACTCTATTGTTTATCATGAAAAGTATGTATGTATTTGTTTGGGCGTATGAATGTTTGAAACACCGTTGTTTATTCACAACGTATGTATGTGGCCAACCCCCGAGGTTAATCTCTGTTATGAATAAAGGGGATTTATATTAAGTCTTAAAGAACTCCATTTCCACAGCGTTATTCTGACATATTGCAGTAGGTCTGCATCAATTGGTATCAGAGCAGTTTTCTTCCTAAGTAAGGATGGATGTAGGAAGAAGAGGTCGGGGAATATTTGAAGTGGGGAGAAGAGGTCAAGGAAGAGCTGAAAGAGAAGCAACAGATGAAGGGTTGCGTGAAGATATTAGAGTATTATCAGCACGTTTAGCAGCAATAGAAGCGGGAAGGCGTAGGGACCTGGAAAATGGAGATGACAATGATGATGAGGAGCTAGAGGCACAACCAGATGAGCAAGAGAATGAGACAACAGAACTTAGACTACTAAAATCTGTTTTGATGGCTAGCAGCAAGCCAAAACTAGAGCTCTCTAATTATGATGGCATTTTATCCACGGAAGCACTGCTGAACTGGATAAGTGAGTTGGACAAGTACTTTGAATATGAGGAAATTAGTGAGGACATAAAGATCAGGTTTGCTTTCACTAATTTGAAAGGACACGTCGCACTGTGGTGGGACAGTGCGCAGGCAGAGAGGAGAAGACTAAACAAACCTTTGATTAAGAGTTGGGACAGGATGATTCCAAATATGAAGAGCAAGTTCCTGCCCAAATATTACCAAATTTCCCTTTACAGGAAAGAGCAAAACTTGAGATAGAGGACAATGAGTGTGAAGGAATACACAGAAGAGTTCTATAAATTGAACTTGAGGGCTAGGTATGCTGAAGGTACCCCTGAGAAGATAGCCAGAATTATAAATGGTCCCCGGATGGAAATCTTGGATGAGATCAGTATTTGTTCCCCAAAAACTATAGAGGAGGCATACAAGTGTGCTTTGAAGGCGGAAGACAAGATTTCCAGGAAGCAGAATTCAAGAAGAGGATGCGGTTCCAGAAGAGGAAGAGGACAATCCTATGGAAGAGGTAGAACTACTGCCAGTAATGAATAAGGCAGTAGTTCGAAGAATTCGGGACAGACTGAGAAGGAAGGTAACACCAAAGGTGGAAGGCCATACCAACGAGAAAGAGGTAATGACAGAGGTAGGGGAAATAATTACCAGTGTTACAGGTGTCACAAATGGGGACACAGGTCTTTTGAATGTCCTGAAAATGAACCAGCTGGACAAAGGGGAGCGTATGTTTCTCAACTTGATAAAGCAGAGGCAGTGCCACAAGAAGTGGAGAATGTGCCTGAGACAAGAGAAGCCTTGGTGTTGAACAAGGTTTTGATAAAACTAGCGAAGGAGGTGGCTGACCTAACACAGAGGAGAGCATTGTTCTGAACTGTGTGTAAGTCACATGGACAATGCTGCAAATTGATCATATATAGTGGAAGCATTGTAACCCGGTAGCCACTGAGATGGTGGATAAATTGGGTTTGAAGAAGTCAAAACATCCGACTCCATATAAGGTGTCTTGGTTGTAGAAGGCACACCAACTGCTTGTTGATGAGCATTGCGAGGTGGAGTTTCACATTGGCAAGTACAAAGACAAGGTAACTTGCGATATTATGCCCATGGATGTGTGCCACATTCTGCTGGGCAGACCATGGAAATATGATAGAAAGGCCATCCATGACGAGGAGAAAAATTGTTACAGATTTGTGAAGGATGGGATAAAGCATACGCTAGTTCCCATGAAAGAAGAAGAGACTGCAGAAACTAGTGGTACAAAGACATTGCTGATAGGTAGGAAAGTGTTTCTGCGATAGATTGAAGAGAATGAAATGAATTATGCAGTTGTGCGAAGGCCAAGAGTAGTATTAATGCATACAAAAATTATTGGTTTGCCTGTGGAAATACAGTTAATGCTGCAATATTTTAGTGATATTGTGGTGGATGATCTACCTGATAAATTTCCACCGAAGCGGAGCATTAGTCACCACATTGATTTTATTCTAGGAGCTAGTTTGCCAAATAAGGCTGCTTATCGGATGAGTCCGAAAGACAATGAGGAAATCAGGAAGCAAGTGCAGGAGTTATTGGGTAAAGGCCTGGTTCGAGAGAGTTTGAGCCGTTGTGTTGTTCCAACTATTTTAGCTCCCAAGAAAGGAGGTGAATGGCGGATGTGCACTGATTCTCGGGTGATAAACAAGATCACTATCAGGTATAGGTTTCCTTTACCTCGGATGGATGATATGATGGATTGTCTGAGTGGAGAAGTGTACTTTTCAAAGATATATTTGAAGAGTAGCTATCACCAGATCAGGATTCGAGAAGGTGACGAATGGAAAACAACTTTCAAGAGCAATGAAGATTTGTACGAGTGGCTGGTCATGCCTTTTGGATTGAGCAATGCACCCAGCACATTCATGTGTTTGATGAATGATATGTTGAATGAATTCATTGGTAAGTTTGTGATTATATATCTGGATGATATACTTATTTCCAGCAAGACGAAGGAAGAACATTTACGGCATATCAGGTAAGCGCTAGAAAATTTGTAGTAGAATAAGTTGTTAATGAATTTGAAAAAAATGTTCTTTTTGCAAGAAATAATTGATTTATCTAGGATTTGTAATTTCTGAGAATGAGTTGAAGATGGATCCAGAGAAGGTTGCAACCATAGTTAACTGGCCTTCTCCGAAGAGTTTGTTTGAAGTTAGAAGTTTTCATGGATTGACAAGTTTCTACCGAAAATTTATTAATAACTTAAACAGTATTTGTGCACCTATGTTGGATACCATTAAGAAGGAAAATCAGCCTTTTCATTGGACATAATCTGCTGAGAGGAGCTTTCAGTTTTTGAAGAAAAATATTACGGAAAAACCAATCCTAAATTTTCCAGACCACAACAAACTTTTCCAAGTTCATTGTGATGCTAGTGGGACAACCATTGGTGCAGTACTAAGCCAAGAAGATAAGTCAGTAGAATATTTTACAGAGAAGTTAAATGAGAGCAGGTATAAGTATACGTCTTATGACAAAGAATTTTATGCAGTTGTCCAAGCGTTGAAGTATTGGAGACATTATTTGCTGGCTAATGAGTTTGTTTTGTTTTCAGATAATTCTGCGTTACAATATATTATGCAACAGCATAAGCTGAATCATAAACAAGCGAAGTGGTTGCATTACTTGCATAGTTTCACATTTGTTTTGAAACATATCAGTTTTCAGGCCAACAAAGTGGTAGATGCATTGAGCAGGAGGAGTCTGATCTTTTAAGAAAGTGCAGTGCAAGTATTGAGATTTTAGAATCTCAAAGACTTGTTTGAAGTGGATGCAGATTTTAAGGAAGCTTGTGAAGCTTGCCAAAATCCACTGTTGAGGGATAATAGTCCATGGTTGGATTATAACTTACAGGAGGGGTTGTTGTTCAAAGGAGGAGAGTTGTGCATTCCGAAATGTTCTATGCGAGAGAACTTAATCCAAGAAAAGCACAGTGGAGGTTTGACCGGAAATTTTGGTATAGATAATACCTTGGATCAGATGAACCACTTTTACTATTGGCTAAGAACGTGAAGGGATGTACAGAGGTTTGTAATAAGATGTAAAGTGTGTCAACATGTAAAGGGACGCAGTCCGAATCTAGGGTTGTATACATTCTTAACAATTCCGAATAGAGCATGGGACTCAGTCAGTTTGGATCATTTTGTCTTGGGTCTACCAAAGACATAAAGGGGATTTGATTCCATCATGGTGGTGGTGGATCGTTTCACCAAAATGGCACATTTAAGTCAATGTAGGAAGACAAGTGATTCCACACATATAGCACATTTTTTCTTCACAGAGATAGTTAGATTACATGGCTTGCCAAAGTCCATCATCTCGGACAGGGATGTAAAGTTCATAGGCCACTTCTGGCGAACATTATGGATGAAATTAGACACCAATCTAAACTTCAGTTCTTCTTACCATCCACAGTCATAGAGGAAAATTGAAGCTGTGAACATAAGTTGAGGAACTCTGTTGAGGAGTCTGGTTGGTGAAAATTCCAGATAGTGGAATCGTGTGCTTGCACAAGCGGAGTTTTCTTACAATGACTCACCCAATAGAAGCATGAGAAAAAGTCCTTTCCAAATCCTATATGGAATGAAACCATGGGGAGTATTTGAGTTGCAGTATTTGGTCAGTTAGAATGCAGGAGTGCGAATGGAAAAGATTTCGCAAAAGCAGTCAATGATCTACATGAATAGGTCAAGTTGATGCTACAAGAAAACAACCAAAAGTGTAAACAGCGAGCATATTTGAAAATGTGGGAGGTACAATTCGAATTAGGAGACTTGGTACTGGCACATTTGCGCAAGGAGATGTTTCCTAAAGGTGAATACAACAAATTAAAAATGAAAAATATCGGGCCTTGTAAAATTCTTCGGAAGTTTTCTACAAATGCTTATGAGTTACGGTTACCTCAGGATGTAGGAATATCACCCATCTTTAATGTGGCAGATCTGTACCCATATACTGTTGTTGATGAAGGAGAAAGTTTAGAGAGACAATCACGGGACACCCAGGATGAAGAGAAAGCATGGATTAAACAAATCCCTCCAGCATAGCCTTTGGATATTGAACAGATTTTGGACACACAAGTGGCCAAGAAGACACGAAACAAAGAATATCTTAAGTATTTGGTCAAATGGAAGGACCATCTTCTGGAGGATTGTTCTTAGTTGGATGCTTCCCAGATTCAAAGCGTGGGGTATTCTATTGAAGAACTCATGGACAAGAGCCATGAATTTAATTTACCCTGGGAGCCTGATGTAGGAGCATTAAGGTAGAGCCAACAATGTGACAAAGTTGGTCACATGTTGTGGCTTGGAAAGAGGGCTAGCAGTCCTAAGCATTTGAATCTTTTGTCTTTTTTTTTTTAAGTTTAATTTGGACTAACTCAACGAATGTAATTTTTATAATAAAAGAATGGTTAATTTAGGATTAGTTGAGAATTTAGTTGAATAATTTGAATAAACTATTTAGGAATCTGAATGATAGTTTCCCAACCATATGGGGATTTTGAGAGAAGGATAAAATGTAACCAAATCCACCAGGGCGGGGTTCTGCCATCCATAGAGAAAAAGGAGAGATAAAGAAGCGGAAGTGAATGTATAATTCAGTCGTTAGAGGGTGTGGCTCTGTGTTTTCCATTTTCTAGATTATCTAAGTGTTTTGTGTTTTGATCGGGATCTCTGTCTTTTAAACAACATTTCTTTTCCAAATAATGTCTAAGTGTTTTGGTGCTTAATCAGGATTTCTGTTTTAAATTAATTATTTGAATCTTTATTGAAGTCGAATACTTGTACTTAAGACGCACATCAAGAAATGTTAATCGGATTTGCAGGCACGACGGGTCTACAACCCTTGCATTATTCTTTGTTGAATAATATTGTATTAACCACAGAACCGTTGGATCCAGCCAATCAATAGTGAAAGATCATACTGCAGTTGGAGCGATATCACAATTCACAGAAGATAGCGGTTAAGTCTCACCTCACAAGTTAAAAGATTTTGTTTGCGATGCGAAGTGCCATGGCTGAGGTGTAGCGCAGACCATCGGATTCGTCCTAGATCAAATGGTGGAGACTGGAGTGGCGATTGCAAATCGCAAATTATAACAATTAATGCTAAGGGCCATCACAGGGTAAATTAAAATATTTGCGATGCGAAGTTAAGGAATTCACGTGTCAACGCGGTGCAACATCACATCACGCAGAGTATAAGGTTTAGCTTTAGCATTTCAAAGTTAAGTTGTGGGGAATGCGAAGTGCGACAGTGGTACCCTTTGGTAAAGAACTCCCGCGCAGTTGAATTTTGTTTGGTTTATGCATTGGTTTGGATTATTGTTGAAGTCTGAGTATTATATGAAGACTTCGCTATTGATCGCGCAAAGTATGTATGTATTGGTTTGGGCATATGAATGTTTGAAACACCGTTGTTGATTTGCAACGTATGTATGTGGCTAACCCCCAAGGTTAATCTCTGTTATGAATAAAAAAGATTTATATTAAGTCTTAAAGAACTCAATTTTTGCAGTGTTATTCTAACATATTGCAGTAGGTTTGCATCATGTACTACTTGCCTCCATGAGTGGTTTAATCATACATGATCGTACAACCATATTACAGGTTTGTTAAAAGAATGATGTAATCTTCATTGTGAGTGATCTGTAAAACCGAGCAAACATGGTCATTATAATACGTAAGTATATTTATTGTTATAAAGTAAAAATTCATGTAAACTCTGAAAACGAAAAGAGCCTTTCTGAAATCGATACTATAGTCTCAATCCATGAATGCCTTCATTAGAACAATAATATAACTTCACTTACATTTATCATAAAAATGCATGTAAATTTTTTAAACGAAAACATTCTGAAACTAAATTCTTTAAACAAACAAAACATTCTGAAACCGGCTCAACAACCTCATTCCATGAATAGGAATGCCTCGATTTGGACAAAAATATAACATAAAATACAGAGTTTAATTTGAGACAAATTATTGGGTGGATGGGAAATAAAGTAATTTGATATTGAAATTCAAAAAAGAAATATCAATTGTCTTAAAACCTGGGAAACAGGTTCTGCGAGGTTTAGTTACCATCTTAGAAACAAAAACTACTAATAATAATAAGTCGCGCAACTTGTAATTTCATGTTAACTCTGTAGGCCAGAAAAACACTATTTTCAAAAGATTAACAAATGGATTTTGAAAATGATTTCATAAAAACAAATTTAGTCTTAAAACTAACGATACAATAGGCACATCGCATTTCAAAGACATATATAGCACAAACGATAATGTGTACCTGGTTCTTTGCGTTGTGGTAGCTATACCTTCCTGTACCATTCACCACCACCCTAAACATCCAACATAATCTAACCTAAAATGCATGTAAATTCTTTACACAAAGAAAATACTCTGAAACCGACCCTGTAGCCTCATTTCGTGAATGCCTCAATTTGGAAAAAAAACCAATATAACATAAAATCCAGTGTAAGTTAAGAAAAATTATTGGGCATAAGGGCAACAGAGTAATTTGAGATTGAAACAGAAATATCACTAGTCTTCAAACCTGGGCAATAGATTCCTCCAGGTTAGGTTACATTAGCAGACTTGAACATGCCAGTTTAGAGGAAAAATCTGTCGACAATGTGCCACACCTCATGTTGTCATCTTAACATTACAGGTCAACCAAACATTATTTTTAAAAGATTCAACAAGATTCATAAAAATCAATTTAGTCTTGAAACTAAAGATTCAGCAGGCACATCACATTTCAAGGAGCCACCCTTGAAACTTCCTACCCTAATACAGCGAGCCTGGAAATTGCCAACGCAACGCTACCGCTTACAGCTTATGAACCTGTAAAAATAAATGAAGTCTTGTGACTAAAGCTCCAAATCCACCTGTAAGAACCACACATATTCAAAGCTAACCGAAACACAACATACTGCACAAAAAGAAAAGGAAACTTTTTTTAAATAGAATGATATGTACCTGGGTCTTTGTGGTCCGACAGCTATACCTTCCTGTACCCTTTATCGCCACCCTAACCATCAATTTCACAATAAAATAAAATAGATCAGTCCAGAGAAACCGCAGAAAGCTTGAAATGAATAGGAGACATGGCAATGAAACCAAACGGTAATGTCTCTATATAGAAAAGGAATTCAAGGTATGAGTGGAAATAAACCAAGATGAGAGAAAATCTGGAAATGGATGGTTGTTTTTCCATCCCTGGATGCATTATGGTTGCTTCAACTTTTGTGGGGGAAATGGATATAAATATACCACACGAGCCAGCCAACCAAGCCTACCGCACACACCAAACCCATGAGTGCCTTCCTCGTTTCATCAAAATTTGATCCTATTGTCCTTTTGTCCTCTTTTAATCAGATGTCATTCGATGCATTAACATGGGCTAATAGACTGAAAAGTATTTGTTTCCAGAAGTTAATGCATGGAATGACATCTGATCAAAAAGGACAAAAGGACAATAGGGAATGAAATATACCTTCCACGACTGCCTCATCATCAAATGAATGAACTAATTTTAACACCCTTCCATCCCATCATCAATGTTTGCATGAATTTTTTTTCTCTCTCTACTCCATCACATGACGACTGAACACACAAAGGACACATACATGCAGACATAGAGGCACAAAGACACATACATACAGACATATGGATGCATACACACAGACATTCATGTCCACACAAACAGAGAACGAAAGACAAAGAGCGCAGGATAACAATACCACAACACCGAGAAAGAGAGAGAGCACAGAACATAATTAAGGAACAATGAAATGGAGAAGGAATGGAGGACCGGTATTATATCCAAGTCTGAGTTAAAACAGATAGGTTGAATTGGAGAAGGAATAAGTTAAAACAGATAGGTTGAATTAGAGAAGGAATGGCGGACCTGTAATAGGTATTATATCCAAGTCTGAGTTAAAACGGATAGGTTGAATTTTCCATAGACGTTGAAAAGCACAAAAAGTAAATCCACAACGCTTTTCTTGAGATTCTCTAATGATATCCCGTAACATTATATTTTTAAATATCCACTGTGCTGCCATCTGGTGGTGTTGGTGGGACACGAAACGAGATGGAGATCTCTTCCCATGGAAATCACAAACCATGTTGCCATTTCTTGTTTTTATTTTTTATACTTTTAATTAAATTGAGCTTGATAGTGACTTGTAAATATCACTCAATAGTATTTTGTTGGGATGATTCACAAAAGCAAACTATCGTCATTGAATATTTTAAATTCATTAATGTAAAATAAATATAAATATAAAATATGTTATAAGTGATGGGAGGTTACAATTATTTATAATGGTGAAGGTTTCCAAAAGAGAATTGTGTAATTGATTTAGTTCGTTTAACGGGTTACTTTATTTGGTCTTTGATGATGGATGGAGTAACTATAGAAACTTTGGATAAAATAAGTATGGAGAGTAGGTAAGCTTAACTGTGAGAGGGCCAGGCCCATAAAAGTCATCATGCCTAGCTTGAGTAATAAAGATACCATTCTAAGCAAGAAGCAGCTCTTGAGGGGCTTTCAGTTTTTTTTAGAAGAAGATTTAACTGTAAGACAACAAGAGTAAAGGAGGGAGGAAATTTCAAAGGTTAGGGCAGAAAGAGATGAGGGAAAGAGAGCATAGATTTATAAAGGTAAAGTTGTGATAGTGCAATTTGGACCTCCTTCCAAAACAAGGCAACAAACTGATAACAAAGAAAAGACATCGAACTCTTCAGCAAGAAATGAGGAAGAAAGCTCAGTATGGGCAAGCATCGACAAATAATCAACTGTGAGTCTTGCATGTAAAAACAAATAACAATCAAGTTGTACCAAAGTTTCCTTAATATTAGTTTGTTGTAACTGCACAGGTTACCCATGGAGACGAGGACCTGGGTTAGGGCCTCTTACAGAAGGTAGAGACATCATTTTCCTCATAGAAACACATGAGCAGGAAGGGTGCAAGACACCTTTGTTTGAAGAGTATAAGAAGATAGCAGTGTGGAACAAGGTAGTAGGGAATGGAGAAAGACACCGGGGTATCATGGTATTAGTGAGAGAAAAATAAGTTCGTTTCATTCAACTACAAAAAGAAGACCCAAATAAGCAATTTTTCTCACTTAAAATATTAGAAAATGGAAATGACATCAGAATTGCAGCATGCTATTTTGCGTCGCAAGTTTCAAAATTCTACAAAAGTAGAGGGCTTGACCACAAAGATCCCTTTGCATACCTAAAACCAGATATTACAACATATTCTCAGCTAGGTGAAGTCCTTATAGTGGGGGATTTCAATGCTAGGACTGCAAGTGAGCAAGCTAGCATTCTTTGTTGTAAAGAAGACTGTGGCCCTATCTGGCTTATAGAAGAGAGTAATCATTAGTGGGAAATAATTTCAAAGGATAAATTATGCAACGTCTTTGGTGAACAATTTCTTATGCTATGTGGGGCTTTCAATTTAGTCATTTGTAATGGTTTTACTAGATGAGAAAAGTTTGGTAATTTCACTTGCATTACTTACAATGGAGCAAGTGTAGTATATTATGTAATTTGCTCGCATAGTTTGTGTGAGAAAATGGAGGAAGCATTGATTTTAGATCAAATTTGGGACTTAAAATCAAATCACAGGCCAATTTATTTAAGTTTCTCTTGGACCAGAAAGAAGCAATTAGGGTCAAAAACTCAGTGTGTTCAACAAAATCCCCCAAAGGGAAGAATTCTTTTGACTCCAAAAAATTGTAATACCTTCAAAATAATGCTAGAAAGGCTCTTCGAGAAGGAGGAAATTTCATTTCATGGCCTCAATGTAGATATTTATTTCTAATAATATTTGATCGCTTACACTAGATGCATTGATTTTAGTGTAGACGTCAATTTCTAATCTTATTTAATACCTTATGCTAGATGCATTGAGTTTAGTGTAGATGTTGATTTCTACTCCTATTTGATTATTTTCACTTGATGCATTGGTTCTAGTGTAGATATTGATTTATAATAATATATGATTGTTTGCACTAGATGCATTGATTTTAGTGTTGATGTCGATTTCTAATCCTATTTAATACCTTACACTAGATACATTCATTTCAGTGTATATGTTGATTTATACTCCTATTTGATAGCTTGAATCAAATGAATTGGTTTCAGTGTAGATATTTATTTCTAATCCTATTTGATTACTTGCACTAGATGCATTGATATGGAGAGAGAGAGAGAGAGAAATATGTTTAGATGGCTGAGATAGAGAGAAAATTAAGGAGATGTGGAGGGATGTATAGATATAGATGGCATAGGAAGAGAGGGAACAAGAGAAAGATAGAGAAAGGGAGGGAGAGGTGGAGAGAGAGGGACAGGGGAGAGAGGGAGGGGGAGAGAGAGAAGGAGAGAGGGAGGGAGATAGACATAGAATGGAAAGTGGAGAGAGAGGGAAGAAGAAAGAGACACAGAAAGACAAATACATGCATATAAATTAGATCTAGAATGTCATGAATATTTTGGTTTTTCACTAAAATAGATGTATTTATTTTAGTTTACTTCTTAATTTTTGATCCTATTTGATTGCTTGCACTAGATGCATTGATTTCAATGTATATGCAAATTTCTAATCCTATTTAATAACTTACGCTAGATGCATTGATTTAAATGTAGATTTTGATTTCTACTCCTATTTGATTGCTTGCACTAGATGCATTGGTTTCAATGTAGATATTTATTTATAATCATATTTGATCGCTTGGACTGGATGCACTGATTTTAGTGTAGATGTCAATATCTAATCCTATTTAATACCTTATACTAGATGCATTGATTTCAGTGCAAATGTTGATTTCTACTCCTATTTGACTGCTTGCACCAGATGGATTGGTTTTAGTGTAGATATTGATTTATCATCCTATATGATCACTTGCACTAGATGCATTGAGCCAATTTCTAATCATATATAATACCTTACACTAGATGCATTGATTTCAACGTAGATGTTGATTTCTACTTCTATTTGATTGCTTTCACTAGATGCATTGGTTTTAGTGTAGATATTGATTTCTAGTCCTATTTGATTGCTTGTAGTAGATGCATTGATTTTAGTGTAGATTTTGATTTCTTATCCTACTTGATTGTTTGCACTACATGCATTGGTTTTAGTGTAGATGTTGATTTCTAATATATTTTATTGTTTGCACTAGATGCATTGATTTTAGTGTAGATGTTGATTTCTGATTTGATGCAATTAGATGTATGATGTACATTAATTTCAAAGTAATTAGATTAATAGTGTGCATTGATTTTATTGTAAGCACATCTCTTCCCCCTCCATATATATCTCTATCTCCCATTATCTCTCCTTTATCTCTATATATCACCCCCCAAACATACACACACTCTCTCCATATATATATATATATATATATATATATATATCCCTCCATTTTCCACTCCCTCTCTTTCTCTTTCTCTTCTCTCTCTCTAACACTTCTCTCTATTTCACCCCCAAAACATACACACACTCTCTCAGTGTAAGCACATAAAAATTATTCATATTGATGGAAATGAATATTGTTTGTAATTGAATATATTCTTATTATTCACATTTGCTATCATTCAACATTATTACATTTTCACTTTGCACTTAAAATTTTTATTTCATCAATTTTCATCATTCAAGATACTAAGAGTCTCTCTCATCTTAACAAACTGAGGTAACTAAGAAAATTTAAAATTAAATTTAACAAATTAATATTAGACATATTTAGCATATTTAAAATGATCAAAATAACTAGATGTTCAACAAATTTTATATGACCACACATGACTGAAATCAGCCATCTCCACACTTGATAGATCCGGGGTTAAGATGGATCTAGGCTAGTTATAAACAAGTGTTACATAGTATCTAGTCCTTCTTGTCTAGTTCTCTTTTTATTTTTATTTTTATTTATTTATTTCGATAACTGTGAGGCTACAACATGTCTAAGAATAGCACTTGAATAAGGCAGGGAATTGAACTGGTGACTTAACATGTAGGAGTGCCTTAACAACATAAAAAATCATAGTATATATGAGACATGTAAACAATATAAGCTCACATTAAAATTGAAATAACAATATAAGCTCACATTGAAATTGAAATTGACTTGTACACTTAATTAAAAATTTGTGTGTATGTATGTTGAATAGAAATAGAAATTGGCATATACACTAAAAATTGAAGTAGAAATAGAGATTGACATTAAAAAAGGAAATAGAAATAGAACAAAGAATTTTTATTTTTTTTCAGAAAGAAAAAAACGTTGTTTATATATTAAGGTAAACAAAACATTGTCATATCCATCAAAATTGTCCTCCAAGAAAGACAATTCCAGGAAAGATGTAGATAAGTATATACACAAAATCCACCATAGCGTCCCTTCCATATAATTAAAAGAAGGTCTCAATCTCGCATATTAATAGAAGAATCATAAACAAAATATTATATTAGAGTTCTAGCCATATCGTTGCCCTATTACGAAATCCACTAATATGAAATATGCTTATCGTTGTCATAATTGGTAATCTGTAGCGTTAAACAAATACAGAGGCAGGTGAGAAAACCCAACTTGAAAGTGTTTGAGCCAATGAAAACCAAACATCGCCTTAGTACTAGAAGGCGCTTGTTCATTGAGTTGGGACCCAACGAAAAGATGATAAACAAGCTCGCTTGCAAGGATAAGAGACTGCTTAAAAAATAAACAGACATATGTGCATGAAAAGGGTGCCAATAGAAATCGAAAAGCTGGCTCGCTTGCTACCTAGCTCACTTGCAGATGAGAGGAGACCTCTCATGAGATAGAATATCAAGGAATAGGAATGTCAAAATTCCTGATAGGATGGCCATCCTTATAATGAGATACTTGTAATTTACCAAAAGGTAAACTTAATCCATTTTTAGATAGCACATCCGCTCGAGAGTTGTTTTCCCTATATATGTGAGTCATGGGAGGATAGTTGAATTTGGATCAGAGGTGTTTTATCCGCTCAAACCACCCATGTTACCCACATAAGATCAAAGAAGACCGCCCAGATATGCCATAAATAATGACTTTAGAGTCACCATAAACGTGTACAAAGGACAGACCCAATTTATATGCATCGAGGAGCCCACTCCATAATGCCAACAATTCAACCTTGTTATTGGACCCTTTACCACCATTCCAACTTATATGGAATCTTTCAGATTGTGAAAGTTTGGTCCATGCGCCGCATCTCATCATCCTGTCTTGACATGCCCCATAAAAAAAAAAATCGCTAGAAGAGAGATAGGGTGTGGGCAGATTGCTGGAAGAATTGAATTTCAAATAGAAATTGAAACTGACATTAAATAGAAATAGAAATTTACATTTACATTGAAATAAAAAATTAGCATGTCCATAAAATCAATTTGTGAGAAAGTGACATGAACATTGCAATGAATGCACTTGATATTGAATATAATTTTAAAAGAATTAGAAATAGAAATTCACATGTGCACTGAATTCAACAATTTTGTAAATGTATATTGAATGTATATGGAAATTGACATATACACTAAAAATAAAGTAGAAATTGAAATTGAAATAAAAATGGAAATAGAATTTGAATGAAGAATTAATGGTGAAATGTAAATTGAAGTGGGCATTAAATAAAAATAGAATATATATTTACATTTACACTGAAACAAAAATTGACATGTAGACAAAATCAATGTGTTGACATGTACACTGAAACCAATGCCTTAAAAATTGACATGTATACAAAAACAAAATGTTTATTGAAATTGAAACTCACATCTACATTGAAATATATTATATAAGAAGTGAGTTAACAAGTAGAGAAAGAGAATGAATGTGACAAGTGTTCATTGAAAAATAAGAGGATAAACTAATATATGACTCCTCTAATCATTCATAATTCCCAACTAACATTTTTAGTTTTAATACTATTTAACTTGTTTTAGTAAATAAGTTGTGGTCATCTATAATAATGAGTATTTTGCACGCTTACATGTTTCTATATCAAATTCTAAAATGTAAAATAAGGTAGAAGTATAATTACAATATAAGTTGAATTCGAGATTGAAATATACATTGAAATCAATGCATATAGAAGTTGATAAGTGCACTGGGATCAATGTATTAGGAATCGAAATGAAAGTAGAAATTGACATTGAATATAAAATGTTAGCATTAAATAGAATTTGACACTCAAATAGAAATATAAATTGACATGTACAGTAAATCAACAATTATGTATAATAAATATTAAATAGAAATAAAATTGGCATGAAAGCTACAATCAACAATTATGTATAATGCACATCAAATGGAAATAGAAATTGACATGTCCATTGAAAAGAATGTATTAAAAATTGGAATTGGAATTGGAATTTTAATTAAAATTCAAATATGAAAGAGGAATTAGAATTAGAATTGAAAATGACATTGAATAGAAAATGAAGTTGACCTTGAAAAAAATTGAAAATGAAATTTACATTTACACTAAAATCATCCATATAAGAAGTGAGTTGCCAAGTAGACAAAGAGAACACATGTAAATAATGGTCTTTGAAACTCCCAGTTGACATGAAGTGTTTTTCAACTTGTTAACTTAATTAAATAAGTTGTCGTCTATGTTATTAACACTTTTACATGTTTAGATGTTTCTATTTTAATTTCTATTGTGTAAACAGAGATATAAATATAATTAAAAATAGAAATATAAGTTTGAAATTGAAACCACTATTGCACCAAAATATAAATAAAATTGGCATGTGCACAAAATCAATGTTTTTGACATGTACACAAAAATTAACACATTGGAAATTGAATAGAATTAGAAATTTAGATGCTCACTAAAATAAATGCATTTCACATTTGCATGTACACCAAAATCAAACCATAGAAATTGAAACAATATAAGGTCACAGTGACAGAAATAAAAATTGAAATTTACATGTACACTGAATTCAAGAATTGTGTACATGTATGTTGAGTAGAAATAGAAATTGGCATATACACTAAAATTTATATGTTATAAATTGAAGTAGAAATAGAAATTAGCATAGAAATAGAATGAAGCACTAAATTTAAAATGGAAATTGAAATTGACATTAAATAAAAGTAAAAAGAGAAATTTAAATTTACACTAAAATAAAAATTGACCTATACAAAAAATCAATTTGTAAGAAGTTGACATATACACTGAAATCAATGCACTTGAAATTTAATAGAATTATAAAATATTTAGGAATTTACATGCTGAAATAGAAATTGAAATAAAAATAAAACTCACATTGAAATATAAATGCACATGTACACTAAATTCAACAATTGTGTATGTGCGTGTTTTGAATAGATATGGAAATTTTCATATACTTTAAAATTAATATGTTAAAAATTGAAGAAGAAATAGAAATTGACCCCAAAAAAAATAGAAATAGAATAATATTTGAAAATTAAATGGGAATTGACGCTTGACATTAAATAAAAATAGAATATATATTTGTATTTACACTTAAATAACAAATAGTATTTACACAAAATATGTGATAAATTGACATATAAAACGAAATCGATGCATTAGAAATTGAATAGAATTGTAATAAAATTACAAATTTATGTTCACACTTAAATCAATGTGTTAGAAACTGACATGTACACAAAATTAAAATGTGAAATTGAATTTTAAACTCGCATGTACATCAAAACCAATTATATAAGGAGTAATTTATAACTAGATAAATATAACGAATGTGACAGGTTTTCATTGAAAACTAGGAGGGTAAACTAATATATGAATCCTCTAATTGTATAAATTATGTTATATATTTTCAAGTTCTTATGAATTTTTATACGAATTTAAGGAAATTAATTCACAGTTTAGAAACAAAAAATCAGACATGCAATAAGAAATCACACAAACTAAAGAAGTATTTTTATCTGGGGAAAGAAATATGCTAAAGACCCCAATGACTCTTGCATTAATCAAATGAATAGAGATGGATTAAAAATGATTTTCAAAAGTGAGCTCACCATGGAAGTGCACAACCTATCTTTGAGCTCAGTGAAGGCCTCTGACCCAGACTTAGTCAATTTATACCTCTGATTGAGCTTCTATTTCATTGAGTATTCCC
Source organism: Pinus albicaulis (assembly GCA_034641835.2). Classification (NCBI taxonomy): domain Eukaryota; kingdom Viridiplantae; phylum Streptophyta; class Pinopsida; order Pinales; family Pinaceae; genus Pinus; species Pinus albicaulis. Next base: position 1,003,989,523 of record CM076577.1, on the reverse strand, counting down.
TTGAAGAATTAGGCTCCTATTATTTAGGAAATTCCTCAAATTTATTTCACAATTCCTTAGTTTGATCATCTAAATGCATGCAACAATTGTAAACTCAAAACTAGTCTAGAACTAATGTTACAACCTTAGATAACTAGTTTAACTAAAAATAACCTTAGATAAATGACCTTTGTGGCACAAATTAGAAATCACAGATGATTAAATGACTAAACTAGGTGACACAAGCCATGTCACTGAATTTAACATCATCCAAAGTTGTCTGATAATGTGGAAATTAGAATTTTCTCAATTTTCTCAAGGCAAAATCAAATTGAGAATTTCTTGCTGCATTTTTCAACGCCATTGGGAAATTCATTGCTGACATGATTAGTTTTCATATTATTTAACTTCTATTAAACAAGTTATGGTCACCTTGCTTACATGTTTCTATATCAATTTCTAAAATGTAAAATAAGATAGTGATGCAGGAGCATCCAGCTAACAGGTTATCATGGCTGAAGGTTATTTGTTCTCAGAGAGGATGAAGGAGGCAATGTAGGACGGAAAAGACATTCTGTTTCTTTTTAATTTTTAAATTTCTTATTAAGATAGCATTTAGGAGAATTAGTGGTTAGAATTACAATTTTTTTTTTAATTAATGCTTAGTCGAATTAATTCCTGTAGGTTAATGGAACATTCTTAGTAACAGTTTTAGAAATAATGTAACTGACAACAATTAACATAAACTGTTCTCAAATCATATAAAAACCAAAAACATACATTGTAACAAGTTCGATTAGAAAATAAGAACGAAAGAACATAATAAGAAATCTCCGCAAGCATCCATCTTGGAGCAACATTACAATTATAAATAGTCCTTCTATTATGTACTGAAATTGATTACTGTGTGCAAATACAATTATATTTTTTGTTTCTTTTACAGAGACTAAGTGACTTCTACAACAGCATAAGAGTAACGGCTTGTAGGAACTTTGATTACAAGTGTTATAACAAAATAATTGCAGAAGCCTGAAGCTATCTAAACTCTAGAGAATTGACCAAGCGACGAAATGAACATTCATCACAGTGGACTAACAACACAAACCCAGTTGTGAGTTAACATAGGAAACAGAATGAAAATCTGTGTTTACATTTTTAACTGTCGAATAGGAATAAAATTCATCCATTATACTGTAGTCCTATACATAAATTAAAACGAGTTCAGAACAAGAAGAGACCACATTGGTAATTGGTGTTACGCTGAATTCCAAGAAACGAGCCAATAGTGAGTAGAAGGTTTCAGAATCGACCCCACCTGCAAACACATAAAACAAATAAGGGTCAATTATTGAATGTAAACCGAGCAAAAGGAATGGAGTAATAAAATTGCAAAAGAAGGAAAGACAGTTACCTATGGAGAAGACAGTGTTGAGACACTACCAGAGATAAGTTGCAACGACAAGGGTTTTTTTTTTGCTCACAAAGGAGTGAGAATATTAGTGACTGAGGAAGAAAGTGGAAGTAATGATAGCATAGAATGATTAATTACCTGGTTGTTGAAAGAAGAGAGTCGAAGCCATGAAACCCTGAGCTGCAACTTGTAAGAATAAATCAAAGAGACAGCAAGTAAATGCAAAGAAATTGCACAGAAAAACGAGGAATTGGTATAAGCCCCAATTTCTAACGAAATAGCCAAAACAACAACATATACACATAGACCAAGCCAAGTCAAGGCTTCTACAGACAAATAAGCCTTCGAACAGTTACAGAAAGTCAAGAGATTACGAATATAGAAACAGAGTATTGATCTTACCAACGACGGAGAGAAATCCAAAAACTTTCCGGAGCTGAGTGATAGACAAAGCCCATAACAGAGAAGACGCAAAGACTAATATCACAGAGAAGTGGCAAAACAAACCCTCACTCAGTCGAGGTAAAGGGTAACATAGCAAGTGAGCCCAAGTTAGGGTTTCGATAATACAAAAGGTGGGAGTGTGATCCACGAGGCAAGGACAGTTGCCCAACTGAAACAAAATTGTTGTACAATCAAAATAAATTCCAAATACCAACAATATCCGATCATCTGTAAGACTAATTAATAACGTTGATTGACACAATCTTACAAACAAAAAAATCATTTGTTATATTATTCCATCATATTTATTGACTTTGTCTTATAAGTTAATACCAAGGTTTAGTTAATGAGGGTTGGGCCCATCAATTGGTATGAGAGCAAGTTGTTGAATTTGATAGAAAATGGAAGTTGGAAGGCGAGGTCGAGGAAGAGGTTTACGCAGAGTAGTAGATGAAGGACTGAGGGAAGATATCTGGATCCTTAACGCCCGATTAGCGGCGATAGAAGCAGGAAGAAGAAGGGATCTTGAGGGAGGAGATGACAGTGATGAAGAATCCGCAGAGACGACAGATGGATCAAATGGAGAAGGACCTGAACTCAGAATGGTTAGGTCAGTTTTGTTAGCAAGTAGTAAGCCAAAGCATGAGATTTCTACTTATGATGGAAATTTACCAGCAGAGGTGCTGCTGGATTGGCTCAATGAGCTGAATAAATATTTTGACTATGAGGAGATCAACGAAGATAAGAAAGTGAAATTCACTGCCACCAAGTTGAAAGGACATGCGTCCTTATGGTGGGATAGTGTCCAGGCAGAGAGGCTAAGGTTGAATAAGCAACCTATAAAGAAATGGGCCAGGATGGAGGCTAAACTGAAGGGTAAATTCTTACCCAAAGATTACTGGATTATGATGTACAGGTAGGTACAAAATATGAAACAAAATGGGTTGACTGTAAAGGAATATACAGAAGAATTCTACAGATTAAATTTGAGAGCTGGTTATGTAGAAGACACCCCTGAAAAGACAGCAAGGTTTGTGAATGGATTGAGGGGGGAAATACTAGATGAAATAAGTACTCTTTCACCCAGAACCATAGATGAGGCATATTAGTGTGCCTTAAAAGCATAGGAGAAAATAAACAGGAAGCAGAATGCCAGAAGAGGAGGAGGATCTGGCAGAGGGAAAGGACGGGCCTATGGCAGAGGTAGAGCTGCCAATCCTAGTGATGAAGGAAGCAGTTCAAAGACTCCAGGAATAGAAGAAAGAGACAATAACACTAGAGGGTAAAGGCCATACCAGCATGGAAGAGGTAATGGCGAAGGCAGAGGAGCTGCTATCCAGTGTTATAGGTGCCATTAATGGGGGCACAAGTCTTATGACTGTCCTGAGGGTGAACCAATGGGAGGTAGAGGAACATATGTTGCCCAGAAGGAGGAAGCAGAAGCACCACCCCAAGAGGTAGAAAATGTACCAGAAACAGGGGAGGCCTTGGTGCTGAATAAAGTGTTGCTGAAACCAGCAAAAGAAGGAGTTGAACCGGATCAAAGAAAATCATTAATCCGGACAGCTTGCAAATCACATGGTAAATGCTGCAAACTGATAATTGATAGTGGGAGTACAGATAATTTAGTAGCCACAGAAATGGTGGAGAAAATGGGGTTGAAGAGGCTGAAACAACCCACTCCTTACAAGGTGTCGTGGTTATAGAAAGGACATCAACTGTTAGTTGATGAGCAGTGTAAAGTTGAGTTCCATATTGGCAGGTATAAGGATAAAGTTATTTGCGGTGTTATGCCTATGGACGTGTGTCATATACTATTAGGGAGACCATGGCAATATGACAAGAAAGTGGTACATGATGGGAAGACAAATTGTTACAAGTTTGTTAAGGATGGGATTAAGCATACGCTTGTACCCATCAAGGAAGAAGAGAAAGCAGAAACTAGTGGAGTCAAAGCATTGTTGGTGGGAGGAAAAGAATTTTTAAAGCAGATCGAGGATAATGAAATCAAATTTGTTGTTGTAAGGAGGCCAAAAACAATGATATTGCATACAAAATTTACAGATCTACCTGAAGAAATCCAAGATATGTTGCAAGATTTCGGTGACATTATAGTGGATGATTTACCAGATGATTTGCCTCCTAAGAGAAGTATCAGTCATCATATCGATTTTATACCAGGAGCTAGTCTACCAAACAAGGCAGCATACCGAATGAGTCCTGAGGACAATGAAGAAATTAGGAAGTAGGTACAGGAACTGTTATAAAAAGGGTTGATAATGGATATTTTGAGCCCCTGTGCAGTTCCAACAGTTTTATCTCCTAAGAAGGGTGGAGAATGGTGGATGTGTACAGATTCGAGAGCTATCAATAAAATTACCATTAGATAAATATTCCCATTACCACGAATGGATGACATGATGGATTTCTTGAGTGGAGTAGCATACTTCTCAAAGATCGATCTGAAGAGTGGTTACCACCAGATTCGAATTCGAGAAGGGGATGAATGGAAAATAGCTTTCAAGACAAATGAAGGGATGTATGAGTGGCTGGTAATGCCATTCGGTTTGAGTAATGCCCCTAGTACGTTTATGCGCCTGATGAACGAAGTGCTGAAAGAGTTCATTGGGAAATTTGTGATTGTTTATCTTGACGATATTTTGATTTTCAGCAAGACTAAGGAAGAACACTTTTGACATGTTTGAAGTGTGTTGGAGAAACTGCAGCAGAACAAGCTATTGATAAATCTGAAAAAATGTGCTTTTTTTCAGAAAGAATTGGTTTATTTGGGTTTTGTGATTGCAGATAATGAGTTGAAGATGGACCCAGAAAAAGCTGCAGCTATTGTTAGCTAGCCATCCCCAAGAATCTGTTTGAGGTTCGAAGTTTTCATGGGTTGGAAATTTTTTATCGGAAGTTTATCAAAGATTTCAGTGGAACCTGTGCACCTATGTTGGATACAATCAAAAAGGAAAATCAACCTTTCTGTTGGACAGAAGCAGCAGAGAGAATTTTTAGACTTTGAAGAAAAAGATCACTGAAAAACCGATTTTGAGGTTGCCTGATTTTAAAAAACTTTTCCAAGTTCATTGTAATGCTAGTGGTACAGCGATTGGGGTAGTACTTAGCCAGGAGGATAGGCTGGTCGCTTATTTCAGTGAGAAGTTGAATGAAAGAAGGAAAAAGTACTCATCCTATGATAAAGAATTTTATGCTGTCGTCCAAGCACTAAAGCATTAGAGACACTATTTATTAGGTAACGAATTTGTTTTATTTTTTGATAATTCTGCATTACAATATATTATGCACTAGCACAAATTAAACCATAAGCATGCAGAATGGGTTGAGTATTTGCAGAGTTTCACATTTGTGTTGAAACACATTAGTGGAGAGGCCGATAAGGTGGCAGATGCGTTGAGCAGAAGAGCTTTGCTCTTACATGAGAGTACGATACAAGTGCTGGGTTTTGAGCATTTGAAGGGCTTGTATCAGACAGATGTAGAGTTTTAAAAGGCTTATGAAGCTTGTCAAAATCCTTTGCTAAGGAACAATAGTCCATGGGTGGACTATAATTTGCAGGAAGGATTGTTATTTAGAGGAGGACAGTTATGCATTCCCGACTGTTCGATGAGGGAGAACATTATTCGGGAGAAGCACAGTGGAGGTCTAGCTAGACATTTTAGCATAGAAAAGACTTTATTACAACTCAGAAATTTTTATTACTGGCCAAGGATGCGACGAGACATGCAGCAATATGTGACTAGATGCAAAGTGTGCCAATTGGCGAAGGGACACAGCCAAAACACAGGACTTTATACACCACTGCCTATTCCAAGTATACCATGGGACTCAGTCATCTTGGACTTTGTCTTGGGTCTGCCCAGGACGCAGCAAGGTTTTGACTCGGTGATGGTGGTAGTCAACAGGTTCTATAAAATGGCACATTTCATTCCTTGTCGAAAAACCAGTGATGCCACTCACGTAGCACACTTGTTTTTCATAGAGATCGTTAGATTTCATGGCCTACCGAGGTCCATTATTTTTGACAGGGATGTGAAATTCACAGGACATTTCTGGTGTACCCTATGGAAGACGTTGGACACAGTTAAATTTCAACTCTGCATATCACCCACAAAATAATGGGCAAACGAAGGTGGTGAACAGGAGCTTGGTAAACCTGCTAAGAAGTTTGATTGGTGAAAATTCATGAATGTGGGATCATGTACTTGCTCAAGCGGAATTTTCTTATAATGATTCACCAAATCGCAGCACAGGATACAGTCCTTTTCAGGTTCTGTATGGCATGCATCCTCACGGAGTGCATGAATTGCGGGATTTGGGAAAATTGGAAAGAAGGAGTGCTGAAGGGGAAGATTTCTCCCAAGCAATGAGCGACTTACATGAGTAGGTGAAGTTAAAATTACAGGATAACAGCCAACAATACAAGCAACATGCATATTTAAAGTGGCGAGAAGTACAGTTTGATGTTGGGGACGAAGTTTTAGCGCATTTACGCAAGGAACGATTTCCTAAGGGCAAATATAAAAAATTGACATTTAAGAAGATCAACCCTTATAAAATTCTGTGTAAATTTTCACCAAATGCTTATGAAATACAATTGCCACCAGATATAGGCATATCACCCATTTTCAACGTGGAAAATATGTTCCCATACACTGCTAGTCCTGAAGAAAACAGTGCGACAGGGCCAAAACGAGACACCCAGAGTGAAGACAGTCCTTGGATGAGGAAAATGCCTACAAAACAGCCCCTGGAAATTGAGAAAATTCTTGATACACAAGTGGCTAAGCGGACTCGCCGAAAGGAATATCTACGGTATCTGGTCAAGTGGAAGAACCATCCCATCGAGGATAGTTCCTAGCTTGACATAGCGCAAATACAACAAGCAGGTTGTTCGGTGGAGACGCTCATGGAGCAGAGCCATGATTTTTATTTACCCCGGGAGCCTGATGCAGGAGCATCCAGCTGACAGGTTATCATGGCTGAAGGTTATTTGTTCTCAGAGAGGATGAAGGAGACAATGTAGGTCGGAAAAGACATTCATTTTATTTTAATTTTAAATTTCTCAGTAAGATAGCATTTAGGAGAATTAGTGGTTAGAATTACAAATTGTTTTTAATTAATGCTTAGTCAAATTAATTCATGTAGGTTAATGGAACATTCCTAGTAACAATTTTAGAAATCATGTAACTGAAGGATGTAACTGACAACAGTTAACATAAACTGTTCTCAAATCATATAAAAACCAAAAACATACATTGTAACAGGTTCGATTGAAAAAGAAGAACGAAAGAACATAATAAGAAATCTCTAGAAGCATCCATCTTGGAGAAACATTACAATTATAAACAGTCCTATTATGTACTGAAATTGATTACTATGTGAAAATACAATTGTCTTTTTTGTTTCTTTTACAGAGACTAAGTGACTTCTACAACAGCATAAGAGTAACGGTCCGTAGGCACTTTGATTACAAGTGTTATAACAAAATAACTACAGAATCCTAAAGCTATCTAAACTCTAAAGAATCGACCAAATGACGGAACAGACATTCATCACAGCAAACTAACAACACAAACCCAGTTGCGAGTTAACACAGGTAATAGACTGAAAAAATGTGTTTACATTTTTAACAGTCGAATAGGAATAAAATTCCTTTATTATACTATAGTCCTATACATAAATTAAAACGAGTTCAGAACAAGAAAAGACCACACCGGTAATTGGTGTTACACTGAATTCCAAGAAACAAGCCAACAATGAGTAGAGGGTTTCAGAATCGACCCCACCTGCGAACACATAAAGGAAATAAGGGTCAGTTACTGAATGTAAACCGAGCGAAAGGAATGGAGTAATAAAATTGCAAAAGAAGGAAAGACAATTAATTATGGAGAAGAAAGTGCTGAGACACTACCAGAGATAAGTTGCAGCGGCAAGGGTTTTTTTTCTGCTCACAAAGGAGCGAGAATATTAGTGACTGAGGAAGAAAGTGGAAGCAATGATAGCATAGAATGATTAATTACCTAGCCATTGAAAGAAGAGAGTCGAAGCCACGAAACCCTGGGCCGCAACCTGTAAGAACAAATTAGAGAGACAACAAGTAAATGCAAAGAAATTGCACAGAAGAATGAGGAATGGGTATAAGCCCCATTTTCTAACGAAATAGCCAAAACAACAACATATGCACACAGACCAAGCCAAGTCAAATCTTCTACAGACAAATAAGCCTTCGAACAGTTACAGAAAGTCAAAAGGTTATGGATATAGAAACAGAGTATTGATCTTACCAACGACGGAGAGAAATCCAAAAACTTTCTAGAGCTGAGTGACGGACAAAGCCCATAATAGAGAAGATGCACAGACTAATAGCATAAAGAAGTGGCGGAACAAACCCTCGCTCAGTCGAGGTAAAGGATAACATAGCAAGTGAGCCCAAGTTAGGGTTTCGATAATACAAAAGGCGGGAGTGTGATCCACGAGGCAAGGACAGTTGTCTAGCTGAAACAAAATTGTTGTACAAGAAAAATAAATTCCAAATACCAACAATATCCGATCATCTGTAAACCTAATCAATAACGTTGATTGACACAATCTTACAAACAAAAAAATCATTTGTTATATTATTCCATCATATTTATTGACTTTGTGTTATAAGTTAATACCAAGGTTTAGTTAACGAGGGCTGGGCCCATCAGATAGAAATATAGTTACAAATAGAAATAGAAATGGGCTTGAAATCAAAGCATATAGAAATCCACAGCTATGCTTAGATCAATGTGTTAGGAATCGAAATGAAAGTATAAATTTACAATGAATAGAAAATTTTGACATTAGTTAGAAATTGACATTGAAATTGAAATAGAAATTAAAATTAAAATGGATAAGTACACTAAATCAACAATTATGCATAATGCTTATTAAATAGAAATAGAAATTGGCATGTACACTGGAATAAAAAAATATGTATAATGCACATTAAATAGAAATAGAAATTGATATGTATATTAAAATTAATGTATTAAAAATTGAAATTAGAATTGGAAATTTAAATAAAATTTAAATATAAAAAAGGAACTCGATTTGAAATTGAATGAAATTGAATAGAAATAGAAATTGACTTTGAAAATTCTAGAAATTGAAACTCAAATTTACACTAAAATCAATTACATAAGAAGTGAGTTAACAAGTACACAAGGAGCACATATATCAATAGTGGTCCTTCAAACTCAGTCATTATGGATGTATGAAACCTTTGAACCTTTGTACCATTAATTGTAAAGAAATTCGAGAAATATAGAATGGAGAAAAAGGAGAGAGATAACATAAAATATGAAAAGGAACAAGTATGGAATCTTTCATATTAAGGTATGCATTGATTTGCAACCTAATTTCTTTTGAAATGCTATTTACAATGATCATTCCCATGTTATGAATGGAAAATATCAAAACATATGTTTTAGAATAAATGACACTACCTAGATTATTGATGCCTTAAAAGAAGAGGATGTCCCTTATATAACCAAACATTAAAATAATGAAAACCGTATTAAACTATCATAGTTATAAATATATTAAACTTGGGATCACAAGAAAACCATATATTAACTAATATGTGCATGTTTTACTATTATTTTTGTTTTAATAGCATTAATTCTTAGCATAAGCATTCATTATTAATTTAATTTTAATAATTTCTTATAAATATCATATGTCAATTTATAGCACATTGTGCTTGCAAATTGATTGCAAATTACCACTCAAGGAAATTTTGGCAACCTTGTGAAATTTATTGAGATTGAGAGACCTTGAGAAAATTTATTGAAAATACAATTATTATTTACGCAAAATATCTAACTTAAAATGAGATTTGTTAATTATTTTATCATTATTATATTCCAAATATTTATGATGTTTTGTTGATTATTCTATTAGTATATAAAGTATTTTAATTAGTTTAATTTAGAAGTGTCTAACTCATCTAGGTTTTTTTTTTTTCCCCTAAATATTTTAACTAAATTGTAGGTTTTCTATTAAAAATGTGTTTTTAATGAATAAATAACCAAAATCAAACTTATTATTAAAAAAATACCTACAAAATCTGAAACTTAAATTATTAAAACATATGCTAAAATAATAAATTAATTAATTAAATTTCACTTATATATCTATATATATATATATATATATATATATATATATATATATATATATATATATATATATATATATATATATATATATATAAACATGTTTGTGTGTATGTATCTAAAAAGTGACAATAACTCATGCAATTCTTGCTACCAATTGATGGGCTAAAAGTAGGACAATATTTTTTTTAAAGCCTAAAGGTTTAGCTGACATAGTTTGAGCAAACCAATACCTCTAGTTTTGGATTACTACCCACTATTCTCCCTGTTATTATGATGAATAGATGCGTGTGATTTTGATTATTATCGGCCAAGTTGCGAAGTGCCTCACCATTTCGGGGCTTACACCTGGTAACCAGGACTTCCTGGGAGGTCACCCATCCCAGATCACCTCTCGCTCAATTGTGCTTAACTGTGGAGTTTTCCCCACAATCAAGCCCACTTAGCTTGCTACCCCATTTGAAAAACCTTAGCAATTATTGTGCCTCATGAACCATTCAAGTAGATATCCCTTCAATCTTTGTATTCAAATATTTAGGGTTTTTCGCAGTGCATTATATTAGATACCATTTTTTAGGATTCAAATACGTAAAGTAAGTCATTCATCCATGACTATTTTCTGAGAGGTAGTCGTAACTGACTAATTTCTCATGATTTTTTAATATTCCACTTAGCACTCATTGTATCGGGTGATTTTCAAAGGGGTGAAGAAGTGGGATTGAACACATAGCTTCAATCATCACTTCTGAGGCTTGCACCCAGTAACTAGGACTTCCCGGGAGGTCACCCATCCAAAATTTCCTCTGGCTCAAGTGCGCTTAGCTGTGGAGTTTTCCCCACAATAAAGCCCACTTAGCTTGCCACCCCATTTGAAAAACCTTAGCAAGTATTGTGCCTCATGAACCATTCAAGTAGAGCTCCCTTCACTCTTTGTATTCAAGTGTTTAGGGGTTTTCGTAGTGCATTATATTAGATATCATTTTTTGGGATTCAACTACGTTAAGTAAGTCATTCATCTATGACCATTTTCCATGAGAGGTAGTCGTAACTGACTACTTTATCATGATTTTTAATAGTCCACTTAGCATTTATTCCATCGGGTGATGATCACAGAGGTGAAGAAGTGGGATTGAAACTAGTGAAATGAATCATATAGCATCAATAATCACTTTTGGGGCTTGCACCCAGTAACCAGGACTTCCTAAGAGGTCACCCATCCCAGATCGTCTCTAGCTCAAGCACGCTTAACTGTGGACTTTTCCTTACAATCAAGCCCACCTATCTTGCTACCCGATTTGCAAAACCTTAGCAAGAATTGTGCCTCATGAACCATTCAAGTAGAGCTCCCTTAACTCTTTGTATTCAAGTATTTAGGGGTATTCACAGTGCATTATATTAGATATCATTTTCTGGTATTCAACTATGTTAAGTAAGTCATTCATCTATGATCATTTTCCATGAGAGGTAGTTGTAACTGACTAATTCTCATGATTTTTGAATATTCCCCTTAGCACTCATTGCATCGTGTGATGCTCACAGGGGTGAAGAAGTGGGATTGAAACTAGTGAAAAGAATCAAGAATCACATAGTGTCAATCATCAATTTTGGGGCTTGCACCCAGTAACCAGGACTTCCCGGGAGGTCACCCATACTTGTTAAGGTTTTGCAAATGGGGTAGAATGCTAAATGGGCTTGATTGTGGGGAAAACTAAACAGTTAAGCGCGTTTGAGCCAGAGGCGATCTGGGGTGGGTTACCTTCCGGGAAGTCCTAGTTACCGGGTGCAAGCCCCGGAAGTGATGATTGACGTTATGTGATTCATTTCACTAGTTTCAATCCCACTTCTTCATCCCTGTGAGAATCACCTGATGCAATGATTGCTAAGTGGACTATTAAAAAATCATGACAAATTAGGCAGTTACGACTACCTCTCATGGAAAATGGTCATGGATGAATGACTTACTTAACGTAGTTGAATCCCAAAAAATGATATCTAATATAATGCACAGGGAAAACCCCTAAATACTTGAATATTTATATTTTAATTAATTTTAAAAAATATATAATTTAAATATTATTTAAGTTAATTTTAGGAGAGTTAATTGATATTTACATATACATATATATTTTAATTTATATACAAAATTTTATAGTATTTATAGTTTAATTAATTATAAGAATATATATAATTTAAATATTATTTAAGGTAATTTTAGTAGAGTTAATTGATATTAAATATATGGGTCAAAAAATTATCATAGCTTTTGTTTTCCTAATAATAAAAAAGACAACCTAGATAAATTTGTAATAATTATAATGAACATAATAATTATATTCATTTTACAAATTATAAAATTTAATTATACTATCAATAGTTATCAAATATTTTTATAAATATTATTGTTTTGAGGAAGATCAAGCATCCTCTACTTCTAGTGTTTTAATGTCAACCATACATCTATTGTGCTTCTCAACAATGGCTCACTGTCTGAAACAATTAGGCATAGCATTCAATTCCACGTTGGAGACTAAAGTGCACAAATCTATATCATGCATGTGAACACCTTGTTCGCTATATGAAATAAAGAAGTCGCATTGGCTTGTTCATACTACCTATGTTTTTCTTGGGATAAGCTCCATGACATACAACATATAAGCATTGTTTAGGCTAAGATTAACTTGGACACGATCCTCGTATTTATCTAGAAGATTTGCATGTGATTTAATTTATAACCTTTAATTAATCACATTTCCTAAGTTTATACTTAGTAATATTAATTTTTTTAATTAAATCATCTCTAGGTGGAATTTCACTAAACAATTTTTAGGTCTTGTAAAATGTGTGTTTCTTGGCCTCTCTAAAAAATCTTGAGGCTAGAGATCATTCGATGCTATAAAAATAAACACTCCCTCTTAGCAAGGAATGTGATCTACTGCTGCAACCTACTGAAGCACCACTCTGATTCTGCACCATCTCCTGTTGCACTGTTCATGTCTGGCCTCTATGTCCATCAACCACTGCGCAACTCTAATTCTCTTTTGCTACTGACCCTTCATACTACTGGAAACTACTGCATCTGCTATGCAACTTTGTTGTTGTTGCCACTGCAACATCTATAACAACCTCTCATTTGTTTCTACTGCAACTAAGAGATGTCCATCATACTGAACCAACTATGTTAAGTCTAATTCGTATGTCACCCGAGTCCTCACTGCCCCTAGTCCCTGCACTGTCATTGATGCCACAACATTGTTGTTGACTCGGCATTGCTACCAATTCTGCTTTGCGCTGCTCAGTCTCAGACCGTTACTAGCTACTACGTTTTTCACTCTGGCACCTGACTGCACTAACTATCTCTGGTCCATCTTGCTACTGCTGCTATGGGCTCTCATAGCAAGATATTCATCCAAGAGGTGGAATCCTGAAGTATCCTGACCATATCTGGCTCTTTGGGGCTACAAAACCAAATCACCACACCTCTCTCTTGGAGGTATCTCGGTGATCATGGAAAACTCTTCCTCCAGCCTAGAGGACAACCTATCTATCTCAACAAATGCATCTTTTTTATCATGATTCTCCTCTTTGTCCTGATTCCTGAGAGGAAATTGAGAACTATAGTGGCCTAACTTGCCACATCTGAAGCATTTGATCATCGAAACATCCTTATTTCTTATGAACTTCTCTTGCTTCCCCTTTGATGCGAGGGTTGCATTCTCCTCCTTCTTCTCGAGCTTCACCCCATTGCTAATTGATATCTACATATACATCTATATTTTAATTTATATACAAAATTTTATAATATTTATATTTTAATTAATTATAAAAATATATATAATTTAAATATTATTTAAGTTAATTTTAGGAGAGTTAATTGATATGAAATATATGGGTCAAAAAATTATCATAGCTTTTGTTTTCCGAGTAATAAAAAAGACAACCTAGACAAATTTGTAATAATTATAATGAACATAATAATTATATTCATTTTACAAATTATAAAATTTAATTACTATCAATAGTTATCAAATATTGTTATAAATATTATTATTTTGAGGAAGATCAAGCATCCTCTACTTCTAGTGTTTTAATGTCAACCATACATCTATTGTGCTTCTCAACAATGGCTCACTGTCTGAAACAATTAGGCATAGCATTCAATTCCACGTTGGAGACTAAAGTGCACAAATCTATATCATGCATGCGAACACCTTGTTCTCTATATGAAATAAGGCAATCACATTAGCTTGTTCATACTACATGTGATTTTATTGGCATAAGCTCCACGATAGACAACAAATAAGCATTGTGTAGTCTAAGATTAACTTGGACGCGATCCTCATATTTATCTAGAAGATTCGCACGTCATTTAATTTATACCCTTTAATTAATCACATTTCCTAAGTTTGGACTTAGTAATATTAAACTTTTTAATTAAATCATCTCTAGGTGGAATTTCACCAAACAGTTTTTAGGTCTTGTAGAATGTGTGTTTCTTGGCCTCTCTACAAAATCTCGAGGCTAGAGAACATCCGATGCTATAAAAATAAAAACTCCCTCTTAGCGAGGAATGTGATCTAGTGTTGCAACCTACTGAAGCACCACTCTAAGCCTACACCATCTCCTGTTGCATTGTTCATGTCTAGCCTCTCTGCCCACCAACCACTGCGCAACTCTGATTTTGTGTTGTTGTTGACCCTACATACCACTGGAAACTACTACATGTGCTATGCAACTTTGTTGTTGTTGCCACTGCAACATATGTAACTGCCTCTCATCTATTTCTGCTCCAACTAAGAGATGTCCATCATACTGAACCAACTATGCTGAGTCTGATGCATCTGTCACCCAAGTCCTCACTGCCACTAGTCCCTGCACTGTCGTTGACGCTACTACGCTTTTGCTGACTCTGCATTAATGCCAACTCTGCTTTGCACTGATCAGTCTCAGACCGCTACTAGCTACTACATTTTTCACTCTGGCACCTGACTGCACTAACTGTCTCTAGTCCATCTTGGTACAGCTGCTATGGGCTCTCGTAGCAAGATATTGATCCAAGAGGTGGAATCCTAAGGATCCTGACCATATCTGGCTCTTTGGGGCTACAAAATCATATCACCCCACCTCTCTCTTGGAGGTATCTCGGTGATCATGGAAAACTCTTCCTCCAACCTAGAGGAAAACCTATCTATCTCAACGAATGCATCTTTTTAATCATGCTTCTCCTCTTTTTCCTGCTTCCTGAGAGTAAATTGAGAACTATAGTGGCCTAACCTACCACATCTGAAGCATTTGATCGTCGAAACATCCTTATTTCTTCAGAACTGCTCTTGCTTCCCCCTTGATGTGAGGGTTGCATCCTCCTCCTCCTTCTCAAGCTTCACCCCATTGCTGCTGCTGCCACTTATGGTTTTGTTCGCCAAGTCTCACCTCATCTCTTCTTCTTTTATATCATCCCAAACTATTTTCCAATCCGAAAACTTCTCTCTGCATAGGATACTCTAGACAAAGACTTTTCAGTCCTTGGGAACACTGTTGAGGGCTAGCTGTACAAACTATGTAGACTGAGGCACTTCTCCTACAACTACCAGCTGATCTCGCATATCCTAAAGTCTTTCTAGAAAGGGATACATGTGTTCCCCCTTTGCATATTAGTCAACCTAAGCTTCTCCTCCAAGTACATCTTTCGCTGCTTGGAAGATCCTTGATATAGTGTGGCCAATGCATCCAACATTTCTTTGGCAATATCCTTGCCCTCTATATGAGATACTACATGATCCCGAAATCCATCGAGGATCATCCTCTTGGAATTTTCCATTTCCTTCTTGTAGTTCTTATTATGATCTAGGTCCATGGGTACAATTACCACTGAACTGATATAATTCTTGAGATCATACTCATCTAAAAAGAAAGTGATTCTAGCCTTCCAGATCACGTATTTGGAAGCACCATATAACCGATCTTGTTCTCTCAACCCAGTTGATGCCATCTTGCCAAAAAAAAGTAGAACTTTGCCTTTATCCCTTTGCGCAACTACTGACTGGCTCTATGCACTCCCTGTTGGAGTGAGAAAATTTCCCTTGGCTACTGTTGCTCTGCATGGAAAAATATAATTTCTTGGCTAGAAATTCTTTGAGGACAAAATTCCCTCAATGTGTGCTCTTATTTCCTTCTTACACTATTCTACTACCAACTGCTACCAAAATGATTGCGTCATAGCTGAAGATGTGCTTTGCATGGAGATTTCTCCTCCTTCTCCCTTGGCCTCTGGAAATTCTCATTCTAGAAATTTTGTGCTGTTTTGATCCACTCATAAACACAAATTCTCTCAAAAATATTCCTTAATGGCCTTTGAACTGTGCAACCTCCTGGGGTTTCTAGAAACTTCCTCCATAGTGCCTCAGATCACCCTCTTTCCTTCAGTAACTGAGCTCCTCTTCTTCTATCTGTGCTCTGATAACATGTGAAAATTTGGTTACCCAAATCCTACTGCAACAACTAATTAGATTTCTCCAATTTGTTAATTACTTAACAAATTATTTATGGTGTTACACATTAAATATCGAAATCAAATACACTGTAGCCTACACAACATAAAATGATGCCTAAAATACAATGCAGGAAAGATTAGATGCACACACATAATTACACAATTATTTTTCGACAATCATCCCCAGAAAAATCCAACTTGGGAAAAGTGGTGCAAAAACTAAGGGTTTTATTATTATGAAGTAGTAATTTGAGTACAAGTTGTTGGATGCCCAAACTTGCTATCCTATACAGGGAAAAGCTAACAATGAGTTAATGAGAAAATATCACATTGACACTGGCGATACGACACTCATCCAGGCTCATGTTGATCTATCCTACGTTGTCTCTACGCAATTACTACATCAACCTATGCAGTCACTGCATCATAGCTCAAGGAATTGTGTCACCCTCTCCTTCTAATCTTCTACCAACTGGAAAATTAACTCCCTGGCATTCCGAACTCACACCCCAGCTTCTAGCACTGGATCTCAACTGTCTCGCAGAAAAATAATGCACTCCCTCTGAAGATCTACGTAGCCTCTCTGTGTCACTCAATGTCTTCTCTGCCTTGCACTCCCAAAGTCTGGAAACCTTCCTCTGGTATTAATATATTTTCCCCACATTGTAATGAAATCACTAGATCTCTCTCTGGAAACTCAGTGTTGCTACTCTAAGAATTTTATCTCCTATAAATTCAATCTTTGCAAATCTCAAGTGTGTTCTGCAAGTGCCCATCAAGTTCCTTCTTATAATATCTCATTGAGACATCAATGACCATGATTAGATTTTAATCAATGGTTAAGATTAAATTGCACTCGATCCTCATCTTTATCTAGAAGATTCACACCTGATTTATTTAATACCCTTTAATTAATCACATTTCTAGAGTCTAGAGTTAGGAATACATTAAAAATGATTAATTATTTTAGTTAAATCATCTCTAGGTGGAATTTCACCAAACGATTTTTGGGTCTTGTAGAATGCATGTGTCTTAGCCTCTCTACAAAATTTGGAGGCTAGAGCACATCCGATGCTAAAAAAATCAACAATAGTCCCATATAATCCAAAGCAAAATGGAGTTGCAGAACGAAATAACCGAGCCATTGAAGAAAGTGTAAAAGTGATTATACATGATCAAGATCTACCAAATTTCATGTGGGTAGAAGCTACGAAGACAGTTGTATACATTCAAAATCGAAAACCCCATAGGTCACTAGACAACAAGACTCCCGAGGAAGTATTCACTCAGAAGAAACCAACTGTGGATCATCTTCATATCTTTGGGTGTCACGTATATATTTATATACCAAAGGAAAAAAGAAAGAAGTTAGATCCATCAGGCATGAGAGGAACATTTGTTGGCTAAAAAAATTCCTCTAAGGCCTATAAAATATACATAAATGTAGGACACCATATAGAAGTAAGTCGAGATGTCATATTTGACAAAAGTATCGTATTCAAGAAATATAAGGAACTTCCCATGGACTCTGATGACGAAGAAATTCCAGTATTTTAAGGAGAAGTTGACAGGGAAGAAGAAGAATCTCATCATGAAGATAAGGGTCCCGATGAACCCATTCAAGCTGTGGTCCTCCCCGAATCAAGAAAGAGACCAAATTGGTTGAAATCTACACTACTTGATGCAGAAAGTCATAGGGCAGAGAAAGGCTCATTTAGAGAAAGAAAGAAACGTAAGAGATATTATGGGTATGATACATACATGACAAAGGATAATAGAAGAAAAACCATGCAATTTTGAAGTGGTTGTCAATCATCAAGAATGGAAGGATGCCATGAATGAAGAGTATCAATATATAATGAAGAATGGAGTTTGTGATATTGTACCAAGGCCCAAAGAAAAATATTTGGTAACTTCCAAATGGATCTACAAGATCAAACATGTGGAAAATAGAAGTATCAATAAGTGTAAGGAAATATTTGTGGCTAGGAGTTTTTCTCAACAAGAAGGCATCAACTATAAAGATATATTTTCTCTAACAACAAGGTGTACAACGATTTGATCATTGGTCTCTCTAGAAGCATCGATGGAATGGAACATCCATCAAACGGATGTCAGGGCTACGTTTTTTAATGGCACAATTGACGAGGAAGTCTATATAGAGACATCCTTGGGATTTGGAGTCAAAGACAAGAAGGCATATGTTTTCGTATTGAAGAAAGCATTATATGGCCTCAAGCAAGCACTAAGAGCATGGTATGCTAGAATGGATGCATATCTACAAAGATTATGCTTCACAAATTTTTTTGTTGATGCAAAACTTTATATTAGGGTTGTGGATGGAGAACCTGTTATCATTCTTCTGTATGTAGATGATCTTCTCTTAATAGGTGTATAAGGTCAAATTGAAGAATGCAAGAAGAAAATAGCAACAGAATTTGACATGAAGGATCTAGGGTTGATGCATTACTACTTGGGACTAGAAGTCTGGTAAGGATCTGATGATATTTATCTAGGTCAAGGGAAGTACGTGATCAAGATGTTAAAGAGGTTTGATATGATGGATTAAAAACCTATGACCACTCTAATGATCACTAACTTGAAGAGACTAAGGAGTTGTGAATTGAGCCCTGTAGATCTTTCCCAATATAGACAACTGATTGGCTCATTGATGTACTTGAAGAATACTCAACCAAACATATGTTTTGAAGTAAAAATTCTAAATCAATTCCAAGTAGATCCAAGGCATGATCACTGTAAGAAAAAAGCATATATTGAGATATATACGAGGAAATATCCACTACTGCCTGAAATATGATAGGAGGAATGATGTCCACTTGATTAGACATATAGATTCTAACTGGGGAGGTAATGAGTAGGATGTAAGAAGCACTACAAGAGAATGTTTCATTTTGGGATCCTCCATGATCTCATGGATGAGCAGAAATAAAGACACAATTTCTTTAGGTAGTGTTGAGGCTGAGTATGTTGCAGCCTGTGAAGCATGTAGGGAAGCAGTCTGGTTGAGGAAGTTGTTATCCAACCTATTCAAAGGATAGATGGACCCTACAATGATACATTGTGACAACACCAGTTGTATAAGATTTTTTGAGGACCAAGTATTTCATGGAAAGACAAAGCATATAAAAAACAAGTATCACTATATTTGAGAACTAGTACAAAATGGTGTGCTGCAACTATAGTATATCTCCATTGATGAGAAAGTAGTAGATATATTGACAAAATATCTTCCTAGCAAGAAGCTTGTGTAGTTGAGAGATAAGCTTGGCTTGGGTTATGTATCCTCCCTGTTGAGAGGGATAGGCACATCATTCTCGCCTTCACTTCGGAAGATAGAATGGAGGATTGGGCAACCATCCGACATTCGATACTCTTTGGGGATGAGGTAGGGCATCCAAGATAAGAGTAGTCATGGACCGATATTCTTTGAGGACTAGCCATCCAAGATAAGAATAGTCCAAAGAATGTCATACTCGATGAACACTGGATAGGAGTATGTACCTTGGGAGAAAATGATGATGTTGTCTATAAGTCATTGGTCTCGCCATCATTATGCTTTGATCTTGTAGAGAGATAGATTTGTTAGTCAAAGCCTTGCTATGTGAAAATCTTGGTTGATATGATACTAGAAATATGGGTTACCAATCCGAATCTTCTTATGAGATCTCTTCAAATTGAGAATGTCGATGTACCTCTTATGAATACCTCCCTAGTTAAGAAGGAGTCTTGAAAAATGTGTAACTAGTTTTAGTATTCATAAGTATGAAATTTACTTTTTATTATTGTAAAATATAAAATGAAAAGAAAAATTATTATTATTATTTTGGAGCATGGGTTTCATGCTCAAGGTCTTTTATTTTATAGGTGAAGCACCCATTGAGTGCTTCTAGGAATTTTCCTAGGTCAAGAAGTCAAAAGAGTCATTGTCATAAGTTGAAGACCCTACTAGGCACATTGTAACTTGTAAATAATATTATTTTTTTCTCTAAAAAAGTGTCGGAATACCCTCCAAGACCAAGTTGGCATGTCAGCTAACAATTCAAAGTCAAAGGAAGAGCCACATCCACTTTGAAGAGCCTATATATAGAGAATAACTCATCCTCCTTGTGACTCACTCACTCATCCATCATTCTAGCAAAGGAAGAAGAATGAGAAGGCGAAAAAGACGAAGAAGAATGAAGGAGATTTTTTTTGGGCTAATTCTTTCTCTCACATGCTAAAGAGGACTAGGGTTTCTACGCAGGCCTAGGGAATCCATATACAAGTTCGATCTTGGAGAAACAGAGGAAAATAGGTCATGATAAGGTCACCAAGGGTCTCTCTCAAGCTCTTGGAGTCAGGGAAAGTCAAGTGAAGTTCAGAGGAGGACTCTAGAAGAAGATCAAAGTTCTCACGTGTGGCAATAACAGTTGCAAGGAGGCTGAAATTTCAGATCTTCAGTAGGAGGCGGAAAATCTTTTAGCAAAAGGTCGAAAATGTGCTATTGGAAGAGATTTGACTGGTTTTGACTAGATAGAAGTTGGAACATCATTCGAGGAGGTTGTACTTGGTCTCAAGTTTTAAGGTCATGTAATTCGTCAATTGAAGGATCTATAAGGAAGAGAAGTGATTTAAGTGTTGTCCTCTCAAGAGGAGAGGCTTTGGCCCTGGCTTGAAGCCTATATAATGTGTCATTGTTCTTCATGTTTTGGTATTTTTTGATGCTTCACACATATAATAATAAGGAACAAAGCTAATAAGTAAAAAGGAAACACAAGAAGTTACCAAGTAAAGAGAATTAATCATAATCATTGGCCTATAGAATTCTCAAAAAAATCCCCCTAGTTGTAACTCAATTTACGAAGAGGAGGAAAAGTCAATTTCCTAAGTGAAAAGTGCAACCCTAAGGGCACTTATTAAGGTTTCCCATTGTCACCGCAACTATTCTTCCTCACTTTAAGCTAGTTATTTTCTTAAATAAGAGGGTGGACATAGAAAATATTGTTTTAAGATATTTGTTTTAAACAATGGGGTGGTGGATTTCAATGATTATCCAATTGGAATGAGTCCATTTGATTGGCCATAGTTAAATCCAAAACAGAATTTCAAATTATGCAAGAATAAGTGAGAGGCTTATACAAGAAGTAACATCACAACCATGAAATTATGGCCAAGTAATAACATGCGACCATGAACAAGATATGAAAAACATTATATGAAATGCTAACTAAAATAAACAATGTAGTACAAAATTCTTATTGAATGAACATCAAACAATATATTGTTTCTTGATACCTAATTAGATAAGAAGATCAGGTGGACGAAACACATCTCATCTAACCTTCCTTCATAGCTAGGAAAGCCCATAAAAATGAAATAGAAGAGTCCTAACTAGAAATTTACATTAGCAAAATATTTTAATACTTTAAGGTGACATTAAGGTTGGGAGGTTTTAACAAGACTAACCTTGATATCTTCTTTTTGGAGCAATACTGGCCTTCTACAAAGGATTATTTCAGCAGTAAGCCCTTGGCAATGCTTGCAAAAACTAACGCATTCACAAAAAGAATAAAGAAATGGAAAAAAAAACATTTGACTTGTCCTTTTTGGAATAAAGACATTAAACTAAGAGAGGAGAGGAACTCCCAAAATTCCAACCATGCCTTTCAGCATATGAAAATATCCTCTCTCTATAGGCTACCAGCCTTCGTATATTCCAAAATAGCATTTCACACCTTTGGGTTTTAAAGAGAAGAAAATCACATTTCCAGACTGTTTTTTCATGTCACCATCCTACCATCTTCTTGTTAATTTTTTCACTTTGATATCACCTT
Source organism: Pinus albicaulis (assembly GCA_034641835.2). Taxonomy (NCBI): domain Eukaryota; kingdom Viridiplantae; phylum Streptophyta; class Pinopsida; order Pinales; family Pinaceae; genus Pinus; species Pinus albicaulis. Next base: position 1,003,967,200 of record CM076577.1, on the reverse strand, counting down.
CTTGAGATTTTTTTTTAGGCTTGCCAAGTACTAAGAGAGCCCACATTAAAGGTGTGGCACGAACTTGAATTAGCACACGAAAAAAAAATGACATTAGTTGACTATCACTAATAATCTGAACTCTCTAACATGGAGTGTGTAAGGGAAGCTCAAGGAAGGAGGTAAAAATTGGTCATTTTGAAGAGTGTCTTGAGCCCTATCAAATTCTAAGGGGCCCACACAAAAGGTGTGCCATGAATTCAAGAGTGTATCATTGAATGGAAAAAAAGGTTTAATTACAATTCTTGTTTATAGGATAGAACATATCCATAACAATGCACAAAATTATAGCTGTAAAACTATGATGTATGACCACACATGCTTACAAGAAAAAAAAGATAAGAAAAAAAAAGTTAAAGCACAAAGGTTTAAATCATTAACTATATAGGAAAATCCCAATGAAATTTATGAATGTTGAATTAATGACCACACAAGCTTAAAAAAGTTAGAGGAAAAATTTAATTTGCCAAAAAAAAATTAAGCTACAAAAATTCTAAGCATGTTAAACTACAAAGGTTCCAAGCATTAATTACAAGGGACAAGCTACAATGGTACCAAGCATTAGTTATAGGGAACCATACAAAGGATGTGACTATGAATGTTTAGTCATTGGCCACACAAGCTCAAGAACAAAACTATGTACACAAGAATAAATCAAAGTTAAGCTAGAAAGGCTCCACACATTTTAAAGAAATAAAGGATCCAAGCATTAACTATAGGGAGAACCTCAACAATGCAACTATAAATGTTGAGTCAATGATTGCAAAAGCTTGAGGAAAAAAATAAATAAGTACAAAAAATTGATGTTAAACTAGAAAGATTCCTTCACAAAATATCAAACATAAGCTACAAAGGTTCTAAGAATGTTATCATAAATGGTTTCAAAAAAGGAGCAATTCCAAGAATGTGACTATGAATGTTGAGTCAATAACCACATAAGACTATGAATGTTGAGTCAATAACCACATAAGACTATGAATATTGAGTCATATAAGCTTGATTAAACATTAAGTAAGCACAAAAAAACACAAATTAAGTTACAAAGGTTCCAAGAATTTACTATAAAGGATAGTGTTAAAGATGTGACTATAAACATTAAAGTTTAGACTTTTAATTTTACTATTTTGCTGATCTTCTGAATAAATTTAGACTTTTAATTTTACTATCCTGTTAATGTTCTCAATAAATTTTGGAGTAATTTCCCATCTATAGATGAAACAGGGCATTCATTACTAGAAATTAGTTTTAATAACTAGAATACGAGACTAGTAGCTTTACAATCTCATGATCATTATTTATTTATTAAAATCACTCTCAATTTGTTATATATGAACTAAAAGTACTATAAAACCATATGAGAATTCGTTTTATATGATAATGTTATGAAATTTGTTTATAGCATAAATGATTTTATATGTTTTCCAATATCAAATATAAGTGCATTAAAACTATAAAAAAATCAGAATCTGTGTTATATGAAAATGTTATGAAATTACATATCAAATACAAGTACATTAAAAATATAAAAATATATATTCAATTTATGATGCTAAAAAAATAATAATCTCCAGAAACTAAAGTTAATGATCTTCATAAACTAAATATGTTTCACAATTCTCATAAGAATAAAAAAGAAGACACCAAAATGGCTATAGTTACTTCGGCATAAAAGGGAGGGAAAAGGAGTGCCTTACCTTTTATCTTTTACTGGAAGCCCCTATCTCTTGCTACTAAACCCGTACATTCTTTCCCAAGCATTGAAAATCTGTTCTCAGCGGCTAAGCAACATTAGCAAATAACTTAATCTTTGTATCAAAGCAACATTAGCAAATAACTTAATCCTGGTATCAAGGCAACGCTGGGATGATATATGTGTAGATGATTGTCACGTAAAAGAACTCAATAATAGTTTGATGTTTTACATTTTTATCTTAAATTTTTAATATAAATATCATTAACAATAATGTGAATCTTCCCACCTAATTTAATGCTTTTAATTTTAATTTTTATTATAAATACTATTGTATATAATGTGCTTTTAATTTTTATTTTTAATATAAAACAAAATAACATAATGTATACTATTTTTAAAATTTTAATATAAATATTATTAACAATAATATGAATCTTTCTAACTAATGTAATTCTTTTAATTTTTAATATAAATAACAGTGATATAATATGCTTTTAATTTTTATTTTTACTAAATCCCTTGCCAAATACAGTTGCCCTTGGAAATAATGTGAAGCCAGTTAAGTATATTAACCACAATTAGTGATACTTCTATTGTTTGAACAAAATAGCATAATGTGTACTACTTGCCTCCATGACTAGTTTAATCAGACAGAGGCTCAGACAGAGGCTCGTACAACCCTATTACTCATAACACAAACTATTATGTGAAAGAACTATGAAAAAAATGATATAATCTTCATTGTGCATGACCTGTAAAACCAAGCAAACATTGTCATTATGGTAAGTAAGTAGAATATCGTTATAAAGTAAAAATAAACTCTAAAAGGAAGAGAGCCTTTATGAAATCGAGACTATAGTTTCAATCCATAAATACCTTCATTAGAACAATAATATAACATAACTTACATTTATCATAAAAATGCACGTAAATTCTTTTGACAGAGAAAACGGGCTCTACAACCTCATTCCATGAAAGCTTCGATTTGGACAAAAATATAACATAAAATACAGAGTGTAATTTGAGAAATATTATTGGGTTGATAGGAAATAAAGTAATTTGACATTGAAACTCAAAAAGAGAAATATCAACGGTCTTCAAACCTCGGAAATAGGTTCTGCCAAGTTTAGTTATTTTAGCAGACTTGAGCGTGCCAGCCTAGAAACAAAAACAACCAATAATAAGACACACCTCCAGTCATGCAACTTGTAATCTCATCTCAATTCTACAAACCAGCCAAACACTATTTTAAAAAGATTAAGAAATGTATTAGTGAAAAGAATTCATACAAACAAATTTAATCTTAAAACTAAAGATACAGTAAGCACATAGGACACATACAACACACAGGAATAAGCACATCACATTTCAAGGACAAACATAGCACAGAGGACAAATAAAATAAAACAGATCAGTCCAGAAAAACCGCAGAACGCCCGAAATGACCAGGAGACATTGCAATGAAACCAAACCAGAGAGGACGGAGCCGTACAAGGTAATGTCTCTATACAGAAAAGGAATTCAAGGTATGAGCAGAAAGAAACCAAAATGAGAGGAAATCTGGAAACGGATGGTTGTTTTTCCATCTCTGGACGCATCATGGCAGCTTCAACTTTTGTGGGGTAATGGGTAGAAGTATACCACACGAGCTAGCCAACCAAGCACACCGACGAAAGGAGTTGTCTACCGAGGCCGCGTTTTGGCCCGGACGGCAAAAATCCGCCGGAATCCGGTCAACTAAATTTGCAAAAATCAGGTAGTTGCAGTGCTTGGAATCCATTTTTGATAGTGGAAATGGATTCAGCACTATCAAAAACCCCTGGGGCACTCAAAATACTAATGTTTAACAACTATAAACAAGTTTCTGGGCAAATCTTTGCCGGATTTTCTGAAAATCGTTCCCGATTTTGGGTCAAAATGCGGCCTCTTTAGACTACGGCGAGACGAAATGGTCACCGTAGGATCATTTATTGCTTTAATCTGACGGTGGCCATTTTGTCTCTGGGTGCATTTTCGATATCCTTATATCCCAGTCTATCGGCCCATAAATACACCGAGAGACAAAATGGCCACCGTAGGATCATTTATTGCTTTAATCTGACGGTGGCCATTTCGTCTCTCGGTGCATTTATGGGCCGATAGAATGGGATATAAGTATCCTTATATCCCAGTCTATCGGCCCATAAATGCACCGAGAGACAAAATGGCCACCGTAGAATCATTTATTGCTTCGGTGGCCATTTCGTCTCTCGGTGATGACCATTTCGTCTCTCGGTACATTTATGGACAGATAGACTAGGATATAAGGCTCGCCTATCCAATATCAGAAAGTAATGCATCTAATGATGAATGAGGATTTGATCAAAATAGGGACAAAAGGACAATACGGCTACCTTCCACGACTGCCTCATCATCAAATGAATGAACTACTTTTAACGTCCTTCCGTCTCATCATCAATGTATGGATGAATTTTTTTGCTCTTTCTAATCCATCACATGACAACTGAACACACAAGGGACACATACATGCAAACATATAGGCACAGAGATACATACATGCAGACATATGGAGGCATACACACAGACATTCATGTCCACACAAACAGAGAACGTAAGACAAAGAGCGCAGGATAACAATACCACAACACCGAGAAAGAGAGAGTGGGCAGAACAGAAAGGAGGAGCAATAAAATGGAGAAGGAATGGAGGACCGGTATTATATCCAAGTCTGAGTTAAAACGGATAGGTTGAATTGGAGAAGGAATGAGTTAAAACGGATAAGTTGAATTAGAGAAGGAATGGAGGACCGGGGTCCGGTATTATATCCAAGTCTGAGTTAAAACGGATAGGTTGAATTTTCCATAGACGTTGAAAAGCACAAAAACTAAATCCACAACGCTTTTGTTGAGATTCTCTAATTATATCCCGTAACATTATATTTTTAAATATCCACTGTGCTGCCATCTGGTGGTGTTGGTGGGACACGAAACGAGATGGAGATCTCTTCCCATGGAAATCACAAACCATATTGTCATTTCTCTTTTCTCTTCTTTTTTAATTTTTTTAATTTTAATTAAATGGAGCTTGATAGTGACTTGTAACTATCACTCAAACAATCATCATCGAATATTTTAAAATCATTAATGTAAGATAAATATAAAATTAAAATATATTACAAGTGATAGGAGGCTACAGTTATTTATATTGATGAAGATATCCGAAAGAGCAGTTATTTATATTGATGAAGATTTCTGAAAGAGAATTGTCTAATTGATTTAGTTTATTTCTGAAAGGGAACTGTCTAGTTGATTTCGTTATTTATATTCAGTTAGTTATTTATATTGATGAAGATTTCCGAAAGAGAATTGTCTAATTGATTTAGTTTATATTGATTAATATTTCTGAAAGAGAACTGTCTAATTAATTTAGTTTATATTGATGAGGATTTCTTAAGGAGAATTGTCTAATTGATTTAGTTTATTTCAGAAAGAGAATTGTGTAATTGATTTAGTTTATATTGATTAAGATTTCTTAAGAATAATTGTCTAATTGATTTAGTTTTTTTTTGGGAAATCTCCAAAAATTAAAAAATATGTTTTTTTAATGATGAATAAATTAGATATTTTTTTTATGGTGATCATTTATATATTTCAAAAATATAAAATAAATAATGATGTTTACTTGATATTTTTAAATATTATAAGTGTAGATAGCTAGTATAATATTAGAGTGTGTGTGTTTTTAGAGTTAATAACAAGTTGATGAGAGCTTTTTATCAAGGGGGCCGAGATTTAGGGTGAACACTTTCCCATTTTTAGGAGTAAAAACTTGATATGTGATAGGAAGAGTTCTAGACCATATTATATAGAGTGGAGGAGTAATCGAATGCTAGACCATACTATATAGGGTGGAAGAGAGATCAAGTGCTAGACCATATTATGTAGGGTAGAGGAGAGATCTAGTCGTTAGCTAGGAGAAGAGTAAACATAAGTTAAGAGAGAGATGAATGAGATTAGCCGTTTGGAGAAATTGAATAATTAATTTAAATAAGGTGAATTATTCAAAGAGAAGGAAATTAGTTAAATAAGATTATAAAATTAAATTAATTAAATTAATAAAAATTATTAAAAATAATTGAAATTATTAAATTAATTAAAAATTATTAAAATTATTAAAATTAAACTATTAGATTAGAATAAATTAAAAATAATTTAACCAAATAAATTAGATGAACCAAATATTTTTAATTATTTAAATGTTTAAATTCAACTAGTGAGGAAATTATTGAAATAAATGTGAAATTGAAATGTAAAATAATTGAAATTATTAAGTTAATAAATATTGAAACTATTGGATTAAAATAAATGTGAGGTTATTGAAATTTAATAAATTAAAAAAATTGATACTATTAGATTAAAATAAATGTGAAATAATTGAAATTAATAAATTAATATAAACTATTAAAATTATTAAAATTAAATAATTGAAATTATTAAATTAAATAATTGAAATTATTAAATTAAAATAAAATAAATGAATTTAACTAAATTGGTAAGATGAATCAAATAAATTTATTTATTTAAATGAAACTAGTAGGTGGCTAGCAGGAAAATATTGAAATGAATGTGAAATTAAAATGAATACACATGATTCCAGAAGTGAAGGTCGAGCCACTCGATAAGAATACACAATTCTAGAAGCTCTCATCAATATTATAATATTATTATAAATTTTGATTTAAAATTTATTTTTTTAAATATAGAGTAAATAATTTTTTAACTATATATATTTTATAACTAAGTGTTAAATAGTAGCTAGTCTTTGTTGCCTAGTTTTTTTTGTTTTGTTTTTTTAGTTGGATAAGTGTGAGGCTACATCATGTCGAAGAATATCACCCGAATAAGGTGGGGAATTGAACTCGTGACTTAACATCTAGGAGTGCCTTATGAAATGAAATTTTAACGTCCACATATTATTTGAGCTTCATACATAACACATAATCTCTTCTACGCATTAATCATCACATGCGGAAATAAAAACAACAAGCGGTATTGAAAACATTCACATGCGCACATAGAAATTCAACACATATAACACTGTATGTATATCGGGGAAAGCTTACAACTGAAAACCCCCTACTGTATGTATATTATAATGAAGAAGAATCATGTAACAATCTCAGTACAATACTCCTCACAAGTACTCAGTACTGTCTCCAAAAGTTACACACAAACTAGCTCAATTTTGAACAAGTCACGGGTTCAAAACTCCTCCACTGTTTGCCTGCCTCTACTGCGCAATCCAAGATGAGAGAATGGATGGAATGAATTTGAATTCCCTTGGCTTTAACTGCGCAATTCTCATTGGCAATCTCCTCCAATGATTGTGCAAATCTCATGCACACTATAGTGACAACTGATAGTAGACTCCACCCTTTCACCCACCTCTAACACCTGTCTCCACTGAACTGTCCATGCACTGAGTTAACTGATGTGTTCTTTAGTTGAATAATGAGTTAATAATTAGTGAATTAATTAATAATTAATTCACACCACTCATCTCTAGTGTATTATCCAGTTAAACTAAATACAACTAGTTCAACTAAGTTAAACCGAACACAACTCCATCAACTCCTCAATCAACTCCACCAAACTCAATCACTTGAGTTCTAACTGAAGTCCATCATGCAATAGCTCAACTAACCCATAGGAAATTTGAATTTTCTTCTACCAGCTACATGTGCCACATCTGTAGCTCGAACTGAAGTGCTCCAAGAGGAAAAGATAATGTTTATAGTCTAAATATTATTAAGGGTTAATAATATTTGACTGTTCTATTTTTAGACAGGCAGTCTAAAAATAGACTTCGACCTGTATGTCTAAAAATAGATGTCCATCTATTTTTACCAACTTGACCAATAATCCAAGAATAGCATCTTGCAACTCCTAGACCGTGCTCCATATGTCTAAAAATAGACTTTTCGACAAAAAATCACATGTGTGGTCCCCACCTAGTTTAGGTGATCAGTCTCCAACTAGGATCAGGAAAGATGTTTCAGGAGGCCTCCTTCACTGTTTCTTGTTGCCATTTTCAACACTCGTGACTTAACATATAGGAGTGCCTTATGAAATGAAATCTTAACGTCCACGAGACTAAAAATAGTCTATAAGACTATGAGTTCCCTTATTTTCGCCTTTTGTATTTCAATCCTTTCTTATTCAAACTGCTGATAATCCCATCGCTGAAAAGACAATGCCAAGAAACTGATGCTAACATATTCCCATAACTTTCTCTGATGTCTTTGAATGCATCACATTCCAAAATGATTTTTTTTTTTTTTTTTCCGATTCCACTGCCCTAGACGTGCAAAATGTACACACTCGTTCTTCCCAAACTTCTTTAGGCATTTTCCACCATCCTGTTTCACACCGAAGTTGATGTGATTTGGTTCTTAATTGAGCAATAAGAACCTTTTCCCTCCACGGAATGTTAGCTCCAATGTACTCTTTTTGTTGGAGATCATAAGTAGGGTTGAATTCTTCGATATAGTACTTATTCTTTCTACCCAACTCTTTTTCCCACACTTGTTTACGAAACTTCTCCATAAAAAAATTCTTTAGCTCCTTTCTATTTGTGGGACAAGCATTAAGGTAGATATTATATTTTTGCATCGATGTGTAGTTTTGTCTCATCCATGTTTTCTTTATTTCACTCATTCATTCATTCAATCCCATAACTCTGCCTCTCTACATTTGTTTTGAAGAGAATATAATGATTTCCACCATCCTAAGATTTTCTTCTTTCTGTAGTCCTCTCAATTAAGTTTGTTGTTGAAATAAATCCCGAGGTATTTGTACTCATTTACTGAACTTCAAGAATTTTGTCTTCAAAGAAGAACGTATACTGACTTTGCTTCCTTTTATTAGAGAAAATCATTATCTTGGTAATGCTACTATTGACTTGCATCCCCACTGCTCTACAAAAATGCTCAAGCGCATATAGGTGCATCTCCAATCCATGGGCCAATTTAGAAATCAATACAAGATCATCAACATATAAAAGAAGCATTATCACAAACTCCCCCAACCGAACACCATCCCCACCTTGCAAATTTAGCCACTCTTCCGGTTTATCAATGTATAAGCCGAAAACAGTAGGGGATAGAGGGAAACCTTGCTTGATTCCAATGTCACTTCTAAATATTTCTGAAAATACCCGTTGAGGTTCTAATTTTGACTTTCACCTCTTCATAAAGTCTATTGAGAACAACTCTATAATGCAAAGGAATTTCAAGTTCTTCCATTCTACACCACAACTTATCTCTAGCAGTTGTGTCAAGTGCCTCTTTGAAGTCAACAAAATAGCAGAATACTTCTTCTTTATCCCCCCAAACCTTTTCAATAATGTGTCTCAATGTGATGTCATGATCCACTGTAGAATTATTCGGCCTAAAACACGCTTGTCCTTTTACCCTCTTTTCTTTCACTTCTGCCCACTTACTGATTATATTTTCTACCATGCTTCTGAAAAGCTTTGCAAACAAAGGATTGATCATAATGGTTCTATAATTGGAAGGATTATTAACGTCTCCACTTTTAAAAAGGGGCATTGCTAGGCTAGTTGTCCAGTCTCTTGGGAATACTTGTTGAATGATGTTGTTGAATATTTCCATGATGTGTGGTGCAAGAGTGTTCATTCCCCATTTTAGATACTCAGCTTGAAGTTCAACCAAGTCTTTTTCCTTTCTTTTTTTCAACTTCCTAATTCTAATCTCCACCTCCTATAATGTGAAGAGATTTGTAGTTGTATTGATCTCTGGGGGAGGCTCGGCCTTTGATTCTTTCTCATAGAGTTTTCTTGCATATTCAAACCATTGATTGGCTGCAATACTATTTTCAATTTTCTTCTTCCTTGGTTGAAGTTCCTGCTAAAAAAGCTTTGGGTTATTCTTGCCTAGATATATTAACCCTTCTCACCTTGTTTGCATGAACTCATCTTTTTTCCTTTTTAGTAGTTGCGTATATAAATTTACATTCATCTTCTCCTTGCCCGTATTTTCCAAGGTTCTCCTTGCCATTTTTCATTCCTCATCAAACCAAGCATTTACACAAAAACAATTTGATTCCGATTTCCTATTTTTTTCTCTGTTGCACTTCTCAATTTCCCTTTGAATTATATTTGTTAACTCATGAATGTTGAAGCTTTGGAAACTGGTTTTCTCTTTTTGAATTAATCTCTCCAAAATTGTCTTGAATATGGTACAATTTTATTGTGTTAGAAGAATTTTTCTCCTTGGTAGTGATTTTCGAGAGCATTGCGTTTTTCTCTTGTGCTGCCTTTCTTCTACCCATGATAAATTCATATAAATTGGGTTACGGTATGATTTTAAGTCCCAATTATGCTCTCCAATCTTAACTTCATCTATCTTTTCTATTAAGCTTTGTGAACAAATCACATAATCAACAACACTTGCCCCATTGTATGTGTTGCAAGTGAAGTTCCAAAAACTTTTCCATCTGTCCAGACCATTGCAAATAATTAATTTGAAAGCCCCACACAATGCAAGCAATGCCTCTCCAAAATTATTATTAACTTTTTCATCTTCTCAACATCTCACCCATTGGGGATTCTCCTCTTCAATGAGCCAAATAGGATTATGATCGTCTTTGCAACAAAGAATACTAGCTTATTGATTTGTTTTTCTAGCATTAAAATCACCCACTAAAATCACTTCTTCCTACTGATAGTATGCAGCAATATCTTGCTTTAAAGCTGCATATGGATCCTTGTTGTCTAGCCCCTTATTTTTGTAAGTTTTTGAGACTGAGGGGCAAAATAGCATCCTACAATTCATATGTGATTCTCATTCTCTGATATTTTGAACCATAAATATTGTTTATTTTCATCCTATTTCATCAACTGAATGTGACTACCTTCCTTTTCTTCACTAAAGCTAGTATTCCCCCATACCCTTTTCCATTTTCTACTACCTTGTTCCAAACTGCTAACTTCAAATAACCGTCAAACACAGGAGTTTTGCAACCATCATGTTCATGAATTTCCATGAGACAAATTATGTCTCTACCTTCCGCAATAGGCCCTAACCCAGGTCCCTCCTCCAAGGGTAGCTTCTACAATTCCAAGAAACTAAACATAGGTAGACCTGGGTAGGATTTGATTGCTACAGAGTTTGACACATAAGACTCAACTTTGTGTCTTTGCCCCTTTCCATCCATGTTGCTCTTGTTGTTTTCCTCCCTATTATCAAATTCTCTATTTTTTCTGTACTTCCAAATTTTTTCCTTGTTTTGTCCCGAGTCCCAAAAACTGCAATAACTTCTTTACATTGTACAACCATGCCCTTTTCCCTTCATTTCTTACTGCCCTAATTTTCTTCACTTCTGCCCTTCTCTCCTCTTATTTTTTGTTGGTTAACTCTTCATCTAGAAATAAGTGTGAGCCTTTCAAGAGTTCATTTTTACTTAAGAGATGGTGTTTTTCTTGCACATTTTCCATGGTAAATTTTGTGGGACGAGGCCTCTCTTCTCATATCTTCCTCACCCTCCTTTATTGGAAAATTTCCCTTTCCAATGTAGTTTCTCTTTTAGAAAGTCTCTTGTCAAATTGTGAGTACTTTCATTCCACCCATAATCTCTTATTCCCCTGATAATAAAGTTTGTTTCCATGTATTTTCTTTCTTTGTGTTCTCTTTCTTGTGCCCTATGAGCACTTGCATATTCTTCTTCCTCTATCCTTATGTAACCATTAACAACTTCAACTCTATCTTTGATTTCTTTTGGACTATCTTCCCTATTTTTATTTTTATTTTTATATTTTGAAAGATTGTTTGTTGAGATACTTGTGTATCTACATGAGTTGCTTCAGAAATTATCACATCCTTGTTTTCTACCCTTGATCCTGTCATGGTTTGTGATGTTGTCTTCATGCTTTTCCATTCTTGTTGTCCTGTCTCTAGAGCCTCTTGTAACATTGTTACCTGTTCTTTTAAAATTCTATTACCATCCATTAAACATTGAGTTGCAAATGTGATCTCTGAAATTTTGCGGTCCCTTTCCTGTTCTTTGGTTTCCAAAATCTCCAGCCCTGCCCTGGCCCTCATCAGTTCTTCGACATAGAGATCTGATGACCAAGTAAGACGTGTGGATGTGGGGATGTAAATGGTTGACTCTTTTTTATTTTTGCTGCTCTTATTTATTTTCTTTCACTGGCACTGTTTTGTTTTTCTTTGTCTTTGTCCTTGTTCCCATTTGAGGCGAGAAAACATATGCCTTAAAATGCCCCAATAATGCTTTGCATTTACCCAAATCCACTTTCATGTTTTGTCTGTTGAAACAACTTTGACTTGACCTAAATTATTGGTTTCCACAAAACTTGATATTTCCTTGACAGTTTTAACATTTGTTATTGATTTTCTTTCCATTTTAAGATGAGAAAATCCTCCCGATCAGAAAGCATCTTCTTCATCCACTACCACTGCATCAGTAGGCACACGAGAAGGAACTAGTTTAAGCTCCAGTTTCTTCCTATATATTTTCTACATCTCCTCTACCACAACAACTATTAGTGCATCTTGGTGGGCTTCAAATGGTGGATTGAATGAGCACCCATATAAATCCACTTCTAATATTGGAATGACTGACTTCTTCAACTTCCATTTCAAGTGTTTCATCTCTTGTCCTTCCTCAAATTTTCCATTGTTATTTCCTTTGTCATCCCATATATCGAACAAACCACCAATTACCTTCTCATCGCTCTGATCAAGCTTCAGACTTGGGGTTTTTGTAGGAGGAGGCTTAGTCTTAGGTGACTGCTTCTTCTTCTTTGAAGTCAGAATAGGACTAGTGAAGGGACTATTTTGTAGTATGTTTTCATAGTGAAGAACATTTCTGCTATGCTTCTCGATCTTCTTCTTAATTGAATAACTTTTTGATTTTTCCAAGAAGAAGAGGGAGTCGTTGCTAACATCGGTGAGGAGGCATCGTTGCGGGCGTCTTTATCAGCCTGCACATAGAGATTGTCAGCATCGATAATGCTGATGTTTGTCCGCAATGCATTCTTGCCCTTGATGTCTTCGGGATCCCCATTGTCGAGTCTGCACTTACTCCGCCACTCCACACCTTTCGTTGTTCAATCCAAATCTAGTTGATTCAAAAATGGATGGATGGATTGTTCACAGTTATGATGAGCTTCAGAGTGTTGAATCAGATCGTGGAGCTATTGTCGACTATTGATGTTCCTTCGAATCGACTATCACTCTGTGGGCTTTGGTTTGTCAACACGCTGCAAGCTTTGGCTCGTTGTGCATATCCTTTCTCCCGAATTTAGAAATGACTCAAATAAAAATCTAACTGTTGCTGGAAATTTAAAAATCTATTGTAACTGTGCTATCAATTGACCCAAGCTCCTGCGACTCCAATCGTTGCTTTATATTTTCTTTGATGGCTAATATGTATGTTTGTGACTGTCTCCTCTGCTGAGTACTGCGGACTGTGGAGCTGATGTTCGCTGTTGATGTTCCTTCCACTCGATTGTCACTCCATTGACAACATACCAAATCATTGTCAATCCAGGACATGTAAAGAATATAATCTCACATTGAAATTGAAATAACAATATAAGCTCACATGAAATTAAAATAACAATATAAGCTCATATTGAAATTGAAACTCACAGGTACAATTAATTTTAAAAATTGCGTATATATATGTCGAATAGAAATATAAATTGGAATATACACTAAAATTAATATGTTAAAATTTGAAGTAGAAATAGAATTTGACATTAAAAAAGGAAATATAAATAGAATAAAGAATTGGATTTCAAATAGAAATTGAAATTGAAGTGCCCTGAAACTTTCCTGCTCACGACTTTACCAGATGGGGCGCGACCAGAACAAGCTTAGCCTGCGGCTTTGAACCAGCAGAGCTGCTACCTCAAGTTTATCTGGCTGCAACCTAGATTTAAAATACCCAAATCTGAAATGTGTCTTTGTCTATGATCCCGATCCACTGTGAAGAACTCTTGCTAGAAAACAAAAATACGACCAATAACCAAAACAACATGAAGATCTCATGAGCGAATGTGTGCAAATGAACTTGGGGTCGCTTCTATTTATAATTTTCTAAGGACCATTTGGGGCTTTGACCGAATCAACATGCAGTTAGGCCAACTCATAAAATAATAAAATAAACCATAACTTAACTTCTGCTTAACCGAATGAGACAATCTACAAACCAATTTTGATCCTCTCGAAAAGAAAAATCTAGTTAACTTATTATTTTAATCATCTAAACTGTCCATTTTGGAATTTGACTGTAGTTGCCAAAATTCACAGTGGGTCGTGTAGGGGATTTGAGGAAGTCATCGAGGAAGGTGAAGACTAGCATTTTGGAGTTATTGGAGGGTTTCTATAGTGAATTTCCAGATAGGTCATGTTTTCCAGCCAGTTGAGGAGGACGTGGTATTTGAGGGTCATTTTCGAGGGTCAAAGCTAGACCAAACCCTTTCTGGGTTTTGGTGGATTTGTTGAGAGGAGTCCGAGGCTAATTTTGCATAATTTTATGAGTACGCAAGGAGTATCTTTCAATATTTTTTTTCCAACAGACAAAGAAGTTTCTCTAGGTTAGCGAATGGCATATTTGGTGTAGCTCATTTCCACATAGGAGCATTGTATTCTCCTACCTGGGGCTTGTCAAGATTGCCTTTGTGGCAAGCCCAGGTGTAGTCCTTTCATACTCCATTGTACTATTGCTCCATATTTATAATAAAATGGCTCAGATGGATAGTCTTTTTTGGAAATTGTCTAGGTGTCTACTTATATTTCTGAATTTTGTGTGTGCATGTCACTTTTTTCTTTGTTTATCATTGTATTTACTAAGTAGGAATATTATAGTGGTATCAGAGCTCGTAATATTGGCTCATACCATGGAAGCATATTTTGTCTATGACACCAGAGGATAATCAGAACGTCACTTACAAGAGGCACATGTATAGAAGTGGAGAAATACAACTAAAAATTACTCCTGGCCCTGTAACCGTTGAACTAGATGTTGAGAGGCCGAACATGGGGGATAATGGGGGAGACAAGATGAGTAAAGAGGAGGAGTTTTTCCAACATATTTTGAAGGCCATCAACTATTTTTCTAAGGGCATCAATGAGTTGAGGTAGCAAAACTGTAGCAACAACAAGGACAAGGGGATTTAGGGAGAATTTCATCTAGGTGAAGGCTCTAGTACTTCACACCACCATGCAACGAATACACCCAACATACCACTTGTTTTTAGTACACCACCACAATCCACCATCCCCACATTTCTAGCATGTAGTGTTGGAGGGCTGCAAGGGTAGGAGGATATTCCCATGGGGGACTATTATGTGGACTATTAGTCTTATGGGACTGACTTCAGAGAGACCATCAACTTTAAGGAATTTTTCCAGTTGAAGGGAAAAAATAGGAGAAAGGGACAAAGTGGAGGAGGCTACACACATCGCACCAACTTACAACGCACTATGGGCAGATTATTCCTCTATACTTTTTATGGCTCACCTCAGAGTTCACGGGGATGGGTTGAGAAGTTAGATGTCTGCTTCCAACTCAATCAGATGACAGAGATGGAGGCAATTAAAATTTCCACATTGCATGTAGAGGGCGAAGCCCATGATTGGTGGTTCCATGAGTTGACAAAATTGGGGCAAGCGAGAATTATGACCTATGAGGATTTCACTCAGAGGGTGTTGGAGCGCTTTGAGAGGAGAGACCCAGAGGAACAACTTTGAGAGTTGACACAGCTCATGGAAACTTCGAGTGTTGAGGCCTATATTTCGGATTTTCTAAGATTGTCAGTGATTATGCCCTGTTTGTCAGAGGCCAGGAGGGTTTTCATGTTCTTTGAGGTGCTAGTAGATCTGCTGAGGGGTTTGGTGAGGTCCAACAAGCCCATAAATTTGTAGGACATAGTTGGAATAGCCTGAGACTTGCATGATGCTCTACCTAGAACCAAAACGAATATACCACCCATATCGATGTTCCAGCAGAGGGGGAGAAACATTAGGGCTGCACCACTGACAATTAACGAGGGGCATGGACAGTTGGATGAGGAGACAAGGAGGGACATTTGGAGGAGGAAGAGATGTTTCACCTGTCAGGAGTCTTGGGAACTAGGCCGTAGATGCACAACAGTCAAGGCCCATTACATTGAGGCTTTCTTTGATAATGATTGGGATGATGACATAGAGTTTGATATAGGAGGGGGTGACAATGAGACACCTATTAGGAGGGGACCACCTCCACCATCATCATTAGTGGGAGAACCTTTCGCACCGACGAGAGGGGTCCTTTCATCCTTACGTGGGGTTCCCAAATTTTTTACTTTGGGGATTATAGGAACAACGTAGGGGCAGCATGTCTCAGTTTTGGTGGACAGTGGGGACACCCAAGATTTTATCAATTTATACATGGTTCAGAGATGAGGTATGAATACCAAGGAGTTTGAGGGGTTTTCAGTCCTTGTGCCTGGTGACAGGACCATGTAGTGTACATGATATGTCCCCACTTTAATAGTGACCATGGGGAACTACTCAGTGGTAGATCATTTCTTCCTGGTGGATGTACCAGACACCAATGTGGTGACGGGTGTCCAGTGTCTCTATTCTTTTAGACGGGTCACCACAGATTGGAGGAAGTTGGATATGGAGTTTCTGGGGTCAGATAGAAAGTTATTTGTTCTTCAGGGCATGCATTCTTACCCTCCATAGATATTTTCAGCGCACGTGATGGATGCTAGCCTGAGGCATGGTGACATTGTGTGGGAAGTGGAGTTAAGGATTTTTGAGGTTGGGAGTCAGCCAAAGCCACCACACCCCGACATACAGGCCATCATAGATAGGTACCTAGTAGTGTTTGGGAACATACCACTAGGGAAGCCACCTGACCAGGGGTTTGACCACAAGATTGAGCTAAAGTTGGGGGTACATGCGGTTATTACCACTCCATATAGACATCCTAAGGCCTACAAGTATGCTATTGAGCGATCCATTTAGAAGTTGTTGGCACTTGGGCACATTAGGCCTAGATCTAGCCCCTTCACTTCATCATTTGTTCTGCTGAAGAAGAAGTATGGGACGTTAAACATGTGCATAGATTACCAGGAACTCAACAAAAATAACCTAAAGAATTGCTACCCCATTCCACACATCGATTATCTTATGGATGAGCTTAGAGGATCCAAGTACTTCTCCAAGATAGAATTGCTCGGGGTACCAACAGATCAAAGTGAGGGATCAGGATATCCCCAAGACGACCTTCAAATGTCACTATGGGCATTATGAGTTTCTAGTTATGCCTTTCAGGCCAATCAACGCACCTACCACTTTCCAGTCCTGCATGAACCATGTCTTCTATGGGCAGTTTTTTGATTTGAATTCCGTGGGAAGTTGTTTTATTTGACTTACACGAAGCAGAGGAGACCGTTTCGTTTGATTTGTGAGAGAGATAACAAGAAATTTTGATGTTTCGGCCCTGTGCGCTGCGCGCATAACCTAATGCGCCGCGCCTTCCTTGTGCGTCGTGCCAGTTGAAATTTGTATGGTGAAAAACGGCCCTATGCGCCGCGACAACTATGTGCGCTGCGACCTCCAGCCAGTGCACCGCGACCCTGAATATCACCCACAGTCAGTCCTCCAAAACTGGCTTTTGATCTTCCACAACTTAACTTGGCTTCTTTGAGGATTTTGTTTGCAAATGAATTGTTGAATGGTGAAAATATCTTATATATACAAAAGGATTTTGATTTTTCATTTAGAAAACCCACTTTTGTAATGTTGCAGACTTTGGCACTTTCACATTTTAAAATAAACTTTGTTTTTGCTTCCACTTTGATTTTTTAGCTGAATGATGAAAATCTTGTCTATTTTTTGCAGGGATGGCTGGCATGTAATTTGGCAAAGGCAACCAGGGCTGCGCCTGAAGAACTTCACAACTGAGAAAACTTTGAAAATTACACTACATTTATTACGAAAGACAAAATGGACGATTATTCTTCAAAACAGAGTTTTGAAGAAGAATCATGATCAAGCATTATGACGATGAAATTTTGCACTGAAAACATTATTTGAAACTTCCTCATGTGCCTGCTGACATTATTAGACATTTTGAAGACTAAATTTGCGAAACCCTAGAACTAGTGGGACTAAAAACCCTAAAATGACTCTTTGGCAAACATGAGGCCAAACATGACTGTAAATGACTTTAAAATTGATTTTGATAAACAGACACGGACCAGCAGGTACATGACATGAGGGATATGAGAGAAAAGACCCTTCCGTCAGATGATCCATGCTCCTAATGGAATGCAGTTGACTGAACTGAATGAGACACCTAAAATGAAATTCAACAAAAGAGATTTTGATCTCTGACGGAGGGATGAAGAGACCGACTCTAACAAGCCCAATGTAGTGACAAAGGTATTTTCTAGGAGGCTTGTGACACTTTCACTCATGAGCATCTGCCATGATCAGAAGGCACAGTTGTTGGTAGAGTACTCCAAAGATCAGCGAGCATGCAAGATATTGGAGCGAATAGATGCTGATGAGAATTACAAGGTAGTTGTTGATGTCATCTACTATAAGGGAGACATATTTCTAGTGCCGGGGTCACATTTGAGGGGTAATATTCTCCACACAGCCCATGACTCCCCGTTCTCAGCAAACTAGGGGTTCTTGGAGACATACAAGATGGTTAGAGAACTTTTCACGTGGAAGGGCCTAAAGGGAGATGTGTTGTGGCATGTGCAAGAGTGTGAGGCTTGTTAGAGGAACAAGGGAGAGTTGACCCACTCGACTGGGTTATTGCAGCCACTTCCCATTGCTGAGGGAAAATGGGAAATTATATCTATGTATTTTATCACAGGGCTTCCCATGGTGCAAGGAAGAGATTGTATATATGTGGTGATGGATCAGTTGACCAAATATGTACACTTCTTTGTTATTCCAACCCAGTAATCATCCTTGCAAGTAGCAGAGTTGTTCTTGAGAGAGGTCTTCCGTCTACATGGCCTTCCCAAGACCATAGTTAGTGATAGGGACAACTGTTTCATGGGGGCATTCTGGTAGGAGATTTTCAAACTAGTGGGCACTGAGCTCACTCCTATTACCAATTATTGCCCTAAGACGAATGCGAATACCAATATAGTCAACAAGTGGTTGGAGGTGTACCTGCAGAACTACGTGAAAGGACAACAACAAGCTTGGATGAGGTGGATACATTTGGGATAGTACTGCTACAACACTACCTACCACATGTCCATCGGTGTGTCACTTTTTCGTGATTTGTATGGGTATGATGCATTATCTTTGCTGACCTTGTTTTTGGAGAAAGAAGGGCCCCAAGGGAAAATTATTTGATTCAAGAGAGCCAAAACATTCTTAGGGCTCTCAAAGAAAATTTGCAGAATACCCAAAATTAACAAAATATATATGCAAACATACACAAAGTTGAAAGGAAATTTGAGGTGGGGGACTTAGTCTTTTTACGCCTCCAACCATATAGGCAGTCAACATTGAACCAGAAGGGCGGAAGAAAACTAAAATCATGTTTTTATGGGCCTTATAGGGTGATTATGTGGATTATAGTGGTGGATTATGAGTTGGAGCTTCCACCCGGGAGCAAGGTCCGTAATTTTTTCCACATCTCATGCCTCACCAAGGTGTTGGGAAAACATGTGACAACTGCTACAGAGCTACCCCTACTCGATGATGACGGGCACTTAATGTTGGAGCCAGAGGCCATATTGGAGACTAGAGAGAGGAGGCTGAGGAGAAGAACCATCAAAAAGTATCTGGTATGCTGGAGGAACTTACCGGATGAGGAGGCTACTTGGGAGGGTGAGCACATACTTCAACATCTCACATTGCAATTGCTTGGGGACAAGAAAAATTTGGGAGGGGAGGATTGTCATGTCCCTTCCTTTTTTTAAGGGGATTCAAAATTTTTCATTTTTGGTTAAAGTTTGGGACCCACAATTATTTGGGCAAACAACACTTAGGAGAGGAGGTCGAATTAATTGGATAGTGATGTATGGGGGCCACCCCTCATGAAATGTGCACTCCCTTGGAGAAAAGGAGAATTTCTAAGGTTGGGAGGTCGAAATTATTGATAGAGGGACCCACTTAGGGAGGAAAGTCAAAATTATAAATAGAAGGGGCATAGAAGTTATTGGGGTCTTTTGTCAACCTAACTATTCTCTTGTTGCTCAAGTATTTAGCTGGGTCACATTGTTGTTTAGAACATAGATTTCCAAGGGGAGAGCTCACCATTCTTTCTATGGACTGAGAGTGCCACCCTAGAAAGATCAATTTACTGTTATATTGGAAGGATATTTGGGGAAATTCAAGGAGAATCTTTCAGCCATTTCTCTCAACTAATTCATGCTCAGGAGGACGTAGGAAAGGATCACGTGCCACTCATTTCAACTATTTTCTAGGGGGTGTTTTCCAGGAGAAATTAAGTATAGTTTTTCTAGGGTAAGGCTAAGCCTTATGAGGAATTTTGGGGCCATAGATTGCTGACTTGGGGCAGAATGAATTTCTCTTCTCCAGGGCCTGCACAGGAGACTAATTTTGGGTTCACATGTGGAGTTGAGGTGAGGATTTGTGGAGTTGGGTTGTGTAGGGGATTTGAAGAAGTCATCTGGGTAGGTAAATACCAACATTTTGGCGTTATTATAGGGTTGTTATAGTAAATTTCAAGATAGGATGTATTTTCCAGCCAGTTGAGGAGAACATGGTATTTGGGGGTCATTTCGGGGATCAGAACTAGACCAAACCCTTTTTGGGTTTTGGTTTGTTTTTTAGGAGGAGTTGAGGGATGGTTTTGCAAAATTTTATGAGCACCGAAGGAGGGTCTTTCAACAGTTTCTTTCCAGCAGAAAAATAAGTTTCTCGAGGGCATATTTGGGCTAACTCATCTCCACATCTAGGCATTTTATTCTCCTACGTGGGGCTTGTCTAAATTTCCTTTTTGGCAAGCCCAGGTGTAATCTTTTCATACCCAATTGTACTATTGATCCATATATATAATAAAATGGCTCAGCTGGATGTTGGCTTTGGATATTTTTTGGGTGTCTAGTTATATTTCTAAATTTTGTGTGTGCATGTCAATTTTTACTTTGTTTATCACTATATTTCCTAAGTAGAAATATTGCAATGAATGTTCTGACAACAAAGAAAACACACACACACACACACAAATCAAAGTTAAGCTACAAAGGATCCACACATGTTAAAACAATAAATGATCCAAGAATTAACTATAAGGGATAATCCCAAGGATGCAACTATAAATGTAGAGTTAGTGAACACATAAGCTTGAAGAAAACAATATATACATAAAAAATTCAAGTTAAACTAGAATGATTCCAGGCGAGTTGATGCTGAGATTCCATGTGACTTAATGCCCATACAGACTTGAGAGAAAAATAAATATTCACAAAATATAAAACATAAGCTACAAAGGTTCTATAGATGTTATCCTATAAGGTATCAAAAATTAAGAATAAGGGGCGACCTGAAGGATGTGACTATGAATGTTGAGTCAATAACCATATAAGCTTGATGAAAATTTATATAAGCACAAAAAAATAACAAAATATAAATTAAGTTACAAAAGTTCCAAGCATTAAATATAAAGGATAGTGTTAAGGAAGTGACTATGAAGTTTAAAATTTAGACTTACAATTTTATTATCTTGTTGATCTTCTGAATAAATTTTGGAGTATTTTCCCATCTGATAGATGAAACATGGCATTTATTACTAGAAATTACTTTTAATAACTAGGTAAAGAGACTAGTGGGCTTTACAATCTCATGATAATTATTTATTTATTTATTAAAATCACCCTAAAAATTCCATGCATAAACTAAAAGTACTATAAAAATATATATGAGAATTCATTTTATATGAAAATCTTATGAAGGTGTTTTGTGGCACAAATGATTTTATATGTTTTCCGATATCAAATACAAGTGCAATAAAATTATAGAAGAATAAATTCAATTTATGATGCTAAAAAAATATTCATCTCCACAAACTAATGTTAATGGTCTTCATAAACTTACAACTTTCACAATTCTCATAAAATTAAGAAATAAGGCACTAAAATGGCTATAGTTACTTTTTAAAAAAGAGAAGGGAGGGAAAAGAAGTGCCTTGCCTTTTACTAGAAGCCCCTATCTCTTACTACTAAACCCATACATTAATTCTCAAGCTTTGAAAATAAATAGCTCCACTTCAACATTTAAAATCACAAAGAACTATGCATTTGTTCTAAGTACCTAAGCACATTAGCAAATAAATTAATCCTTATAATGAAGCAACATTGAGATGATAACAATGTTATCAGAACCAGACTAGGCATCATGTGAAACTTTCAACTCTATTGATGCAATAGGAAATTATTCTTCTAACTGGATATTATTATGTACAATTTATTTTCTATTATGGCAAACAACGAATAAAATCACAATTGTAATTTTCACCAAAAATAAAATGCATTTCCTAAATAAATCCGAGAAAATAGCACACACACACAATAAATTGACACCATTATTTTCTGACAAATGTTCCTTGAAAAATACAATGTGGAAAAACCAGTGCAACAGATGAGGGTTTAATTATTATATGAAACAATGAAATATGGATGCCAAACTGCCAATCCCTAGCAAAATAATTTGGCCAAAAATTAGTGAGAAAATTTTGTCTCACCCAACATTGATCTCAGCTCTGAAACTTTCACAAACGGGTTGCTCTAACACCCTTGCATTAGACTTTGCATTGCCTCTACACAAGCCAATTCATACTGCCTATGGAACTACTCTGATGTTGTTGTTCTTTCCAAATCAACCTCTGAAAATTACTCTCTTTTCCTTCTGAAAATTTTGCCGACCACCAACAAGTAAATCAACCCTCTCTCTGACTAAATCAAACCCTCCTATAAAGTTTCCTACACAGTCCCTGTGCAACCTCACAGAGGAAAACTTGACCCTCTTACTATTGACTCTCCAGAACTGGAAACTCCTCCGGAAACACTTCCTTTCCTCTCTTTCTATCTTTGTGTCCCTTCTTGCTCAAAATCTTCCTCCCTACTCAACCTCTGCAACTAGATAACTTGATTTGCCAAGGAACTCGCTCTCATGATGTGCTCAAGTGTGTTTTCCCCTCTATCTATTGAGTTGGTCTTATAATCTCTCGTTGGTGAACCAACAACCATAATTAGATCTCCATCAATGGATAGGATCATCACAAACTCAATATGTGTGAGTTTCAAGAGCATTCTGGGTTTTGGAGATCTTGTAGTTCTTAGCCTCTTACCAAATACGAGATTAGAACACATGTACGATGCTACAAAAACTAACACTCCCTCTTAGCGAGAAAGGTTTTCTACTATCTTTCTCTCGTAACGTCTTCCCTCACACTGTTGATGTTTCACATTTGTGACAATTTGCCACTGCACATTCTCTAATTAATTTACCACTATGTAGCTGAACCACCTTGCATTTGTGTTTCTAATAATCCTAATAGAAATTTACAGTGATACCAAAAGACATGAAATAATTTCAACACAGAAAATTATTCAGTGAACACACACATAAACAGAAATTCTGCCCATAATACCAAATTGGTAGTTTGTTATTATATGTAATTGTTGGAGTACAATTGGAAATGGAAGGAGTTCAACTAGTGTTTCAAAAGGCAAGCTACATGCCTCAAGTGATCAGTACAAAAGGTCCCAACTACTGTAGAAGTGTCATTCTCTAGAAAACTGCATTGGCCCAATATTTCTGCACTGCTCACTGATTTGAGACCCTGATTTTTGCTCTAAAAAATACCAAGAAAATTATGTAAAATTAGGGTTGAAATCCTTGCCAAAAACCTAGAAATATCCAGAAAGTGGTTTCCCTAGTTTTGACACTCCAAATTCGGCCTCCTAGAGCTTGGCTCTTCTCAACCATAAATCTACACATGTACCTGAATCTGATAATTATTGCTCCCAAAATGCTAGAAATCCCCTCCAAATTAAATTCCAACCAAAATCCTAGCAACTCAACTACTCAATCCTCCATACAAGACTTTCTCCGAAAAACCCACACAAATGACTACGCAGTCCTGTAGGAGATGACGCAGTCCCTAAGCCCAAAAATTCGTTTTGAAGGATGTGCTATCTCCCCTACTAAAAATTCACTCCCCTTGTCTGAAAATTGGCCAATGAACACCCAAGCAACACTCTTTCCTCAAATCCCGACACCACTTCTCCTCTAAGACTCTGTGGCTTCTACTTCTCCATCCCTGCTGAACCATAATATCGTAATTCCTGTAGGATGTGTCTATATTGACCTCCAAAATGAAGGTGAAAGCCTTCCTAGGGTGGCACTCGAGGTCCACCGAAGAAAGGATGAGCTTCAATCCTTGGGAAGCTCTTGTGCTAAACAACACGTTGTATCTCAACTGAAAAAACCAAAGCAACAATGAGTTATCAAAATGTCAACAGCCCCAAATGATACTTCTTCCCTGCCATTTATACTTGTTGGCCTTGAGTTTCATGTGAGTCCCTCATATGACTTCGACCTCACTTAGGAAAATAAAATTCCTTACCAAATGAAACGTATTTTTTGTCTGTGAGTGGCCCCCACATTCCACTGAAAATCTCTTCGACCCACTTTTCATATGTTTCTCCACCAAAATTTTCCTTAGACCAAAAATGACAAAACTTACAAAATTGGTTCTATGACGTTACAAATTTTTTTAATAAGGGACATTACAGTTCTCCTCTCTCGGATGTTGCTTTTCCCCAAGAAACTGGAAAACTGGATGTTACAAAATTTGTTCACTTTCCCATGTAGCATCCTCCTCTGATAAATCCTTCCATTTTACCAAATTCTCTCTGATCACCTGATTCCTCAATCTACTCTCCCAGGTCTCCAATATAGACTTTGCATCAAAAATAAATGCCCCTCATCATCCAAGGGAGGAAACTCAGTTGCTGTTGTAACCTGTTGCCCCAACGCCTTTTTCAGAAATGAGATATGGAACACATTACGGATCCGATTCTCTGGAGGTAGCTCCAACTCATAAGCCACCTCTCCAACCCTCCTTATCACAATATATGACCCATGAAATTGGGGTTGAAGCTTTTCTACCCCCTTCTTCTTTAGTGAAGACTGTATATATGTCTGCAAACGTAGGTAGACCATGTACCCTACATCATTTTATCTCTCCACCCTGTGCTTATCAATATACATATTTTGTTGATTTTGAGCCACTTGCAAGTTGTTCTTGAGGGCTCAAATAATATCCTTGCTCTCTTAAACCCAATCCTTTTCCCCTAGGCCCCTCCTATATCCAAACATCATGTTAGAAAAAGAGAGTGCATCATATCCATAAATTTCTTGGAAAGGAGACATACATATCGACATGTGATAAGTGATGTTGTAGTATAATTCTCCTAGATGAAGCCAATTTTCCCACCCTCTTTTTTGCCTCGTCACATAGTTGCGTAGGTACCCTTCCAAACACTTGTTCACAATCTCGGTCTACCCATCTGTTTGTGGGTGATAGCTAGTCCTGGGTGTAAGCTCTATTCCCACCATCCAAAATAACTCCCGCCAGAAATCCCCCACAAATCTGTAGTCCCTATCACTAATAATGGCCTTGGGAAGACCATGTAATCGAAAGATCCCCCAAAATAATAACTCGACCACGTAGTAGGTTGAAGATCTCGATGAGATGGAAAAGAAATGGGAAAACTTAGTCAATCTGTTGACCACAACATAAATGCAATCTCGCCCCTGGGCAGTTGGGAGCCCCATGATAAAGTTCATGGACACACTCTCCCAATTCATCTCCGGAATGGGAAGCAACTGTAATAAACCTGTGGGATGTGATAGCTCCACCTTGTTACTCTAAAAACCTACACACTCCCGCACATGCCTCAACACATCTCCCTTGAGCTCCTGCCATGAGAACTTCTCCCTAATGGCACGATACGTCTTGTGGAACTCTCGATGTCCTACTAGAGGGGAATCATGGGTTGCCTACATAATTCTCTACTTAAGCTGAGATGATGGCACCAAGTATATCCTATCCTTGTAGTAGATAACATCATCCATCACCCAAAAATTTTCATCCCTATGTGTGTCATCTAGAATCTCGCAAGCGTGCATTTCTTTGTAGTACTCAACCAAAAGTTGAGCCTTCCAGTCATGAGTGACATCCATAAAGGATAGTACTGAGGGCCTCCTAGAAAGGGCATATGCCACTATTTTATGCTTGTCGTTCATGTACTCGATCTCATTTAAATCCTAAGCATGGAGCTTACTCACCCATTTCTATTGTCTCTCCTACAATGACTACTGCTCTAAGAAAAACCGAAAACTGTGGTGAATAGTCTTCACCTTGAACTGGTTACCCACCAAATATTGTCTAGTCTTGGCCAGTCTATGCATCATAATGAGCATCTCTTTATCATAAATAGAGTACAACTTCTCATGGGGTAGCAACTTCCTGCTCTCAAATGCAATAGAATTTCCCCCCTACATCAACACAGACCAAACTCCCTCACCAGAAGCATCACACTCCAGCACAAAGGGCTGCGTGCAATCCGGAAAATCTAAGACAAGAAAACTTCTCATAACCCTCTTGAGGTGCTCAAAGGCCTCCTATGCTATCGTCATCCACTCAAAAGCCCCCCTTTTTGTCAAATCAGTGAGGGGTGTTTTAAGCTGTGAGAATCCCCTCACGAATCTCCTGTAGTATGTGCAAATGCTTAGGAAACCCGTTAACTTTGTCATGTTCTTGGGTGTGGGCCAATCCAATATGGATTTTATCTTCTCCTAGTGTACCTTCGCTTGGTCCTCCCCAACCACATTCCCAAGGTACAACATCTTTGTTAGTCCAAATTCACATTTGGACATCTTCGCATACAGTTGTTTCTCCTTAAGTATGCAAAGCAATACCTCCAAATTTTGAAGGTGCTCCTCCCAAGTTTGAATATAGATGAATATGTCGTCAAATAAAACAAGGACAAAATGCCTCAACTACCCACGAATCAAGTGGTTTATACAGAGCATTGGTTAGCCCAAAGGGCATCACCAAGAAATTCAATGTCCAGAGTGACACCAAAAGGAAGTCTTAGGTATGTATTACTCCCTCACCCATATGTGATTATATTTCAAGAGAAAATCTATATTTGAGAATTATTTTTCTCCTCTAACCTCATCCATCAACTCGTCAATGCACAGGATGGGATATTGGTTCTTCAATGTCTTATTTTTGAGGGCCCTGTAGTCAATGCTCATGCATAGTTTCCCATCCTTCCTTTGTTGGAAATATTGTCATTGATGGAAAAGGAGGCAGCAAAGACAAAGACAGGCAAAGAGAGCAGCATAGCAGCAAGATGTAGAGAGGGTTGAGCAGCAGAGACAGGGTCATTTAAAAAAAAGAGGCAGCAAAGACAGAGACAGGCAAAGAGAGCAGCATACCAGCAAGATGTAGAGAGGGTCGAGCAGTAGAGAGAGTGTCATTTAAAGAAGAGGCAGCAAAAGGAGAATGAAGGAGTCAAGGAGAAGATGGAACAAAGAAAGCAAAGGAGACAGGCGGAAGAGAATGTCGAAATGTAACAGTCAAACAGTAGAATGGAAGCAACGGCACAGACAGAGAAAGAAGCACAGCTAAGGCAGAGGCAGAGTCGTGAACATAGAGGCAGAACCGTTATCACAGCAGTAGAGGTAGAGGTCCTGCAGTAGAAGCAGCTAAGGTATAGGCAGAGGCAGCGCATATAGAGGCAGAGCATTACATATAACATAAACACAAATTCTGGGAATCGCTACCCATGCTGGAGTATATATGCAACGCATTACATATATGTGTAGCGCATCATATAAACAAAGGTCATATATATAAGTGGAGCGCTTTATAAACAAATAACCAAAGTACCATAAGGTGGGACCCTTCCTAATCGCATCGGAGCATCGCAGTATGGGCATATCGCAATATCGCACATCGCACATTGCAACCATCGCGAATTATCGCATTCATCGCGAATATCAGCGCATCGCACTATCGCAACATCGCGACAGACGCCCATTATCGCTATCATCGCGTAATACTTACTATCGCATTCATCACACTTTCACACTATCGCAACATCGCGCCATCGCACCATCACAAGATCATGCCATCGCACCATCGCAACATCACAACATCGCACCATCGAACCATCGCAACATCACAACATCACGCCATCGCAAAATCGCAACATCGTGCCATCACACCATCGCACCATCGCAACATCACGAAATCGCAATATCGCACTATCACAACATCGCACATCGCAAATTTTACATTGCGCATTTTTTTTTGTTTGATCCGCTGATCGCCGTTGCGACGTGTTGTCCACCGTCAAATGTGGGGCCCGATCCTTTCATATATTAGAGGATGTGATCCGATTTATTGGATTGTAATATAATACCAAAGGCTTAAGGTGGAGGGCAATTGTTAACGTGAAGTTGTTGTGATCATATTAAAAAGTGCCGCGTGGTCCGTGGGTTATATATATATGCCTCAACTTAATGGGAGGGAGATTATTAATATAAAAAACCATTGTGATGAACGTATGTTTCGCTTGCGGTACTCGCCACATCAACAAGACACTCGTGGCATGAAAAGGGTTGGAATTTCCCTGATTTAAAAGTCAGCAATTACATTTTATTCATTTAAAAGGCTCAGTTACATGTATGCAGCAATTACACCCCCACAGAGGACAGAAAAGAAAACGGAGTTGAAAGGAGATAAAACACAGTCACAGGAAAGACAAAGACAGCCAGAGAAAAAACAAATGTGTAGCGATTCAAAAGACTAAATGAGTTGAGCTGGAGTTCACATTGTAATTCGAATGTAAATTTTTTAATTGTTTTTATTGTTTGTGATGCAAAGGCAAGTATCCTAAGGAAAAGACAAAATCCCACTGTAGCTTGGAAATTTGTACATATTGTAATAATTCTAAAAAGGATTTGGAAAAAGGAATAAGAAGACAGAAGCCAAAGAGTCATGACTGTTCACTTCGGATTCCTTGTGAAATACAAATAGTCATGTGAGAATTTCTATATATAATATCAATTTTGATAAGCTCAAGGGAGCAAGAGAGAGAGAGAGGGAGAAAAAATAGAGAATGCCGAATATAGAAGAATAAAGCAGAAAAGATTAAGAGAAGAAGAGCAGATACAGAACAGAGCTGATATCTGAGGTAAATCAACAAACATTCAGTTTGATAAATTGAGGAAGTTGGAGCTTCCCTATCAAGTTGCAGCTTGATAGCTTGCTTGGCCAGGAAGGATCGAGGTCGGAGCCTCGTAGGTTGGTGCCTCGCGTAAAATTGAAGGGAGTTGGTGCTTCCTTGCAAGTTGCACTGGAGGATGTAGCCTCCTGTAGGTTGGTGCCCGCGTAAAACAAGCAGAGAGGGAGTTGGAGCTTGCCTTTGCATCACAACAATAATAAGATGTGGTTTTCTCCTTTTGGGTTTCCACTTACATCTGTTGTCTCTATGTGTGTTTCTTATGTGTTGATGTGATTCTTTCAATCTGCTTAATTGTTTGCTGCTCTCAACATAAGTATGGTGTCACATTAATTTAATACTGGCTGTAACATTTTAAGACTGCTCACATATTAAGCTGTAAATAAGTTTGGTGAAAATTTAGAATTGTTAAATATGTATTAAACTTATTCACCCCCCCCCCCTCTTAGTTTAATTAAAGGTCCAACAATTGGTATCAGAGCAGGTTTCCTTTGTACAAGTCTAACAACTGAAAGGAGATCCTAGGTTCCCAATATGGCTAGTAAAGAAGGATGCTCAACCAATAAAGCCCCTTTCTTCACTGGTGAAAATTATGCTTTCTGGAAAATCAGAATGAGGACATACATAATGTCTCTCAGAATAGAAGTCTAGGCTGCTGTGGAATTAGGATATGCCCCAAAGGCAACTGACACAGAAAAATACTCAAAACAAGATTTTGTGGCTAATGCAAAAGCCATGAATGCCATCCTGAATGGATTATGTGAAGCAGAGTTTATTAAAGTAATGCACAAAGACATTGCCAAAAAAATATGGGATACTCTTGAAAACATACATGAGGGAGACCAGAAAGTAAAGACTGCCAAACTTCAAGTCTATAGAGCCTAGTTTGAAAACTTAAAAATGAATGATGATGAAGACATTGCCAGTTTCTTCCTAAAAGCTGCAGAAATTATTAACAATATCAAAGCTCTTGGAGAAAAAATGCCAGAAAGTATAATTGTGCAAAAGATTCTAAGATCTCTTCCATCCAGGTTTAATCCAAAGGTGTCTGCAATAGAAGAAACAACTGATTGGGAGACCTTGAACATGAACCAGCTACTTGGAAATCTAACAACCTATGAAATGAGGCTCCCATAGAAGAAGCCAAGTATGAGGGAAGTAGCCTTTAAAACATAAAAGAAGAAAGAAGAAGAGGGAGACATATGCTCTTGCTCGGATGAAGAAGAGGCAAATTTTGTCAAGAAATTGGATAGAGGCTCAGGTAAATACAAAGGTAAACTCCCCTTCAAATTCTTTAACTGTGGAAGAGTGGGACACTATGCTGCCAAGTGTCCTCACAAGAAAGTAAGGAATCAGGCTCAAGAGTCAGAGAAAAATAAATCAAAGAACTGGCAGAAAGGAAAGAAGTTCAGCAGAAAATCCTTCTATGCTCAACAAGACAGCAGTACATCTGAAGATTCAGATGAACCCTCAAGTGAAGAAGGAACCTCAGAATTTTTATTAATGGCCATAGAAGATCTTGAGGGACTCCTACTAGAAGATGAAGAAGAAGAAGGGGAAGTAGACCTTGAGGGGGAGCTAAGAAGTGCTCTGGAGGAGATTGACAGACTCAAACTAAAATGCAAAAAACAAAAAGAGATTCTCCTAAAATGTGTGGAAGAAGAACAAAATTCAGAAGTCCTCATGCAGCTGAAGGTAAAGCTTGAAGAAGCCAAGAAGATAGAAGATATGTTACTTCAGCAAATCAAAGATAAAACTCGAGAACAAGAGAAGCTGGAAGAAGAAATTTTGTGTCTGAGAAAGAAATTAGAAAATGCTCAACAGAAAGTTTCTATATACCCTTCTCAAATGACAAGTTCTAGTAAGTTGAATGAAATATTAGATGTTCAAAGATCTCCTCTAATAAAAACTGGGATAGGATATGTAGGAGAATCAAGTAAAGGCAAAGAAAAGGAAAACAAAAATATAATTTTTGTGAAAGCAAAGAAGGTTGATGAAGTAGCTCAAATAATTCCTACAAAGGAAGAAACATGTAATGAGAAAGAAAGAGACCAGAAGAAACTTCTAATAACAAAGATTGTAACAACTACTAAGACAACAGAGAAAGGATCATATACCCCTGAGTATATCAAATTTGGAAGCCATCAAAGGAGATTCTTGCCTCCTATGAAGAATGCCACCTGTTATGTCTGCCACAAGCTGGGACACATTGCTGCATACTGTCATGCAAGGAGGAATGATTCAAACCAGCAAAAGATGCAAGCATGGAAGAGACAACCTTACATCATGTATGTAAGTAATTTCTATGGTTATTGTTTTTATTGTAAGGATTTTGGCCATAGAATTATTGAATGTAGAAAGTATGGACAAAGACTGATGTTCAATACCTCAAGGAGGTTTACGAGTCAAAGTAATTTTGTTCATGCTCACAATTCTGCAAAAACTATAATCAAATGTTGTATATGCAATCAAGTCGGACATATATCCTCCAAGTGTTCTCTAAAAGGATATAATTCATCATCTCACAAAAGATACCAAACAAAAGGGAGCCTCCAGTGGATAAAGAAGGAGAATAAATGTGACTTGGCTTTAACTGCTCAAGATTTGAAGAGTCAATGGTATTTGGACAGTGGCTGCTCTAAACACATGACATGAGACAAAAGTAAGTTTATAACTCTTGATGGAAAGAAATATGGAAATGTTACCTTTGGCAATGATAAATCAGGAAAAATAAAAGGAAAAGGCTCAGTCATCATAGACAATGGCAAAGGAAAGGCCCAAGATGTACTATTTGTAGATGGGCTGAAAGAAAATTTACTAAGTGTCAGTTAGATGTGTGACAAAGGCTGTGAAGTTCTTTTTAGAGCACAAGATTGTGAAGTCAGATCCAGCACCACAGGTAAGACTCTGCTCAAGGGTGTTCGAACAGAGAGTAATGTTTACATTGTGAAAGAGGGAGATGAAGCATGTCATCTTAGCAAGCTAGAAGAGTCATGGTTATGGCATAAAAGGTTGGGACATATAAGCTTCGATCACATCATCAGACTAAGTAAGAAGAAAGCTGTCAGAGACATGCCAGAAATTAAGAGGCCTTCTAATACCATATGCAAATCTTGTCAATTGGGTAAACAGACTCGCACATCCTTTAAGGCCAAAGAGGAGTTATCAACAAGAAGACCACTCCATCTTGTGCACATGGATCTGTGTGGACCTGCAAGAACTAAGACACCAAGTGGAGAATCCTACTTCATGTTGATAATAGATGATTTCTCCAGAATGACATGGGTTGCTTTTCTCAAGAACAAATCAGAAGCACTGGAAAATTTTAAGATATTCAAAGCATTAGCAGAAAATCAAAATGGATGTAAGCTAAAATGTATCAGATCAGATAGAGGAGGAGAATTTACAGATTATGACTTTGCTGACCTATGCAATGAACATGGCATAAAACAACAATTCACTATTGCAGGAACACCTCAGCAGAATGGAGTAGCAGAAAGACAAAACAGATCTGTTCAACAAATTGCCAGAGCCATGATGCAAGAGAATAATATTGCTCAAACCTTCTGGGCAGAAGCAGTGCACACATCAGTACATATCCTTAACAAAGCTCACTTAAGGCTAAGCAGTGACAAGACACCCTACGAACTGTGGCATGGAAAGTCAGCCTCAATCAAACACTTCAGGATCTTTGGTAGCAAGTGTTACATAAATAATAATGATGAAAATATTGGAAAGTTTGATGCAAGAGCATATCAAGGGATATTTCTAGGATATGCATCCAAAAGTAAAGGATACAGATGCTACAACAAGACTCTTCGGAAAATTGTAGAAAGTATTGATGTAAGATTTGATGAAGAACTTCCAAACAAGATAAGAGATATAGATTGCAGCAGCCATACTGAAAACCATGAAGAAGAGGACCAAGATGATGAAGAAACAAGAAAAACATCAGAAAATGCTGAACTGAACTCAAAAACCCCTTCAAGATACACTCAGAAGAATCATCCCGAAGATCAGATCATAGGAGACAGGAAAGCAGGGGTCCAGACAAGAAGGCAGCTAACAGAACAAACTGAAGAGGTATACATAGCGATGTTGTCACAAATAGAGCCAAAGAAATTTGAAGAAGCCAACAAGGACAAGTCTTGGGTGAATGCAATGAATGAAGAATTGGATCAAATTGAGAAAAACAATACCTGGGAACTGGTTCCTAGACCCACTGAGAAAAATGTCATAGGATCAAAATGGGTATTCAAAAATAAAATGAATGATGAAGGACAGGTAATCAGGAATAAAGCCAGACTGGTCTGCAAAGGATATTCACAAATCGAAGGACTTGATTACGATGAAACATTTGCCCCTGTAGCCAGAATGGAAGCTATCAGAATGTTCCTGGCATTTGCATGCTACCAAAAATTCAAAGTATATCAAATGGATGTTAAATCTGCATTTCTGAACGGAGACCTAGAAGAAGAAGTCTACATGGAACAACCAAGAGGTTTCTCTTTAACAGACAAAGAAGACTATGTGTGCAGACTGAAAAAGGCTCTATATGGACTGAAACAGGCTCCCCGTGCTTGGTACTCAAGACTGGACAAATATTTGCAAAAACAAGGCTTTAAGAGAGGTGGATTAGACAACAATCTATACATAAAAGCCCATGAAAATGAACTCCTGATTGTGGTAGTGTATGTTGATGACATTATGTTTGGAAGCAACAGAGAAGAGCTAGCGAAAAGGTTTGTTGATGAGATGAATACAGAGTTTGAAATGTCCATGATTGGAAAGCTCAGTTTCTACTTGGGACTGCAAATTCAGCAAAATAACACTGGTACTTTCATCTCACAGGAAAAATACTTAAAGGAAATGCTGAAAAAGTTCAAAATGGAGGATTGCAAGCCTGTGTCAACTCCCATGACCACAGGATGCAAGCTATGTGTTGATGATGGATCTGCTGATATAGATCAAAAACTCTACAAATCCATGATAGGAAGTCTGTTGTATCTGACTGCATCAAGACCAGACATCATGCTAGCAGTAGGTCTAGTGGCTAGATATCAAACAACACCTAAACAAAACCATCTTCTGGCGGTAAAAAGAATTTTCAAATATCTACAAGGAACAACACAGTATGGGCTTTGGTATCCTAAAGGAAAAAGCTTCACTTTGACAACATACATAGATGTTGATTGGGCCAGCTGTGTGGATGACAAGAAAATTACAAGTGGAGGTGCTTTCTATCTAGGAGAAAGTCTGGTGGCATGGTTAAGCAAGAAACAAACATCCATCTCTCTGTCTACAGCTGAAGCAGAATATATAGCAGCAACAACATGTTGTACACAAGTCAGGTGGATGAAGCAAACTCTTCAAGACATGAAGGTAAGCATTGATGAACCTATTTCAATCAAATGTGATAATACAAGTGCTATAAATATATCTAAAAATCCTGTGCTTCACTCAAAAACCAAACATATTCCAATCAAGTATCATTTTCTCCGAGAACAAGTAGCTCAAAAGATAGTCAAACTGGAGTATGTACCAACAAAAGAACAAACAGTAGATATATTTACCAAACCACTTGCTAAAGAGCCATTTGAATATTTGAGAGATAGATTAGGGGTAGTATTTGTAGATGCTACTCTCTGATATAAAGAGAAAGCACAATTTCAGGGGGAGAACAGAAACGAAAATATCATTCTCAGGGGGAGATCAGCCAGCAAGGGAAGCATGAAAACAAGTCCTCGGGATCAAAGGGATTATGGCAATAATACATTCAGAATAAAAGAATCAACAAAAAGGCAAAAGGGTCTGTCATGCAACAGAAGAATAGTGAACCCGACGTGTATCTAATCCAAAGTTTGGAGCAGCAGCGTACAAAGTCAGCAAATTTCACGAAATGCATGAAATATTGAAAAAGGAATAAAACCATAGCATCAGAGAATAGAAGCTTCACAAAACATTCGAACCCCTTGCCATTGATGTCAAAGGGGGAGGAAGAGGAAGCAACAGGAGAAAGGATCCTATCAGGCAAACAGAGGAAGTGTATTGCCATCAATGCCAAAGGGGGAGACTGTTGGAAATATTGTCATTGATGGCAAAGGAGGCAGCAAAGACAGAGACATGCAAAGAGAGCAGCATAGCAGCAAGATGTAGAGAGGGTCGAGCAGCAGAGACAAGGTCATTTAAAGAAGAGGCAGCAAAAGAAGAATGAAGGAGTCAAGGAGCAGATGGAACAAAGAAAGCAAAGGAGACAGGCGGAAGATAATGTCGAAATGTAACAGTCAAACAGTAGAACGGAAGAAACAGCAAAGACAGAGAAAGAAGCACAGCTAAGGCAGAGGCAGAGTCATGAACATAGAGGCAGAACCATTATCACAACAGTAGAGGCAGAGGTCCAGCAGCAGAAGCAGCTAAGGCAGAGGCAGAGGCAGCGCATATAGAGGCAGAGCGTTACATATAACATAAACACAAATTCCGGGAATCGCTACCCATGTTGGAGTATATATGCAACGCATTACATATATGTGCAGCGCATCATATAAACAAAGGTCATATATATAAGTGGAGCGCTTTATAAACAAATAACCAAAGTACCATAAGGTGGGACCCTTCCTAATCGCATCGGAGCATTGCAGTATGGGCATATCGCAACATCGCAATATCGCAATATCGCAACCATCGCACCATCGCAACATCGCACCATCGCAACATCACAACATCGCGCCATCGCGCCATCGCAACATCGCAACATCGCGCCATCACACCATCGCACCATTGCAACATCGCGAAATCGCAATATCGCACCATCGCAACATCGCACATCACAAATTTTACATTGCACATTTTTTTGTTTGATCCGCCGATCGCCATTGCGACGTGTTGTCCACCGTCGGATGTGGGGCCCAATCCTTTCATATATTAGAGGATGTGATCCGATTTATTGGATTGTAATATAAGACCAAAGGCTTAAGGTGGAGGGAAATTGTTAACGTAAAGTTGTTGTGATCATATTAAAAAGTGCCACGTGGTCCGTGGGTTATATATATATGCCTCGGCTTAATGGGAGGGCGATTATTAATATAAAACCATTGTGATGAACGTATGTTCCTCTTGCGGAACTCGCCACATCAACAAGACACTCGTGGCATGAAAAGGGTTGGAATTGCCTTGATTTAAAAGTCAACAATTACATTTTATTTATTTAAAAGGCTCAGTTACATGTATGCAGCAATTACACCCCCACAGAGGACAGAAAAGAAAACAGAGCTGAAAGAAGATAAAACACAGTCACAGAAAAGACAAAGACAACCAGAGAAAAAACAAATGCGTAGCGATTCAAAAGACTAAATAAGTTGAGCTGGAGTTCACATTGTAATTCGAATGTAAATATTTTAATTGTTTTTATTGTTTGTGATGCAAAGGCAAGTATCCTAAGGAAAAGACAAAATCCCACTGTAGCTTGGAAATTTGTACATATTGTAGTAATTCTAAAAAGGAGTTGGAAAAAGGAATAAGAAGACAGAAGCCAAAGAGTCATGACTGTTCACTTCGGATTCCTTGTGAAATACAAACAGTCATGTGATAATTTCTATATATAATATCAATTTTGATAAGCTCAAGGCGAGTAAGAGAGAGAGAGAGGGAGAAAAAAAAATAGAGAATGCAGAATATAGAAGAATAAAGCAGAAAAGATTAAGAGAAGAAGAGCAGATACAGAACAGAGCTGATATCTGAGGTAAATCAGCAAACATTCAGTTTGATAAATTGAGGAAGTTGGAGCTTCCCTATCAAGTTGCAGCTTGATAGCTGTCAGTTGTAGCCGACTGAGGTTGGAGCCTCCTGTAGGTTGGTGCCTGCAGAAAATTGAAGGGAGTTGGTGCTTCCTTGCAAGTTGTAGCTTGCAGAATTGAGGATAGAGCCTCCTATAGGTTGGTGCCTGCAGAAAACAGTGGTGAGAGGGAGTCGGAGCTTGCCTTTGCATCACAACAATAATAAGATGTGGTTTTCTCCCTTTTTGGGTTTCCACTTACATCTGTTGTCTCTATGTGTGTTTCTTATGTATTGATGTGATTCTTTCAATCTGCTTAATTGTTTGCTGCTCTCAACATAAGTATGGTGTCACATTAATTTAATACTGGCTGTAACATTTTAAGACTGTTCACATATTAAGCTGTAAATAAGTTTGGTGAAAATTTAGAATTGTTAAATATGTATTAAACTGATTCACCCCCCCTCCTCAATTTAATTAAAGGTCCAACATCCTTTTCACCAGCACCATGGAAGAAGCGAAGGGACTCGAGCTAGGCCTGATGTGACCTAGTATCAACAACTCGTGGATGCCCCTCTCTATCTCATCATGATAGGCCTTTGGGTGCCTATACGGGTTCATGATGACCACGTTCACTCCATCCTCCAACTCAATAATATGCTCAAACCCATGATCGGGTGGTCTTCCTCGTGGGACCTCCCCAAAAACCCCCTGGCGCCTCTCCAAAAAGGCCAGTATGTCTAAATGCACAAGTTGTGTTTGAACCCCTATCTTCGAAATTCTTAACTCAACTGCCCACTCTACATCCCCAAGTTGTAGATCTGCCTCCATCGGGTGAGCTAAAAATGTTTGGCGTGGATAAGAGTGGATTCCCCTCAATAATACCAGCTTCCCATCTGGCCCCACAAAATCCATTTCTAGCTTCTTCCAGTTCGTGATGACCCTCTTGAATTATTATAACCATTGAACAATCAACACCACGTTAGTTTTTGGGAAATCAACTACAAAAATTTATTAGTG
Source organism: Pinus albicaulis (assembly GCA_034641835.2). Taxonomy (NCBI): domain Eukaryota; kingdom Viridiplantae; phylum Streptophyta; class Pinopsida; order Pinales; family Pinaceae; genus Pinus; species Pinus albicaulis. Next base: position 1,003,929,314 of record CM076577.1, on the reverse strand, counting down.
ACCGAGTATTTCCCCATCCTCACATTCAGCCCAGGAACATACTTCATGCACTCCATGGTATGGTCTCTTAGAACCGACATGGATAACCCCTCAAATGTCTCTGTCTAGATGCCCCTACGCTCCACCATCTAAGAATCAATAAATATTTGGGTGGCCCCACTATCTACGATGACTGACACTCGTTGCCCCTGTATTGTCCCCCTTATCCTAAGTGGTAAGTACTTTGGTACACCTCTAAATAAAGCAAGGACTCCTCTGGATGGGGAAAACGGTCCTCTCGGTGGTGGTGGTGGTGGTGGTGGCCCTCCTTATGATTGTCCTCGCTCATCTCCCTACTCATCTACCATCTCTTCCTCCTCATTTGGATCACTATATGAAAACACCTCAATGAAATGGGACTTTCCCTTGGTTCACTTGTGTCTAGGTTTCCAAGGCTCCTGACACGTGAAGCACAACCTCCTCCTCTTAAGTTCTTTATGAGTCTCATCATCCATCTAGCCATGTCCTCCATCCCTCTGAGGTGGCCTAGTGTCTTAGTTCCCCTATGGGGTCGTGGGTCTATTAGGAGAAAAATATAGGGTTTTGGGCACTACATCAATTATATCCCGAGTCCTAGAGATAGAATCAGTAAGTGGTATGGGTTTGTAAGCTCTCACCCAACCACGCAAAGGCTCATCAAGCCCCTCCACAAATAGTATAATCAATCGGGCCTCTGATATTTCTATCACCATCACTGCTAGTCGCTGCAACTCCATAATGTAAGCCTTTGCACTGTCGATTTGCCTCAGATGGGCTAACTCCCTAAAATTAAACTCCAGGTCTTTCCTCTCAAATCTCTCCAGCACCCTCCGGATGAACTCTGTGTAAAAGGTGATATGGATGTGCCCCAATGTCATTAGCGCATGATACCACCACTCCTAGGCACCCCCCTCCAAATGAAGAGTAGAAAACCATATAACATACACTTCAGGCATGGGGTTTAGGTGGAAATATGTGTCTAAATTCTGGATCCAGGCCCTAGCTGAACTCTTTGTTGACCCATCAAAGTTCAGGAGTGTAACCTTCCATGCTATCTTCTACACATCCTATTTGGATGTTTCCCCTCTATAGTGGGCTCCATCCCCTTTAATACATCTCTCCTTGAGGTGAATGTACTCCCCAAAATACATAACCTGCTTAATTCGAGCAGCCAACCCCTCATACTTATCAATACTAGATGCAACTGTGTGGACCAAATATGCAACTAGGTTTGGCTCCCTCTCCGGCTCTGGCTCATCCACAAAGTGAGACAAAGTAACTTGGCCCTTCTCAACGGCCAAAAATATACACCCATACCTAAATATGATAATTACTAATCCCAAATGCTAGAAATACCCTCCAAATGAACTTCCAACCAAAATCCCAAACCTAATTCCTCAATCCTCCAAATAAGACTTCATTCGAACAACCCACACAAACGACTGTGCAGTCTTGTAGGAGATGACATAGTTCCTAAGGCCAGGAATTCATTTTGAAGGATGTGCCCTCTCTGCGTCTAAAAATCCACTCCCCTTATCTAGGAATTGGCCAAGGAACACCCCGATAACACTTTTTTCTCAAATCCTGACACCACTTCTCCAAGAGTGCGTGACTTATCCTTTTACTTCCCTATTGAACTAGAATAGCGTAATTCATGTAGGATGTGTCTCTTCTGGTCTCCAAAATGAAGGTGAAAGCCTTCCTAGGGTGGCACTTGAGGTCCACCAAAGAAAGTATGAGCTGAACTCATTGGGAATCTCTTGTGCTAAGCGACACGTTGTAGCTCAGCTGAACAACCAAAGCAACAATGAGTTGTCAAAATGTCAAAAGCCCCAAATGATGCTTCTTCCCTCTTATTTATGCTTGATGGCCTTGAGTTTCATGTGGGTACCTCCTATGAATTCAACCTCACGTAGGAAAAACAAATTCCTTACCAAGTGGTGTGTATTATTTTTGGGTGAACAACCCCCACATTCCACTAAAAATCTCTTCGACCCACTTTTCCCAAGTTTCTCCACCAAAATTTTCCTTAGACCAAAAATGAGAAAATTTACACAATTGATCTATCACCTTAGGAGAATTTTTACAAAGGGACATTATAATGTTGTTGCTAACATTACATTGTGCCATCCTGCACTGCTGCCAACACTTCTTTGAACTGCAATTGATCTCATGTTGTTGTGGCTCCTGCAACTAAGAACAAAAATATGATTCAACTATGTCCCTATAATGTCATTGTCTCCCGAGTCTCTGAATACAAATATCCCTTGCACTATCTATTAAGTATCTTTTTTTGCCTCTCAATAACTGACTGCTACTAGTCTTGCAACTATCCCTCAATATTTGAATACTCCATGTTAAACATTGATCTATATGATACTGAAATATATGGGCCGTTGTAGCTTTGGTATTAATCCGTGAGGAAACATTTGTCTGATGTTATCCTCCATGTATCCTACCCAAATATCTGCAACTATGGGAACTAGAGCTCAAGATCTCCCTACCTTTCTCCTAGATGTATAGTTGCATACAAAGTGAATTTATCCTCTAACCTTTTAGTCAAATTATCGATCTCTACCGAAGCTACTGCGTCCTCCTACTTCTCCTTCTTCACCTTCTTCTTTTTGGGATATTGAGTACTATAGTGACCTAACTCACTACATCTGAAGCCTTGATACTCGACAAATTTTTCTTTTTATTTTCTTCCCCCTTTGAGCTTTGTCCCTGGCTGGGACCTTTCTTTTCCTTCCCCTTCGATGCAAGGGCTAAATTCTCCTCGTCTTTCACATTCTTTAGTTCTTTGCTACTCTTGTTTTTGATATTACTCTCGATCAAAGCAAGGCTCATCTCTTCCTGAGTTAAATCGACCCACAAGTGATCCCATCCAGGTCGTTCATCTCGTCTAATAATACCTTTGATGAAATTTTCCCATTCCTTGGTTAAATTGTTGAGAGTTGTATGAAATAACTTACTATTGAGAGGTATCTCTCTAACTACTGCAAGCTCATCTCAGGAAATATAAATTCTAGTGAGATAAGGAGTGACTCTTTCACCCTTATGCATCATGGTGGTCCTTAGCTGCTCTTTCAAGTGCATATTTCGGTTCTTGAAATGATTTTGGAAAACACTTGCAACAACATCCCACATTTCTTTGGAAATATTCTTGCTAGCCAGATGTGAGACTATATGAGACATCGAACTCCATCAAGGATCATCATCTTTGCCTTTGATATATCCTTATCGTAGTTCTATAGTTGTTGTAGATTTGTAGGTATGGCTATAAATATTTCCGCATACTTCTTCAAACCATGATCATCTAGCAGCAAAGTCATTTTGGCTTTCCAGATACAATAGTTAGAGGCTCCATCTAACCTATCCCGATCCTAAATTATTTCTGAGGCCATTTCCGCAAAACTCAAATAAACAGGAATATTGTCCATTCCTTCTTAGATGTCTGCTCTGTTACTTGTACTCCCTCATGGAATGTGTTAATGTCGGTATCTTCATCCCTCCGTCAGTGATCAAATTATCTTATTGCATTGCATGTTAGGTGTCTCGCTCAGTCAGCTTCATTCCATTAGGATCATGGATCATCTGACGGTAGTGGCTTGTTGTACATTTTCCCTCATGTCCTTTACCTGCTGGCCCATTTCCATTCATCACGATCATTTGCAGTCACTTTTGTCTTTAAATTTGTAAGAGTCATTTCTAGGGTTTCAGTTTCATTAGGTCTAGGGTTTCATCAAAAATATCTTCAAAATGTCCAATAACGATCAGTAGGTGCATGAGGAGGTTGAATAAAGTTTCAGTACCAATAAATTTCATAATTGCATGCTCAAAAATGTATTTTTCCTCAAAACCTTATTTTGAGGAAAAACAAAGTATTTTAGGTTTTTATGTATAAATTTCATGTAATTTCAGTTCTCTCATGTGTAAATAACCTCAATGGCAACCTTGGTCACTTTCCCAGGCTTCAGCAGCTCCATCCCCTGCAAGGAAAATAAAAATCAAGTCATTCAGTTCATCAAAGGTAGAAATGAAGTAAACTGCCCAAAAACAGAGTTGAAAAAGTAAGTTACAAGGAAAACATTATAACGGTGGGTTTATATGTATATAAACTCATTGGTCATGTTCAAAAAGCTTATTTAAGGAGAAATATTGAACAAGAGAAAGTCGTGTTGGAGAAAAGGAGAAAGTTTGAATGAAAATTGGGCAAAGTTCAAGGGCGCGGTGCATACAAGTGGCGCGACACATTGGGCCGGCCTCCACAGTGTAAAAAATAAACTGGTGCGACACATTGAGTAGGTGCGGCGCGACGCATAGAGCTGCAAGCCCAATTTCACCATAAACTTCCCCAAAATTTCCAAATGTGCTCAAATCCATGGTGTGCAAGTAAGTTAAGAGTTCTTCCATTGCTAGTGAAGAGGTTTTTCTTAAAATTTATGATGGTTTAGTGTGATAGAATTCAAACCCTACCTCCTTCCAACTTTTCTCAAAAACAATTGTCTAGGGCTGCATTTGTGTCTTTGCTACCAAGTCCACTTCATCACTCCCTCATTCTTTCACTCCTTCATTCATTCTTCACTCTCATCCACTCATTCCCTAATTCCCATATTCCAAAAATTCTCTAATTCCCATATCCCTAATCCCACTATCCCAAACCCTACACTCCCTAAACCCTACTCACATCCCTAAAACTCTTACTCCCATCCCTAAACTCTGTTCACACATAAATTTTTACACTCTCTTCCATACACTCTACCCATTTCATTCCTCCACCATATTTTCACATTGTTATCCACAAAACCATCCATGTACAACCACATTTTTCAAAACCAAAGGAAAACAATGGAAAGAGACAGTGATCATGGGTATGAGCAAGAGATTGAACATGACCGGGAATCTTGGCTTGAGATAACAAGCTTGCACTTGGGAAAGGATGCTAGAGAAGGCCAAAAATGAGAAAAACATGTTGAGGCACATGGCCAAACATTACTGGGCAAGAAACCATATGTGTAAAGCAAGAATCAAGATCTTGAAGGCCAAGTTGAGGAAGGCATCGAAGAGGCGAAAAAAGAAAGATAAACTTCAGATCTTAGTTGAGGCTTCCTTGGCCCAAAAAAACACTTAATGGAGGACACTCAGCCAAAATTTCAAAAAATTTGGGACACTTTTTGCAATTTTGAATTTTTTGGGCCAAAACATAGGTTTTTCTGCCTAATGCGTCGCGCCACTTGGTGCTCGCTTTTGATGGAGACCTAATTTTGATGAAAAATTAGCATTTTTGGATTTTTCATGGAAATATATTCATGCCTACCAATGGCCAATAAATTTTGACAGGTTTTGGGCTTCCAAAAAGGTCAAAAACACCCCAAAAATGACCTTTCTGCCCCTTTTTTGACACACAGGAAGCAGTCTTGGGAGAACTCAGTTTTGGAGGAGAAAATGGAGGACAAATTCAAAAATTCCACTTGTTCTAGAAATTAGATAGGAAGACCTTTCCAACAAGCCCACTTGGAGAAAATTTGGACACCGGGAAGGCTTCCAAAATCAGCTACAAACAAGCGCGACGCATAGGGAAATCAGGCGCGGCGCATTGGAGGAAATTTACTCATTTTAACCCAAAACTCTGTTTTTCGCCTAGTTTTTGACAGTTTGACTTTCTTACTTCTAAATGTAAAACTCATGATGTAATTTAATGTAATTTTATGGACCTTGATGTAATTTTGCTAAATTTTCACTCATAGAGGTAGATTCATCCATCAAAAGGTAGTTTGCAATTGAATGAATCAGTTTCCTAGTTTTTAGAGGCAAGTTGTTCCACTGCCTACTTTTCAGTTCTCAGTTTATATTTTGTTGGAATAGCTCCTAATATTATGAGCTCAAACCCTAGAGGCTAGGATGAGTTGTTTTTTGCCTATATCTTATGTTTTATTAGTCATTAGCATAGTTGGACTTTTGGGAATGCTTTGAGCATCATTGTACATTCATCTCTGCATTTTGGTAAAGGAATAGACCAAGGTTTGCAGCACTCTATGGGATTCATGTGGCATTTTTCTTTGATAGTGTGTTTCTCTCTATAAATTTAAGTTTACTGGTGTTTTATGTATGCCATTTTCTCTCTTATTTCTTATTAACTAAAACAGACAAGGATAAAGGTAGAATCCATTGAAATTGCAGTGCTCTGCCTAGGGTTTGTTTAGTTATTTATGTTTTCAGCTGTTTAAAGAGGATCCCTGAAGGTCTCTTGCCCTATTCAACTCCTCACCTGTCTAAAGCTCTCCATTTCTTGCAATTGGAAGTGTCAAATCAATTGCCTGCCTTGCCCCATTGAGATCTATGCAAAACTGAGCCTCATTCCCCACACCCAAAATCTGCTTTTCCATTCGAGCCAACAAAACACCCTTAAAATTAACCAAACTCTTTTGCACACATACCTAGCCTAAAATCAGTATTCATATTAAGTCATCTCAAGCCTCATCGATTATTTTTTTGCTGAGATTGACAAGGAGAGAGCCCTCTCTCGATCTGGTAGGGCTATCTACTAGGTTAAGCTTGGTTTGATGTTACCCTAGATTCTGCCTTTCTCTGCTTGAGGTAGATTTAAGCCCTGACATAGTGGCGACCATACTGGGGAGACGAAAATTTTGTTGTTTGCTTTATAAACTACAAACGGAGCCTGAAGTTAGCCAGGTAGGCTTCGAAACGCTCTTGCTTTGCATTAGCGAAAGTAGATGAATGCTGCATTAGTCAAACTCCGGTCTAGTTTATGAATTGAACATCTGGTTTCCTTAGTAAAATGTAATCAAGTTCAGATCTGATTGTTGATGGTGGACAACGATCAGACACTGCGAGGCTGAAATCATTCACCTGGCGACTCTAAATCAGTTTCGAGATCAGATCCAAGGACTCCACTGGAGGATGAACCTAACCAGCAGAAATATGAAAGGACAATATGGAAAGATCAGGTATTCAAGTTGGAATTTCATCCAAGACATTTTGTTCTTTGTCATAAATTATTTCTTCTCTTTTCCCGAGAATTTCAAGAAGGCTTTGCAAAGTATATTTTATTTGAGAAAAGACCCTCGGCCTGCAGTTGACTCTTTCCATTTTAAGATTGTAAATACCAAATATTTGCATGCCTTTGAGCTTGATCAAGACCCTTTTTTTGAATCTTGTGATGACCGTCTTCAAAATGATGAGCCTCAAGAGACTAAGATTGATTCTGCAGCATTTGTACATACCCCTATACCTTGTAAAATTCCACATCAATATAAGCCTATGATTTTACCTCCTATATCCCATTCTTTCCCTAAAAATCATGACCTATATCTACCAATATTTGATGGTGAACGCGACAACATCACTGATGAGAGACATGTTCTGAATTTTGAGTCTTTTCTTGACCTTTTTGAAGTTGATTAAGAGGATGTCAGTATTAAGCTTTTTGCTCTTTCTTTGCAAGGCAAAGTCAAGAGTTGGTTCAAAACCCTACCTGATGCGAGCATCTCAGATTTCCAGCAGTTAGTCAAAGTTTTCCTCGACAGGTGGGTGGTCAGACAAAACCCTTTCTTGATTATAGAATAATATAACCAGCTGAAAAGATTTCCAGGGGAGAAAGTACAACATTTTTCTGCTAGATTTAACCAAGTTTATTATTCGATGCCAGTTAATATAAGGCCTTCTCCTGGATCTGCTCTCTTGCACTACCCGGGTGCCTTTGATCTGGAAATGGAGTTTCAGCTGAGAGAAAGGAATCTTGCAACACTTGAAGAGATGCATAACAGTGCAGTAGATGTAGAGTCTCATTTGCTGATCCGAAGGGAAAAGTTGAAGGAAGAAGAGATGAAAAACATAGATCCAGAGGAATTGACATCTCTAGAGGTAAAGCTTGACATTTTGGTAAGTGCAGTGGAAGAGATGACGCAAAGGATCATCACAAGGAATGAGTATAATGTTCAAGCCCATGGCTCCCTGATTGAAGAAGAACAAGTTACTGATCCAAAACATTTTGTTTCTTATCCCAGTTATCATAGATCTGGTAATGATTGTTTTATAGATCATCTTGGAGAAGAGAGAGCTGCTGATATGACATGTGTTCTTGATGATGTGTTTTATACTGATGATTTGCCTCAGTTTAACCAGTATGATGACGATTATGTTCTCCAAACAGAAGCTAATCTTGCAGAAAGATCAACAACTAGTTTGTGGAAGGAGGAAGTTCACTTTCAACAGCTCGAATACATTGATCAACCAATGCATATTAGCTAAGGAAATGATGAGGAAAGTGCAGCAAATTTTGAAGTAAGTGAAGGATCTTTGCCTTTTTGTTTTGCTTCGTTTCAGTTCATCGAAGAAAACATTCCTGCAATCCCAAATCAACTGTCGACAAGTCTTGATCTGGACCATCTTGAGGGAAATGAAAACCTTGTTCAAGACTTCTCATATCCAGATTTGCAGCCCCCAAATCCCATTGATTGTGAAGTTGCAGATGAAGACTTGGAAGCTGGACCATATGATCAAATGATACAAGATGATTCCATACCATTTTTTTTTGAATCATTTCAGTTGTTGAAGGGTAAATTGCATAGTATATCTTCAAATGAGCAGCCTGTAGGAAATCATGTAATCTCATTGGAATCAATAGAAAATGGGTTGCAACAGTCTTTTCAAGTTTTTCACGATCCAATATTTGATGTGTTGGATGATGTCTGCAGTCAAAATCTTTCTCCATTGACTACATGTGAGCTTGAAACTTGTGCTGACATAAACTTGATCCGACAACCGATTTCTTTGTCATTTTCAGCAAGAGTCTCGTCACAAAGCTTAGAGCAAAGTTTGCATTCATGGTATGAAGAGAAGAGAAGTAATCCATTGGATGAGCTAAGTCCCAGTGTGCATGAAATTCAATATCCTTATGCAGTGTTTTTGGAGGCAGATAGAGAATCCATAGTATTCAACGGATATGTTCACAAGTTTTCATGGGAGTTGCCTTTCAGTAGTTCTCTCTAGTTTTTCATAAGCGAGTACTTGCAGAGAATTCAAACAGTAGTCAGGATGCTTACATGGTTGCATTGGTTGTTTCAATTCACTTTATCTGGCAGTGAAATAGAAAAATTAGAGTAGGTTTTGATGAATAAGTTCAAGTATGAGCATATTTTCCAGTCTGTCAATTTTGTTTTAGTTTTCAGTCTTAGTTTTGAGTCAGATTTCGGTCCTGAAATTGAGTCAAGAGTTTGGTTTTGGTTTGTCGAAGTTATTGACTCCATAGCCCAATGGACGAAGGCACTGCCTGCTTTCCTAGAGATCTGTAGTTCTTGGCACCTCCAAGGAGCTACCATCCCCATTGGAGCCAGTGTTAGTGTCGGTATCTTCATCCCTCCGTCAGTGATCAAATTCTCTTGTTGCATTGCATGTTAGGTGTCTCGCTTAGTCAGCTACATTCCATTAGGATCATGGATCATCTGACGGTAGTGGCTTGTTGTACATTTTCTCTCATGTCCTTTACCTGCTGGCCCATTTCCATTCATCATGATCATCTGCAGTCACTTTTTTCTTTAAATTTGTAAGAGTCATTTCTAGGGTTTCAATTTCATTAGGTCTAGGGTTTCATCAAAAATATCGTCAAAATGTCCAATAACGGTCAGCAGGCGCATGAGGAGGTTGAATAAAGTTTCAGTACCAATAAATTTCATAATTTCATGCTCATAAATGTATTTTTCCTCAAAACCCTGTTTTGAGGAAAAACAGAGTATTTTAGGTTTTTATGTATAAATTTCATGTAATTTCAATTCTCTCATGTGTAAATAACCTCAACGGCAACCCTGGTCACTTTTCCAGGCTTCAGCATCTCCATCCCCTGCAAGGAAAATAAAAATCAAGTCATTCAGTTTATCAAAGGCAGAAATGAAGTAAACTGCCCAAAAACAGAGTTGAAAAATTAAGTTACAAGGAAAACATTATAAAGGTGGGTTTATATGTATATAAAATCATTGGTCATGTTCAAAAAGCTTATTTTGAGGAGAACGATTGAACAAGAGAAAGTCGTGTTGGAGAAAAGGAGCAAGTTTGAATGAAAACTGGGCAAAGTTCAAGGGCGCGGTGCATTGGGTGAGAGGCGCGACACATACAAGTGGCGCGGTGCATTAGGCCGGCCTCCACAGTGTAAAAAATACACTGGCGCGGCGCGTTGGGTTTGTGGCGCGACACATACAACTGCAAGCCCAATTTCACCATAAACTTCCCCAAAATTTCCAAATGTGCTCAAATCCGTGGTGTGCAAGTAAGTTAAAAGTTCTTCCATTGCTAGTGAAGAGTTTTTTCTTAAAATTTATGATGGTTTAGTGTGATAGAATTCAAACCCTACCTCCTTCCAAATTTGCTCAAAAAAAATTGTCTAGGGCTACATTTGTGTCTTTGATACCAAGTCCACTCCATCACTCCCTCATTCTTTCACTCCTTCATTCATTCTTCACTCTCATCCACTCATTCTCTAATTCCCATATTCCAAAAATTCCTTAATTCCCATATCCCTAATCCCACTATCCCAAGCCCTACACTCCCTAAACCCTACTCACATCCCTAAAACTCTTACTCCCATCCCTAAACTCTGTTCACACATACATTTTTACACTCTCTTCCATACACTCTACCCATTTCATTCCTCCACCATATTTTCACATTGTTATCCACAAAACCATCCATGTACAACCACATTTTTCAAAACCAAAGGAAAACAATGGAAAGAGACAATGATCATGGGTATGAGAAAGAGATTGAACATGACCGTGAATCTTGGCTTGAGAGAATAAACTTGCACTTGGGAAAGGATTCTAGAGAAGGCCAAAAATGAGAAAAACATGTTGAGGCACATGGCCAAACATTACTGGGCGAGAAACCATATGTGTAAAGCAAGAATCAGGATCTTGAAGGCCAAGTTGAGGAAGGCATCGAAGAGGCAAAAAAATCAAGATAAACTTCAGATCTTGGCTGAGGCTTCCTTGGCCCAACACAAAACTTAATGGAGGACACTCAGCCCAAATTTCAAAAAATTTGGGACACTTTTTGCAATTTTGAAATTTTTGGGCCAAAACACAGGTTTTTCTATCCAATGCGCCGCGCCAATTGGCACTCGCTTTTGATGGATACCTCCTTTTGATGAAAACTCAGCATTTTTGGATTTTTCATGGAAAAATATGCATGCCTACTAATGGCCAAGAAATTTTGACAGGTTTTGGGCTTCCAAAAAGTTCAAAAACACCCCAAAAATGACCTTTCTGCCCCTTTTTTGACACACAGGAAATATTCTTGGGAGAACTCAATTTTGGAGGGGCAAATGGAGGCCAAATTCAAAAATTCCACTTGTTCTGGAAAGTAGACAGACCGAACTTTCCAACAAACCCACTTGGAGAAAATTTGGACACCAGGAAGGCCTCCAAAATCAACTGCAAATAGGCGCGACGCATAGGGAAATCACGCACACCGCATTGGAGGAAATTTACTCATTTTGACCCAAAACTATGTTTTTCGCCTAGTTTTTGACAGTTTGACTTTCTTGCTTCTAAATGTCAAAATCATGATGTAATTTAATGTAATTTGATGGATCTTGATGTAATTTTGCTAAATTTTCACTCATAGAGGTAGAATCATCCATCAAAAGGTAGTTTGCAATTGAATGAATTAGTTTCCTAGTTTTTAGAGGCAAGCTGTTCCATTGCCTACTTTTCAGTTCTCAGTTTAGATTTTTTTGGAACAACTCCTAATCTTATGAGCTCGACCCCTAGAGGCTAGGATGAGTTGTTTTTTTCCTATATCTTATGTTTTATCAGTCATTAGCATGGTTGGAATTTTGGGAATGCTTTGAGCATCATTGTACATTCATCTCTGCATTTTGGCAAAGGAATAGACCAGGGTTTGCAGTACTCTATGGGATTCATGTGGCATTTTTCTTTGATAGTGTGATTCTCTCTGTAAATGTAAGTTTACTGGTGTTTTATGTATGCCATTTTCTCTCTTATTTATTCTTAACTAAAAAAAACAAGGATAAAGGTAGAATCCATTGAAATTGTAGTGCTCTGCCTAGGGTTTGTTTAGTTATTTATGTTTTTAGCTGTTTGAAGAGGATTCCTGAAGGTTTCTTGCCCTCTTCAACTCCTCAACTGTCTAAATCTCTTCATTTCTTGCAATTGGAAGTGTCAAATCAATTGCCTGCCTTGCCCCATTGAGATCTCTGCAAAATCGAGCCTCATTCCCCAGACCCAAAATCTACTTTTCCATTCGAGCCAACAAAACACCCTTAAAATTAACCAAACTCTTTTGCACACATACCTAGCCTAAAATCAGTCTTCATATTAAGTCATCTCAAGCCTAATCGATTATTTTTTTGCTGAGATTGACAAGGAGAGAGCCCTCTCCCGATCTGGTAGGGCTAGCTACCAGGTTAAGCGTAGTTTGATGTTACCCTAGATTTTGTCTTTCTCAGCCTGAGGTAGATTTAGGCCCTAACAGAATGCACAAATTTTCTTGTTGTTTCCTTCTCCTAAGGAAATCTCAGATTTCCTTCAGAAAATTGGATTTGGAAACCCTCAGAGAAATTCTGAAAATTACTCTCTATGCTTTTTCTCTTGCACCGAGCATTGGTTTACTCTTGTAAACCAACTGCTCAACGAAATCTCTAATATGCTCACCGAAATTGCTTCCCAGCAATATCGCTCCCTACAAATCACTACAACTGAGGCTCTTCGAATTTTTCTACTTCCTACAAACTGATAATCGCACCTTGCCTTTGCTAATTCGCACTCCCTGATGGTGGTTTACATAGATCCAAAATATTTTCCCAGAGAATCCCTCTAAAGCTGCAAACTTTCTCCCTCATCATTGGGCCTCCAATTTGCCTTCAAACATGCTCTAATACCATGAGAAGTTTTTAAATGTATTGCAACAACTAGAAATTATTTTTCTAATTGAATATTATTATGTGAAATTTATTTGCTATTACAGAAAACAATGAATAAAATCAAAACTGGAATTTTCAGCAAAAATAAAATGCAATGCGAAAATAAATTTGGAACTCAGAAAATAGACCGCACACACAAAATAAAATTAACACCAGTATTTTTGGACAAATGTCCCCGGAAAAAACCAATGTGGGAAAATCGGTGCAACAAATGAGGGTTTTATTATTATATGCAACAGTGAAATCTGAGTACAAAAGTCTAGATGTCAAACTAGCAATCTCCAGGAAAATAATTTGGGAAAAAATTAGTTAGACAATTTTGTCTCACTCTTTACTGATCTCAGCTCCGAAACTAGCACAAACTGGGTCCTCTAACACCCCTTCATCAGACTTTGTGATGCTTATGCATAAGCCAATTTGTACTGCCTTTGGAACTAGTTTGATGTTGTCGTTTTGTCCAAATCAACCTTTGAGAATGACTTGCTTGGCCTTTTGGAAATTTTCTTAGCCACCAGCAATTGAATCAACTATCTCTCTGGCTAAATCAAACCCTGGACCTTTGAAGCTTCCTACGCAACCTCACTAAGGAAAACTCAACCCTCTTGCTATTGTCTCTCCAGAATTGGAATCTCCTCTCGAATCACTGTCTCTACTCCCTTTTTGTCTCTGCGTCCCTTCTGGCTCGAATTATTCTTCCCTGATCAACCTCTACAACTAGATAGCTCGATGTGCTAAGGAACTCACTCTCCTGATGTGCTCAAGTGTGTCTTCCCCTCTACCCATCGAGTTGGTATTATAATCTCTTGTTGGTGAACCAACGACCATGAATAGATCTCCATCAATGGCTAATACCACCTCAAACTGAATCTTTGTGAGTTTCTAAAGCATTATCACTTTTCTCAATTAATTCCCTTTAATTAATCGATTTCCCTAAGTTAGACTTGAGTATTTTTAATTATCAATCAATTAATTTAATTGATCCATCTCTCGGTGTTTTCTCTCAAAAAAAAATTCTGGTTTTTGGAGATTTTGTGTTTCTTACCCTCTATGACCAAATTCGATACTAGAACACCTGTCTGATGCTACAAAAACTAATAAATTGAATTAGTAGACCCCCGGGATTAGGAACTGATCAGAACTAGACCAAAAAACCAATCAACCAAAAACACACAAAATATTCAAATTTTAAAGAGAACCACATATATTCATGTGCATCCATATGAATCTGAACAATTTATACACCAATAAAAAAAAATATCATTTATAGAGCATGCAAGGGTGCACATAACCAAAATAACGCTGAGTTCAATCCATATTTGAACTGAAAAAACATAAAAAAACAAGATATAGATGGCCTTTAGCATCCAAAAAAAATCATGCTACAAAAATACCTACTTATCATCAAAATATTTTCCTATATTGATATCTTCATCATCAATATCACCCACGAAGCATCAAAATAAGATTAAGAATGCTTAGCACGTTAATTCAAATTTTTGTTTGAGTGATGGGTACATTTTTAGTAGGATCATGATAGACGAGTTCAAGAAACAATGCCACTAGCATCAAGGTCCATAGAGGGATTAGTGCTCTTGATTAAATGCTAGTTTGGTACCCTCATACATGACATAATCTAATGGAAACATTGCAATCCCCCCAATCCTGAAATCTTGAAAAATTGTTAAGTCTACAGGATTTTGAGTGAGATCTAAAATTTTACTTTCTCCATATGATATCCAATGAGATCGAGACTACTATGTCATTTCATTGTAATGCTAAAAATTTAATTTTAGGAATTTAACATTACCATGAATTGCATAGTTATAGTAGGGCCATAGGCTTGAATATTAGGTACCTATTGTTGGCTAGTGCCCAACTAAGAAAAAAAATAAGAGAAAAAAGTAAAAACATGTCCCACTTGCTGCGTTCTACGCAACATTACCAAACTGGTACCGAATCGGCCAGTTCTGTGCAAATGGCTTGCTCGGTACTAAACCTACGAAAAACGGTTCAAGTCACTAGTCCAAACCAATTTTTGCCTCCAAAAGGTCGGACCGGATGGCTCAAACCAGTTCAGTCCAGTCCTTATAACACTGGATGATATATGTGTGTGGATGATTGTCAACTAAAAGAAATCAATAATAATTTGATGTATTGCATTTTTATCTTAAATTTTTAATTCTTTATTTGTGCATAAGCAGATAGGCTCGCATGAGCAAATGCTTAATAGCATATACAAAATGTAATTTTGTTCATTGTTCTCAAGTTGAATAAAATTAGGATGTTCTCAAATTGAATAAAATTAAGATTTTTCCTTGGAAAAGATCTTAAATTTTTTATATAAATATCATTAACAATAATGTGAATCTCCCTATAACTAATTTGACCATTGGCAATAATGTGAAGCTTGCTAACTAGATGAATCACAACCCCTAACATAAACATCATTAGCAATAATGCTAAGCCCACTATATTAACCACAATGCGTGATGCTTCTTCTATTCTTTGAACAAAATGGCTGAATATATACCACTTACCTCAATGAGTAATTTAATTAGACAGAAACTTATACAAGCATATTACACACACCAAAAACTATGAAAGAACTATGAAAAGAATGATATAATCTTCCCTTAAAACCAAACAGTCATATTACACACAACAAAAACTCCATGTGAAAAAACTATGAAAAAAATAATACAGTATTCTCTGTAAAAACAAACAAACATTATCATTATAGTACGTAACTTGATTATTATTATAAAATAAAAATGCATGTATACTCTCGAAAAAATAATATTTTTGAAACCAAGACAATAGCCTCAATCCATGAATGCCTTCGTTACAACATTAATATAACACAACATAACTTACATTTAGCATAAAGATGCACGTAAACAAAGAAAACATTCTAAAACGGGCCCTCATTCCACAAATGCCTCGATTAGGAAAAAAATATTATATAAAATACAGAGTGTAATTCAAAACAAATTATTGGGTGAATCGGAAACAAAGTAATTTTACATTGTAATTCAAAAAGGAAATATTAAATGTCTTCAAACCTAGGAAATAGGTTATGGTATGTTCGGTTACTTTAGCAGACTTGAACCTGCCTGCCTAGAAACAAAAACCACCAATAATAAGATACGCCTCGAGTCATGCAATTTGTAATCTCATTTTAACTCTACATGCGAACACTATTTAAAAAAATCAAGAGATGTATTATCAAAAAAATAAATTTAGTCTTAAAACTAAAGATCCAGCAAGCACATCACATTTCAAAGACACGTTTAACACACAGGGAAAATATGTACCTGGGTCTTTGTGGCGTGGCAGCTATACCTTCCTGTACCATTCACCACCAGCCTAAAAATCCAGCATAATCTAACCTATAATAACTTACATCTAGCATAAAAATGTATGTAAATTATTTATACAAAGAAAATATTCTGAAACCGAATCTACAGCTGGCTCGACTTGGAAAAAAATACAAAGGTAACGGACAAATTATTTGGAAATAAATACAAAGCAAGCTACACAGTTCTAAGAATTAATTATGGGAGACAATACAAAGAATGTGACTATGAGTTTTTTAGTCAATGACCACACAAAAATAATTTTAAAAATTAAAAATCAAAGTAAAGCTACAAAGTCTCCACACATGTTAAGTAATAAAGGCTCCACGCATTAACTATGAGCGAGAGTCCCAAGGATTCAACTAGTCAATGACCACATAAATTTGAAGCAAAAAATAAATACATCAAAAAAATTGAAGTCAAACTGAAAAGATTCCAAAGGAGTTGATGCTGGGATTCCATGCACCTTTTAAAATTGACGCCTGTTTATCTGTTTTTCTCTTTTTAACTGTAAAATATAGCTAATTCTAAAATAACCACGTCAAACTAAACTTGTAAATAATTTTGAAAATTTTCAAAATAACGAGCATGTTAAAAATGAGACCAGTCCAGTTCATGAACTCATAAATGCGTCGAGGCAAGAAATGTCCACCTCAAAATGATACCTTGTTTTAATCTTATAATAAAAATTTCCTGCCTCAAGGCATTTATGGGCCTATAAACTGAAAAATATAAACTGAAAAATAATATTGTAATAGCCAGATGATTCCCACAAGTACAAGCTTCAAGATCCTTTATAAAACCTTCAGATACCACAATAAAATACAACGCTCAAGACATGTAATAGAGTACTCCCACATAAATGGTAAGATCTCACGTAATCAATGCCATCAATGAAGACATTTACTAGGAAGTGAGTAAATTCAAAATAACAACTAACAACATCGCCAACCGCAGAAGCTGCACCAATACCACCATTGGAGACTTTGTCAGCCAATACCCATAGCCGATATATCAATATATCGCCCCCATAAGAACCGCGACAAGAACCAGGGTCAGTTCTGAATGCTCAACGACAACTAGGAGGATGGCGGCGATACAGATGCGTCGAGGTTTCGAAACTCACAAGCGTTAGAGCATAGGCATCTGTGCGCAACAGTAGAGGCCATGGCTCAGGTACTTCTAGACCAGAAAATTCTGCCTTCCGCTTGAGCCTGAACCAAATTTGTTTGTAAATAAATAATGTTACATAAATTTGTTTGTAAATAAATAAGGTTACATAGAGCTAGATCCTTACGGGGCTTCCTTGCAAAACCCAAAAACTAAATTGATTCAGTTCCTTTTCCATGGACTGCTTCGGTTCGAATGCACTACCATCAACTCTGAGGCCTTTGTTTCTTCATAAAGTCTTGTCTTTTTGCTTACTCATTCTTCTTGTCGGAACCTATTGTTTTGTTTGTGGGTACTTGTTTTCTCTGTTTGGGTTTGTCTAAATGCATCTTAAAAGTTGTGTTTTTACCTGACAAATTCTGGGGTTTCTTTGTTGTTTTCTTGCTCTTCTATTGGGTGGTTGGGTGGTTTTCCTCTTGATATGTTTTTATTTTTAAATCTTTTTGCAATGTTTTTATTTTTTTTGGTTGCATAGATTTCTTTTTTTTCTTTTAAATACTAAAAATGAAATTAGGAAACTTATTTTTGACCATGGCAAGCTGCTTTTACCTTAATTTCTTCAAATTTCGATTACTTACACTTCATGATTTGCAGGGTCTTTTGCTTTTCAAGTAAGAGTATGAATATAATTTACAGAATTTAAATTAAAAGGTAAAAGTGAATATTTTTTCAAGTAAGAGAAATTATGAATATAATTTACAGAATTTAAATTAAAAGGTAAAAATGAATATTAAAGATTGATGGGCAGTTTAAAAATAACAACGTCATACAAAAATTCTATGATGGGTAGGGTGACCCATCAAATATCGATGGGCAATTTAAAAACGACATCGTTATACAAAAATTCCATAATAGGTAGGGTGACCCGTCAAATTTAACCCCTAATTCCATGTGAGTTAATACCTATACAAACTTGCGAAAAAATTAAATATTCACAAACTACAAAGGTTCTAAAAATGTTCACCTAAAAGGTTTAAGTGGAAATCCATGGACGTGACTATGAATGTTGACTCAATAACCACACAATATATGAATGTTGAGTCAAGAACCTCATAAGATTGAAGAAAAATTAATTAAGCAAAAAAAAATATAAATTAAGTTACAAAGGTTTTTAGCATTAACTATAAATATAGTGTTATGAATGTTGAGTCAAAAACCTCACAAGTTTAAAGAAAAAATAATTAAGCAAAAAAATATATTAGCATTAGCTATAAAGATAGTGTTATGAATGTTGAGTTAAAAACATCATAAGCTTGAAGAAAAATTAATTAAGCAAAAAAAACATATAAATTAAGTTACAAAAGTTTCTAGCATTAACTATAAAGATAATGTTAAGGATGTGACTATGAAATAAACAATAGGTTGAGTTAATAGTTTAAACTTTAAGCTTTATTATTTTGTTGATTTTCTAAACAAACTTTGGAGTAATTCCCTATCTCCTAGACTAAACAAGGTATTTATTAATAGAAATTAGTTTTAATAACTAGGAAACAAGATTATTGCTCTTACAATATTATAATCATTATTACTTATTTATTAAAGATTACCTTAAACTTGTTATTCATAAACTTAAAGTATTATAAAACTATATGAGAATATGATTTATATAACAATTTTATGAAGGTGGTTTATGGCATAAATACTTTTATGGTTTCCAATATCAAATATAAGTATATTGAAATTATAAAAAAATAAATTTAATTTATAATGGTAATTTTTTTTAATAATCTCCTTAAACTAAAGTTAATGGTCTTCATGAACTAAAGAAGTTTCATAATTTTCATAAAACTGAGAAAGAAGCAACAAAATGGCTATAGATACTTCAGCAAAAGAGGAAAGAAAAGAATTGCCTTATCTTTTACTAGAAGTCACTAACTCTTGCTTCTAAACCCATATATTCTTTCCCAACCTTTGAATATCAAGAGTTCCGGTTCAGCTTTGAAAATAAAAAACAATAATGCATTTATTCTTAGTACCTAATCACAAATCACATTGGCAAAAAAAATTAATCCTTATATCAAAACAACACTAAAATGATATGTGTAGATGAATATTAACTAAAAAACAATTCAGTAGTAATTTTTTTTTTTTTTTTTTTTTTTAAATTTTTATTTATTATAGCAATAATGTGAAACTTGCTAACTAGATCAATCACAATCCCTAACATAAACATCATTAACAATAATTTGAAGCTCGCTAACTATATTAACTACAATCTGTATTGCTTCTATATTTTGATCACAACCCCTAACATAATCATCTTTAACAATAATTTGAAGCTTGCTAACTATATTAACTACAATATCTATAGCTTCTCTAGTTTGATCACAACCCCTAACATAAACATTATTAACAATAATTTGAAGCTCGCTAACTATATTAACTATAATCTGTATTGTTTCTATATTTCTTCTATAGTTTGAATAAAATAACAGAAGGTGTACTACTGGCCTCCATGAGTATGTAATCAGACAAGCTCATACAACCATATTATAGCTTGAGTAAGTTTAATGGTTAAGAGCATGTGTTTCCTCCTAAGAGGTCACACGTTCAAAACCAGAGGGAGGTAGAGTATGTATGCCTTCATGCCTTGCTAGACTTAACAGCTTAGCAGTGTGGTCATTATTATATGTAACTAGATTTATTGTTATAAAGTAAAATTTCATGTAAACTCTGAAAACGAAAAGAGTCTTTCTGAAATCGATACTAAAGCCTCAATCCATGAATGCCTTTATTACAACAATAATAGCATACCTTACATTTAGTATAAAAATGCATGTAAATTCTTTTAACAAAGAAAACATTCTGAAACCAGCTCTACAACTTCATTCTATGAATGTCCTGATTTTGACAAAAATATAACATAAAATACAGATTGTCATTTGAGACACATTATTGAGTTGATGGGAAATAAAGTAATTTGACATTGAAACTCAAAAAGAAAAATATCAACTATCTTCAAACCTGGGAAATAGTTTATGCCAGGTTCAGTTATTTTAGCAGACTTGAACCTGTCATCCTAGAAACAAATCACTCAACTTGTAATCTCATCCTGACTCTATAAGCTAGCCATATAAGCCAGCCAAACAATATTTTAAAAAATTAAGCAATGTATTATCAAAATGATTTGGTCTTAAAACTAAAGATACAGTAGGCACATCACATTTTAAAGAAAGATAAAGCACAGAGGACAAATATGTACCTGGGTTTTTTGGGTGTGCCAACTATACTTCCTGTACCATTCACCACCACCCTAAACATCCAGCATAATCTAACCTAACATAACCACCATAAACATCCAGCATAATTTAACCTAACATAACCTACGTTATGCATGTAAATTATTTACACAAAGAAATTACTCTGAAACCGACCCGACCCTATAGCCTCATTCAGTGAATGCCTCAATTTGGGAAATATATAAAATGCAGAGTAAGTTGAGACAAATTATTGGGTATAATGGGCAACGGAGTAATTTGAGATTGAAACAGAAATATCAACTGTCTTCAAAAACAGAAACATTATTTTTAAAAAATTCTGCAGGGTTCATAAAAACTTATTTAGTATTGAAACTAAAAATTCAGCAGGCACATCACATTTCAAGGACAAATGTATACCGCCACCCTAGAAATTGCCTACCCTAATACCGCCACCCTGGAAACTGCCTAGGCTATGCTGCCGCTTACAGCTTTATGGACATGTAAAAATAAAATAAGTCTTGAGGCTAAAGCTACAAATCCAGCTGCAAGAACCTCACATTCAAATGTAAACAAAGCACAGCATAGTGCACCAAAAAGAAAAGGAAATTTTGTTTAAATAGAATGATATGTACCTGGGTCTTTGCGGCCTGGCAGCTATACCTTCCTGGAAATATCAAACCATATTGTCATTTCTCGTTTTTATAACTTTTTTTTCTTTTAATTAAATGGAGCTTGATAGTGACTTGTAACCATCACTCAATAGTATTTTGTTTTTATAATTTTTAACTTTTAATTAAATGGAGCTTCATAGTGACTTGTAACTATCACTGTTTGGATGAATCACAAGCAAACCATCATCATCGAATATTTTAAAATCATTAATGTAAAATAAATATAAAATTAAAATATGTTATAGGTGATCGCAAAAGAAAATTGTGTAATTGATTCAGTTTGGCCAATTTTTCGATGGTTACTTCATCTGGTCCCGAGGATGGATGGAGTAACTATTTGAATTTTGAACCAATTAAATCACTATACAGTTTTTTTGAAAAAAATTCAAAAATTAAAGTATATTTTGTAAAATGAATAAATTAGATATTAATTTATAAGCATCATTTTTATATTTCAAAAATATAAAATAAATATAGATAATTATTTGATATTTTGAAATATCATAATATGGATAGCTATTATAGTATTATTATATATTTTGATTGAAAAATAGAGTTAATAATTTTTTAAATATGTTATATATGTATATATTTTTTAGAAATAAGTGTTATATAATAGCTAGTTTTGGTTGCTTTTTGTTTTTTAGATCGATAATTTTGAGGTTACAAAATGTTTAACATTCGAATAAGGTGCGGAATTGAATTTGTAACTTAACATCCATGAGTGCTTTAACAACATACCAAATCATTGTCTATCAAGGAGTTCTAGAAGCTCACATTGAAATTGAAATAATAATATAAACAAACATGAAATTGAAATAACAATATAAGCTCACATTGAAATTGAAATTGACATATACATTTAATTAAAAAAGTGTGTATATGTATGTTTTTTTTTTAAGCTTCATAGGACCTTTCATTTACTATAATATAAAGGGAAGAGAGTCATACAGTATAAAACCAATGCAGTGACCTCAACCTGCCCGAAGGAAACCAGGTCTGTTAGCCACCGCAACGAGTTATAAGCAGACCAAAAACGGAATTGTCTAAGCCTAGATCTAACAGCTTTAAGGGCTGTAGTATGTCCAAAATAATTACAGAAAATACCAAAAAGAGAGTTAACAGGAGCCAAATTTACATGAACAAGAAAGAAGTTAACCAACTAAAGCAGCAGCCTAAGAAGTATTAGCTTGCCCAAACACATGTGGCCTACGATGAAGAAGCTGCACTTGCTGTTCCAGCTTGCCCACCTTATCATTCAACTGGATCTGTACCTTGGAGATGGCATGCATATCCATCTTCAGCTGTTGCAACTCAAACAGAATGGAAGAGGTGAGACTTTGCTTTTCGGTTGCTTCCAAAGCCTTTGCAAGGATACATTTCATCTTCCAGTATGTCTTGACGGATTGTTGGAAGAGAGAAAGACGTCCTCGAGTACTACCTGGATCTGTTAAAAAGTCCATATGGGAGAGTTTTTCATCCATACTGACCTCTTCACTGTCAGTTTCTACCTCCCATCCTTGGATTTTAGATTTAATCTTGTCCTGATTGCCAGATTCATAAACCTAAGCCAGCTCCTGGACAACATGTGTGTTTGTTTTGCGGCCCCGTCGACTAGTTGCTGCCACAGACTTGGGTTTCTGATCGCGTTTGGGCCTCCTAGAATTCTGTTTCACCATACTTGCAGTTGAATATCGTGCAAAGAGGCCTGTGGCCAGAGGAACAAGTAAGAGCAGATAAGTCAGGAGTAAATAGAACTGCAAAAAAACATGTCCAATACATTGAACCGGCCACCGAGGGTTAACAGTAAAGGGAACAAAAGACCATCTGTCAAGAAACGCATAGCTTGGAGATTGTCTAAAAGACTTCACCACGAAAATAATATCAGACATTGTGAGCCAATAGGTAACAACAGACCGTCGTAGAGCGTGGCCAGATAAATCAAAAGAGGAAGCATACATAGTGGCAGAGTAAACGCATGAAAAATGCTGAAGCAAGACCCCTGAGACCAAATGCAGCAGGAATCCCATATATGAGAAAATAGAAATCCGCATAAACCACCAGAAATTGCAACCCGCCAATAGCAATGCCATGTGGAAAAAAATGTGTAATCGTTGAGAACCCAGCAGCAACCAGCACATGCAGAAAGGAATATATAGCCGCAGAAAATACCGAGAAATTCTTTCGAGCACAGGCATTGATACAGAATTGTTGCATATGAAAGTTACAGTTACATAGACCTCAGCCCGAGAAGCCAAAAACAAGTCGAAGCAGCGGCAATTGGTAAACAAGTTAATCTCATGCATAAACCGCCGAAGGGAGACAGCTTGAGCAATGGACCAAAAAGCCACCTCCTTTGAGAATAAAGGAGAATATCCAACAAAAGAACATACCCCGGATATGAAAGGAAAACAGGGCCATGGAAACACAGAATGTAAAGCAAATTGATTACTATAGTGTCCCCAAAAAACCAGAGGCAAAACTGGGGGGCTACGGAAATGAGGTTCAACCTCCCCCATATGCCCAATACTAAATACAATCCTCTTAGAACAGAAACTCTGAAACAACATAACCGTATGCATGCAAGGAAACTGAAGAAAATCTGACAGAGATTCATACTGTGAGGCAGAAGTATCCAGAAAGAAGATTGCCATTACATACCAGAAACACCCCCGTAGAAAACGCGCTCGGAAGACAGATGCCCAGACCTGCAACAATACTCCAAGATAGAAGCAGAAGAGAATGGAGAAGGCCAAGTAAAAACCGACCTGAAAATGTGCAATGTTCCGCATAAAACTAGGGATGAATGCACCCGATGGGGCATTAATCATACCAGTTGGCTTGCGCATGCAACGTACTGGCAAGGGAGGCGCATCGAACCAATATACCCACGACAGGACCATAAACATAATGGCCCAGCGATGCATCCAACGCGTGGTTGAAAACCATCAACCTCAACCTGTACGCACCCCGATCGGGGGTGAGTGTGAACGATCCCGATCAACAATAACTTCCAAAGGAGAGAGCTCCACTTGCCAGGCCTGGTGTGAACCATTAATATCCAAATGTCTGTGGTCATGCTTACAAGCCCAATATGCCAAGTAATCCGCTGCTTGATTACCTTATTGGCGAACATGCGAACAAATCACTAAACCAAGTTGGCCAAGAAGACTGCCTATATCTTCCACCAACTTCGCTGTGCGCCAGCTCTTGCTAATTTTCTGCCAAGGATTGCCCTGTTGGAGCTTCTTCAGGATACCTACTGCCATTGCAGAATCCCCTTCAACCTGTAGCCTTTGGTAGCCTTCCCTAAGCACAATAAGGAGACCCTGCTTCAAGGCCATCAATTCAGCCTCATTATTGGTAATATAACCCAAAGGATAAGAATAAACTCTACAAACTCGATTAGAAGAATCACAAAAGATACCGCCAATGCCTGCTCGACCAGGATTCCCTTTTGATGCCCCGTCAAAATTTAATTTCATGAAAAACAAAGGTGGAGGTGAATAATGAGAGGGAATAAAGGTGAGCATTGGCTGAGTATGTTGAATAGAAATAGAAATTGACATATACACTAAAATTAATATGTTAAAAAATGAAGTATAAATAGAAATTGACATTAAAAAAGGAAATAAAAATAGAATAAATAATTGGATTTCAAATAGAAATTGAGATTAACGAAATAAAAATTTACATTTACATTGAAATAAAAAATTTCCATGTACATAAAATCAATTTGTAAGAAATTGGCTCAATGCAATGTATATTGAATAGAATTTTAAGAGAATTAGAAATTTAAGTGTACACTACAATCAATGAGCTATAAATAAAGACATATACTAATAATAATGTAGATATAGAAATTGAAATAAAAATGGAAATAGAAATTGAATGAAGAATCGATGTTGAAATGGAAAAAGAAGTTGGCATTAAATAAAAATAGAATATATATTTACATTTACACTGAGACAAAAATTGGCATGTAGACAAAATCAATGTGTTAGAATGACTTAACAAATAGAGAAATAGAACAAATGTGGAAAGTGTTCATTGAAAACTAAGAGGATAAACTGATATATGACTCCTCTAATCATAGTCAATTCTCAACCAACATGTTTAGTTTTAATACTATTTAACTTGTTTTAGTAAATAAGTTGTGGTCATCTATAAAATGAGTATTTTGCAGGCTTACATGTTTCTATATCAATTTCTAAAATATAAAATAAAGTAGAAGTGCAATTAGAATATAAGTTGATTTTGAGATTGAAATATAAATTGAAATCAACGCATATATAAATCGATCCCTAGACTTGGATTTAGGAATCAAAATGAAAGTATAAATTGAAATTGACAATGAAATATAAATAGAAATTGACATCTACACTAAATTAACAATTATGTATAATAAATATTAAATAGAAATATAAATTGGCATGAACCCTTAGATTAACAATTATGTATAATACACATTAAATAGAAATTGAAATTGACATGTTCATTGAAATTCATGTATTAAAAATTGGAATTGGAATTTTAATTAAAATTAAAATATGAAATATGAAAGAGGAACTGGAATTAGAATTGAAAATGAAATTTAAATTTACACTAAAATAAATCATATAAGAAGTGAGTTGACAAGTAGACAAAGAGCACACATGTCAATAGTGGTCTTTGAAACTCCCAATTGACATGTAGTGTTTTTCAACTTTTCAACTTAATTAAATAAGTTTTCTTCTATGTTATTAGCATTTTTATATGCTTAGATGATACTATTTCAATTTTTATTGTTTAAACAAAGATATAAATGTAATTAAAAATAAAAATATAAGTTTGAAATTGAAATCAACATTGCACAAAACTAAAAATAAAATTAGCATGTGCACAAAATCAATGTGTTTTACATGTACACAAAAATTAACATATTGGAAATTGAATATAATTAGAAATCTAGATGTGCACTCAAATAAAAACATTAGAAATTTGGGTGTACACCAAAATCAAAATGATAGAAGTTGAAACAACAATCTAAGGTCACATTGACAGAGAAATAAAAATTGAAATTGACGTGTGCTCTGAATTCAAGAATTGTGTATATATGTTGAATAGAAATAGAATTTGATATATACACTAAAATTGATATGTTAGAACTAAATCCCTCACGATTAACTTCTATGGATTATAGAGACGAGCTTGCGATGGCAACAGGAGCTTCTAGGGTTCACAAATTGGCTTTTCTGGTCGGCGCAGGCTCCGCCGCTCCAAGAACCGGCCGCCCTCCGCTCCAGAGCAAGACTGCAGACCTGAATCTGCAAGAATGCATGCTCTTGCACCGGACTATACACGGAACTCATGATGCAGCCTTCTGGGCGGGCACATTCTCGGCATTTGACCCTGACTGCATTGACGCCGCGGCTTTCATAGCCATTCACCATGACCTCACCTCAGCAGCACGCCAGCAGCGGATCTGCCTCTCGAATCCGCCAGATCTGTCTGCTGAGGTTACACTGTTGGAAAAACGCATCAACTGGGTTGCAGCGTTGATACGGCAAGCTAGAAAACCTCTGCACAGAGCTTTCTGTGGCATCGAGGTCGCAGTCTGGGAGGCTGCATTCCTTGCAACTGTTCCAGAAGATTTTAAATCGGCTGCCCATGTCTCGTTTTCGCCAGACTTGCTTGCAGAGACACCAAGATTGGCAGTTCAAAACGTCAGAGAGAGGGTTCCTCATCCAGATATGGCCAACGCTCAAAGTCTGGCGAACCTGGACTTGGATCTGTCGCTGTTTTCATGGGATCGGCTTCTCTCGCAGGGGAAATCCCCTTCCCACCCTCGATACACCCTCTCGAACAAGCAAGGCAATCCTGATAGGAGGTTGCCGCAGGAGGGTTTCGATACTCAACCGGCTGCTCTCAAGGCCAATCACCTCTCTTCTTTCCAGATCCAGATCACGCTTCTATCCGGCAGAACCATGCTGCATTGGGTGCAAGCTACGGATTTAGTGCAAGATCTCTTAAACAATCTCGAACGCAGATTGGGGATTCCATCGGAGCTCCAAAGGTTGCTACACAAAGGTAAACAACTTGAAAACCCTTTTCCCCTCTCTCATTACATCATTAATAGAGATGCTTCGATTGTGCTTTCCCTGAGACTCAGAGGAGGAGCACCTGGGCATCCATCCTCCACTCCCGCCTTCTCCTATAAGGATGCGGTTCATGCACAGCTGCCCAAGAAATCTGCTACTTCAGCTGAGGCTCCCAAGCCTTTCCTTGTGGACAAGATGGAGGAAGTCCCCTCTATTGAAATCTCCAATCCATCGTTGGACGAACAAATTCAGATATATGCAGAATCTGCCATCATCTGCAGGTTCAATGGCCTTTGGCCTCGAACAACATATCTATATCAATGGATCCACGCCAATTGGACAGACAGCTACCAAGTCCTCCTTTGTTCAAAGGGTTTCTTCATAGTAGTGTTTGCATTCAGCGAAGATTATCAGAAAGCCTTAACAGAAGGCCCATGGTTCTGGGGAGCAGCCGAACTTTTTCTCACTCCTTGGTTCCCAGATTTCGACCCCTCTTCAGCATTTATCACCAAGCTTCCCATCTAGGTCCGTCTTCCGAACCTTCCGGCTCACCTCTGGCATGTCTCGGTTTTCTAAGGGATTGGAAATGCCTTGGGCCGCTTCCTGGCTACTGATACCTCTCGAGCGGACAAAGGAATCTATACCTATGGCAGAATTTGTGCGGAAATAGATTTAAGCAAAGGACTGCCTGATCAGATCAGCCTCAAGATTGGGGACTTTCACTGGACACAAACCTTGGATTATGAGAACACTGCATTCCGGTGCAGAAATTGTCATCAGACGGGGCATCTTCAGAACACATGCTCCAACTTCCCCGGCAGAAAAAAGAAAACCAATAGCAAATCGAAGTCCAAAAGCTGTAAACCTTGCGATCCACCCCCCATGAATGATCTAGAGTCCTCCAGCTCGGATGAGGAAGATTTGGAAGAGGAAGGAGAGAAAGATGTGCACCAGCAGATCACGCCTTCGGCCAGCCCTGAGGATCCCTCTGCCCCTCCGATCCCTCAGAAACGTTTGCATGAGTCTTCTTCCTCTGATTCAGACAAGGAGACTCACTCTACAGTGAAAAATAATCTACAATTGGTTCCTGCCCAGCCAAATCATAATGGCTGGGTCAAAGTCATTAAAAAGAAAGGGAAAAAAGTTCGACTGGAAGTCTCTGCCCACTTTGGGTAGCTTCCTTTGTTTCGCTCTCCTTTTTATGTCATCCTTGTTCTCTTTTGTTCATTCCATGGTCACTTTTGGGGTCCGAGGTTGATAATGTTTCATTGCCGGCCCCTTGCTTCTATGCTTAGCTTTTTGCAAGCTCTGATTGTACTATATGGTTTTTTCTTAATAGAATTAGACTTATTTTACAAAAAAAAAATTGATATGTTAGAAATTGAAGTAGAAATAGAAATTAATGTAGAAATAAAAATAGAAATATAACGAAGAAATAAATTGAAATCAGTATTTTAGAAATTGAAATAAAAATAAAACTCACATGAAATATAAATTAACATGTACACTAAATTCAACGATTGTGTATGTTAAATAGATATGGAAATTGACATATACATTAAAATTAATATATTAAAAAATGAAGTAGAAATAGGAATTGACAAAAAAAAAATAGAAATAGAATAATAATTGAAAATAAAATGGGAATTGAAGTTGACATTAAATAAAAAGAATATATATTTGCATTTACACTTAAATAAAAAATGACATGTACACAAAATTTGTGATAAGTTGACATGTATAATGAAATTGAATAGAATCGTTATAAAACTACAAATTTATGTGTACACTTAAATGTTGGAATATTCCTACTTGTCTCAGTTGTGACTTTCTATGTAAGGAGTTTTTTCCTATTCCATAGGAGTTAGCTAAATCTATATGTTCCTTTTTTGGTATGTGGTTGAGATATTCTCTCAACCAACTTATTTTGTGTCCAAGATAGTTTCCCTATCTTGAGACAATACTTCATGTATATATGTAATCTTATTTGATTAATAGAACATTACATACATGCTCAGATTTTATCTTGGTATCAGAGCCCATTTG
This sequence comes from Pinus albicaulis, assembly GCA_034641835.2. NCBI lineage: Eukaryota > Viridiplantae > Streptophyta > Pinopsida > Pinales > Pinaceae > Pinus > Pinus albicaulis. The sequence continues at coordinate 1,003,899,818 of CM076577.1, read as the reverse complement.
GGCCTAGACTTGGCCCCTCATGGACCTAGGGAAATAAAGATTTAGTTTTTCCATGGAGTGTATTTTATTTTCCATCATATTATTAAAGGTTATTCTAGAGTTGATTAGCCGACATGGTCTGCCCATGGTGGATCTTTGTTGTGGGTCTGTGTGGTTTTCCTGCACTTGACTCCTGTGCTGGTGTTCCTGATTGACACAGAGGTTTAGATCAGTAAGATCCCTTGGCATCATGCATTTGTGGGTCATGGTGGAGGTCGTGGATGTGTGAGAAGATCCGTCATTTGGTGAGAAGGAGTAGGAGAAGAGGCGTGTCATTCCGTTCACTGGTGGCACCTCGTGGGTCTCTGGGATTGTAAAATTCAGGTGGTCGACGATGTCGTCCCAGGTTGGGAAAATGAGGTCAGGTTATTGATCTAGTGTCTGTCCTTTCATTTGAATTCTGGAGAATAACAAATAGTGTCTAGCTGTTTTTTTTTGGTATTTTTTGTCTTTAAAAGCCAAACAATGATGATTGTGCAGTCCTCTGTGAATTGGGTTGAGTGGATAGGAAGATTATTATTGCTAATCTTCGTCATCGTTGCCCTCGGTTTTGTCGGTCTGTTTTAGGATAATGGAGAAATTTTTGTAGCCTTGTCACGTAGATCCTGCATCTACAATGGTTTCTATGCCAAAAGCGTTGAGCCCATTGTTGGAAGCACACAAAAAATGACTCATATTCCGCAAGCTAGAATTACACAAAGCACAAAGTTGGGTTACAAGTATGTAAGGGTGCCTTGTATTTTGGTAGAAGCAATTTATTCATGAGGACGATTTCTCGCTCCAGGTATGAATTGGCACCGACGAGCCAAAAAATACAAACCCAAAATATTAGAAGTGTTTGGTTGTTGAAAAATATTTCCTTATGAAAATATGTGCACGTTTTTCTAGAAGAAACCGAAGGAAATAAATCGTATGTGCTGTAAGGACGAGATGAGGTTCAACATTTAGCTCCAGTATCGATGTTGCAAGCATCTTTGGAAGGCATATTCCTTCCCTGCAGAGGCATGCCCGACTTGCAGGTGCCCATGCTGGAACTGCCGCCAGTGCCAGAACATATGTGAGTGCCCACGTCTGGATCATATGCACTGCATTGAGACTAGTTGAAAAGTTGTCGATCCATTACTTTATCAGTGGACCCCAATGAGGTATCGTTAGGGAAGAATGGTTGCTGTTATGTTCAGGAAATATTCATCTTTGGGTAGAGATAGAGAAATTTTATGTTCTTGCTAATCCGAAAAGTTTATTTTCTATTTTGTTTATTGGAATCATGTTTCAAATTATTGAGCCTTATTGAGCCTAGCTAACTCAATGTAGGTAAAGTTACTTTGTTAGGATTCGTGACTCTAACAAATGACAGGTTAAGCATGGAATTCCAAGATTTAATTGACAAAGAAAAATATGCCCAAGATGTGAACAATGAAAAGGTGAGGTGAAGGAGCAACAACATCGATTATGATGGAAAACTAATTTGAAAGTTTTTTGTGTGAGTTTGTGGGATAGAATCACTAGCATGTTGTATTATGTTTCACCCATTTTAATTATAAGAAAGTCTAGGATGTTTTTGTACTGGTCTTTGTAAATTATGTACCTGGTAGCTCCAAGAGTTGGAGTTGTGTTTTAAGCCTTGTAAAGGCATGTGTATCCCCGAGAAGTTCGTGGTAATCTCAAAACCACTTTGTAATTGCAGGTTTGTGGTCAGCCGAAAACCACTTTGCAGTGTTGGTTTGTGGTAAGCCAGAAACCATAGACAGGAGTGAAGTGTACTGGGATTCATGTTGGCATGGTTGAGGGTGAGCCGATAAAACCTCGGACTTGGTTGAGTCAGGTCTATGATTTGAGCCCTAATGGCTACAGAGCCTTCATGACTACGGAGCCTTCGCGGGTGCAGAGCCTTCATGGATACGATGCCCTAGTTCACATAGGAGCCTCAATGCTCACAACAGAGTATAGGTGGTCTACAGAAACACCTTACTCACAGGAGAAACTTGGTTTCTCACAGGTCTCATTTTATTGAGCACAAAGCGGTCAACACTTATTTGAGGGGTATTTAGAAGTACAAGTACATGTATGTAGTGATAATGGTTGACAGAACCATGTATGTGAAGGACATCCTATGAGACTAGTGATTGCAGCGGTTGGCACTCATGGATTTTGGTGGATGGTTGCTTATTTATATGGATGTCGACATATCCTTTTGTTATGTTTGACCATAACTAGATTTTGCAGATTGATATCAAGAAATGTAGTCATCAAGGGGGTGTGTTGGAATATGTAATTCCTACTTGTCTCAGTTGTGACTTTCTATGTAACGAGTATGTTCCTCTTCCATAGGAGTTAGCTAAATCTATACGCTCCTAGTTTGATGTGTGGTTGAGATATTCTCTCAACTAACTTATTATGTGTCCAAGATAGTTTCCCTATCTTGAGACAATACTTCATGTATATATGTAATATTATTTGATTAATAGAACATAACGTGCATGCTCAGATTTTATCTTTAAATTGATGTGCTAGAAATTGACATGTACACAAAATCAAAATGTTAGAAATTGAATTTTAAATTCACATGTACATCAAAACGAATTATATAAGGAGTGATTTAAAACTAGATAAATATAATGAGTGTGACAAGTGTTCATTGAAAATGGAGGGGGGGGGGGGGGAGGGTAAACTAATATATCACTACTTTAACTATAGAAATTATGTTGTAGATTTGGAATTGCTCATGAAGTTTTAATCAAATCACAAGACACAAATCTACTATAATGCTTTGCTGAAATTAATTCACAATTTAGAACAAAAATTTCAGACATGCAATAAGAAATCACATAAATGCAACAAGTGTTTTATTTGGGGAAAGCAATATGCTAGAAACCCCAATGCCTCTTGAATTAATCAGATGAATTTTTATCTAGGGAAAGAGATTCGCTAAAAAACCCAATGCCCCTTGCATTAATCAGATGAATAGAGATGGATTCCAATTTCTTTGCTCAAGTGAGCTACCCTGTAAGTGCACAACCTATCTCTCTGTTCACTGAAGGCCTATGACCCAGAATTAGTCAATTTTTTCTTATGCTTGATCTCCTATTTCCTTGCGTTGTTCCTTGAGGAATTAGGTCCCTATTATTTAGGAAATTCCTAAATTTCATCTCACAATTCCTTTAGGTTGATCATTTGATTTCATGCAACACTTGTACTCTCAAAAAATTGTCTACAACTGATGTTACACTACCTTGGAATCTCCATCTCAACCATGTAACTCGAATTCTTTGCATGCAATAGTTATTTTGGGTTGACTGATCAATTAACTGGATGATCATTGAGTTTGAATGAATTCCTACTACACACAAACAACCTTATATAATTGACCTTTATTGCCACAAATTAGCAATCACACATTCTTAATTGAACTCTAACTCCTCCAACTCAAATTTAGTGAGTAAACTGGGTGACACAAGCCATGTCACTCAAGTTAACATAATCCAAGTTGTCTATTGATGTAAAAATTTGAATTTTATCAATTTAATCAAGGAAAAATCAAATTGAAAATTTCTTACTGCCTTTTTCAACACCATTGGGTAATTCATAGCTGACATGATTAATTTTCATATTATTTAACTTCTATTAAATAAGTTATGGACATCCTACTTACATGTTTCTATATAAATTTCTAAAATGTAAAATAAAATAGAAATAAAATTAGAAATATAAATTTAATTTGAAATAGAAATAGAAATGGACTTGAAATCAATGCATATAGAAATCCACAACTTTGCTTAGATTAATGTGTTAGGAATAGAAATTAAAGTAAAAATTTACAATGAATAGAAAATGTTGAATTAGCTAGAAATTCACATTGAAATAGAAATAGAAATTAAAATTAAAATGGATAGGTACAGTAAATGAACAATTATGTATATTGTTTATTAAATAGAAATAGAAATTGGCATGTACACTGGAATACAAAATTATGTATAATGCACATTAAATAGAAATAGAAATTGAGAAGTATATTAAAATTAATGTATTAAAAATTGAAATTAGAATTAGGATTTTAAATGAAATTCAAATATAAAAGAGGAACTCAAATTGAAATTGAAATGATATTGAATAGAAATATAAATTGACTTTGAAAAATATAGAAATTGAAACTGACATTTACACTAAAATGAACTATATAAGAAGTGAGTTAACAAGTCCACAAAGAGCACATAGATCAATAGTGGTCCTTCAAACTCGATAGTTATGGATGCATGAAACCTTTGAACCTTTGTACCATTACTTATAAAGCAATTGGAGAAATACAGAATGGAGAAAAAGGAAAGAGATAAATTAAAATATGAAAAGGAACAAGTATGGACTCTTCCATACTAAGGTATGTGTAGTTTTGCAACCTAATTTATTTTGAGATGTTAGATGTATGAAAACTTTGAACCTTTGTACCATTACTTATAAATAAATTGGAGAAATATAGAATGGAGAAAAAGGAAAGAGATAAAATAAAATATGAAAATGAATAAGTGTGGACTCTTCCATAATAAGGTATGTCTTGTCGATTGCAACTTAATTTTTTTTTGGATGTTAGTTACAATGATCATTCCCATGCTATGAATGGAAAATATCAAAACATATGTTTTAGATTAAATGGCACTACCTAAATTATTGATGCCTTAAAAGAAGAGGATGTCCCTTATATGACCATCCATAAAAATAATGACAACCTTATAAAACTATCATAGTTATAAATCTATTAAATTTGGGTCACAACAAAACCATATATTAACTAATATGTACATGTTTTACTATTATATTTGTTTTAATAGCTTTAATGGCTAGCATAAGCATTCATTATTAATTTAATTTTAATAACTTTTTATAAATATCATATCTCAATTTATAACCCATTGTGCTTGCAAATTACCCATTGTGCTTGCAAATTGATTGCAAACGACCACTCAAGGAAAATTTTCAAACTTTGTGACATTTATTGAGATTGAGAGACCTAATGAAAATATATTGAAAATATAATTGTTATTTACACAAAATATCTAAGTTAAAATGAGATTTGTCAATTATTTTATCATTATTATATCCCAAATATTTATGAGGTTTTTTTTATTATTCTATTTGTATATTAAGTATTTTAATTAAAGTTTAATTTAGATGTGCCTAACTCATCTAGAATTTTGTTTTTTTCCCTAATATTTTTAACTAAATTGTAATTTTTCTATTTAAAATATATTTTTGAATAAATAAATAACATTTATCTTATATAAATTACCAAAATCAAACTTATTATTAAAAAAAACTACAAATTTTAAAACTAAAATTATTAAAACATATACTAAAATAATAATAAAATACATTAATTAATTAAATTACACTTTATATATATATATATATATATATATATATATATATATATATAAACGTTTGGAGTTATGTATTTATGTATTTAAAAAGTGATAGTAACTCATGCAGGATTCATGCAATTCTTGCTACCAATTGAAGTGCTAAAACTTGGACAAAAATGTTCTTAAAAAGCCTAAAGGTTTAGCTGACATAGTTTTAGCGACCAATATCTCTAGTTTGGGAGTACTTCCCACTGTTCTCATCGTTACTATCATGAATAGACACATGTGATTTTGATTATTATAGGCCAAGTTGCGAAGTGCCTCACCATTGCATGTCAAAGTGCAATACACGTGTTTTGCAGGATGACCGAAAGGCGCACCTCACGAATGTTGGTTAAAAATGATCGCCTCATGCTTTAAACTTGAGAGTCAAATGGGAAAAGCGAGGGAAAGGGTCCTGCAATGAAAAAATATGTGAAGGTTCAATAGACACAATAATCTACAATAATTGTAATTATATATATATATATATAATATTTTAGTTGACTCTTAAATCAATATTTTAATTAAAATACTTTCAAATTTATATATACATTTATATTTTAATTTAATTTTATAATATTTATATTTTAATTAATTTTAAAAAATATAAAATTTAGATATTATTTAAGTTAATTTTAGGAGAGTTAATAGATATGAAATTTATGGGTGAAAAAACATCATAAGTTTTGTTTTTCTTAATAATAAAAAAATATTTAACAAAGATTATTAAGGAGGTCAAGATGAAATCTAGGGTTTTCGTATGCGTCATTCTTCCTATCGCCGTTGTTAAGCTCCGGTTCGGCCCTGAGGCTGATGGAGTCCAGAGACCAGGCGCGCCATCGATTCTTCACGAGCCTTACTATGAGAACAGATTTGTTAGAGATAAGGTAAAGAAGGTATGTGCTGAGACCAAATAATGTTCAGCATCTTCGACCGCAGACGAGGCAACGAATTTCCAAAATATGCAGGTCGGCGGTGCCCCTGCAAGTCGGATACGGATGGATCTCTATCCTGATGTGAAGCCGAAGAAATACATGAACTTCCACGTGTTGGTTACTAGCGAGAAAGGTACCGACTGTTCCGACTTGCCCCTGCACTTCAACGACTCTTCATTCGACCACATGACCCCAGGGTTTATGTGTCAGAGCGACCATCTCACAATGGGAAACCATAAATGTAAAGAGGCAGCCCTGTGTAGCATTGAGCCATTAGGGCCTGACGATTTGGCCTCACAGATAAGCTCTAGCAGCCAAGGATCCCTAGATATTCTATCCCCCTCTTTTCATATTCAGATCTCTCTTCTCTCTGGCAAATCCAAGCTTCTTTGGGTTCGCTCAACGGATTTGGTGAAAAACCTCTTGCATGTCCTTAAGCTCAGGCTGGGGATTCCTTCTGCCTTTCAATGTTTTCTCTATGGAGGTAAACAACTAGAGGACACTCTTACGCTCTCATTTTATAATATTTAAAAATATGCATCTGTGGTTTTAACCCTTCGTTCGTGTCGAGGGGCAGTCAGACAAACTTCTCCGCTCAAGCTTTCTCTTACAAGGAAGTTGTCGATACACATCATCCCAAGAATGCTGCTCACCTAGATCTGATGATACCCCGACCAAAGATTTATCTTTGAGAAGTATTTTTCTCCTCTAAGCTCGTCCATCAACTCGTCAATGTGCGAGATGAGATATTAGTTCTTCAATTTATTCTTATTGAGGGTCCTGTAGTCAATTCACATGCATAGTGTCCCATCCTTCCTCTTCACCAACACCATGAAAAAAGTGAAGGGACTCGAGCTAGGCCTGATGCACTAAAAGAAAAATACCCTCTAGCGAATGTTATAAAGGAGGTCTTTAGTGTTATAAAATTGGCCAAAATTGTCAAAAAAACATTTGCTACAACATCCGTTTTTGGTAACGAAGGTTTTTACGGAGTTGCTAATGGAAATTCAACACAACTAAAAAAACCAAGTGGTCGGAGGTTTTTACAGATGTTTTCCTTATTGTTGCACACTTGATGTGTGAATGCACTAGTGTGGTAAACATGCCAAGCATCAGGAAGAATTAGGGGAATTTTAAGGTCTAAAATGGGCCTCCTAAGGAAATTATAAAATAATAGTGGAAATAATAAAATAATATTTGATTATATCACCAGATTTTAGAGGGAAAAAATAAAAATAAAAAACTATTTTTTCAACTTATCTTTCAAAGTTTTTACTCAAATTTTGAGTGTGAGTACTTGTTGGATGCAAAATTTAATTCCTCATCCAAGGAGAAGTCATGTTGCATACTTTCGATGGATCCTACTACATGAAAAATGTGATTGCAATCACATTTTTTCATGTATTTCTCATTTTTCGTGTAGCAAGGTCTATCGAAAGTATGCAACATGGATACTCCTTGGATGAGGAAATAAATTTTGCATCCAACGAGTACTCCCGCTCGAAATTCGAGTAAAAAATTAGGAGATAAGTTGAAAATTCTAGTTGAAAAAGTATTTTTATTACTTTATTATTTTTTAATATTTTTACCCTTTTACTTAAAAAATGGTGAATCGTCCCCCATGTTTGACATCATCATCTTGAATCCTATTGGTTCTTATAAAGTTTATTTTTTTGTACATTTTTCTTAGGAGGCCCATTTTAGACCTCAAAATTCCCTTAATCGAAAACAAATTTTTGAAGCCCCGGGGCATTTACATACGGAACGTCCTGGTACGTGTCACCAACAAATACACACTGAGGCGATAAAAGGTTCATGCACCGGTGTTATTTAGAGTATCATTTTAAAGCACTGAGGCAGTTAATGCAAATAATATTGGTGCATTGCAGATATGAATGCATCGTACGTTGAGTCCAAATAACATCGGTCCATGCACCTTCTATCCTCCCAGTGCATATTGGTTATGTACACGCCCCAGGCCGTTAAGGTGTAAAAATGCACCAGCACGTTAAAGGAAAACCATACCGGTGCATGAAACTCTTATCTGCAGGGGTCATAGACATCGATAAAGCACACCAGGTGTTCTAATTGGTATTGGTATTTGGTGCGGTGCTCATAGGTCGTAGAAACGCACCGATGCGCAGTAACATACATACACGCCAGTGTTCATTTTCTATTTTTTAGAAACATCGACTTGTGACAGTGCAATTATTGTGATTTTTAAAAATTCATTATTCATAAAAAGTCGACACATATCTTATAACAGTATTAATATCAATTAAATCTTTATTAGTGAATTTGAATGTGATGTTTGGATGACTTTGTTATATCATCATATTTCTCATCTGTTCATTATAATATTTAATCATCCATATATTTAATCAATAGTGTAACATTTCACAGTGACAATGGATAACACAATAGAATAAATTAAAACATATTTTATTATATATGAATAAGAGACTCGTTTTCATACAAAATGGGGCAGTTATTGGTAACCGTTTGTCTTTCAATTTGGACACTATGTCCATTACATTAAACAAAATATCTGATTTCACAGACAAATATTTCAAAAAATACAACGCCTTGCTTTAATATCCAAACATATTGATCATCATTCTTCATTGGAACTGTAGTCACTGCTTAAGCTACTTCCATGAGCTGGGTTATTTGGAGGAATGTTTTTTTCATTGTGTTGATTGTTTTCTTCTTCTTCAAGTTCCATCTAAAAACATCAAAATAAAGTGTAATGAGTGTATCTACATTGGTGAGAGTAATGAAAACTGCAATATAAAATAATATACATCAATTGAAATTAAAAAGAAATGTACCATATCAAGAATTGACTTGTAAACTATACACATTATTTCAAAACCAAATTTCAGGTATTCTTTCAACAATTATTTTATTGGCGCTGTTCCATGCTTTGTTTCCTGCAAGTTTTATACCCCATAACAAATCATAGATTTAAAATAAAATATTTTTTTGTTCTATTAATTGTAGATGGAGCGAAATAAAAAGAGATAGATACTTACAAATTCAACAATTAATTTATGAGATGCCAACATGTACTGACAACCCATTTTTAACCCAATGTCAATCAATTCTTCCGATCGTTCTTCTTTCTATGTTAGCACCTATTTGAAGGCATCAAATGATAATTGTTGTAAAAGAACTTATATACAAAAATGAAATCTAGTTAATTTGTTATAAGGAAGTAATAATTACTCACAAACATATATATCAACTCTTTTCTTCCTTGTCATCCAGTTTTATGTTTTGAATGGGTTCCATTTTATTTTATTTTCTGGAAGAAAATAATTGAAAAATTAATATTTAATGCTAAATTATTTATTTATTGTACCTAATCGAAAAATTCAATGATTACATATTACAATTGGAGCACATTGTTGTTGAGATGGCTCCTCGTGTGATTCAATTATGTCCATTTCTTTGACCATCTCCTTCTACACCTTTATGGACATTCCTATTGGCATATTTCTGATATCATCTTATTCAACCTTTGAGATTTTCATAATCTTCTAGAAAAAGTAACATGACAATAAACTATTTATTTTTTATATTGATATATGAAAACTAAATATAACAAAAGTGATATTTGTAAGTGACTGCTTTGTAGCAATATATACATATAATTCTAGAAAAACATTTAAAGGAATATTACTTTTTCAATGCTTATTTTTTGCTATTGTATTTTTTTGCTATTAAAAGTCTGACATGTCTCATTAATCAATTCTCTGGAAAATCTTCCTATAGTTTAGATAAAATTTGGTCCTTGGAATCATTGGATTGATTTTTGTATTGTAAGTGGAAAGAACACCTATACATTCATTCTACTAGATCCCTCAAATTTTTGTAAATTTTTTTCCCCTTTCGTTAACCTCCAGCACCACTCCATATGGGCTAAGGAGTAATTCATTTTCATTTGCATGTTCTATTTTTTTTCTTTTCTTAGAACAACATTCCTTTCCTTCGTTGTTGGTCCCTATAGAATATTAAACATATCTGAATTAATATATTGTTTAAAATATGTTATCTAATATTTTTAAGTATATTATTAATGAAAATTCAAAAGATAAACTCATATTGGATCGATAGTATTTTTTCATTCACCTGATTCATCCTTTTGCAATTTTTAAATCAACATTTTACACTCTTCTAGTCTTAGATCAGAAATAATATTATCGAGCTTCATCATTTTGTGGCTCTGCATGACACACATTAAACAATACATATTAGTTAAACTTACATACATTTCAAAAATAATAATTTTTGTAAAGAATTTATAAAGAAATTGCCTTTTTTTCTTTTCTGGATGTGCTATCATTATTTTTGTTACTTGAACTCCCGTCAAACATTTTTTTATCAATATAAAATATGTATCATTTATTAATATATTTTATAAATAAATCACATACTTTTCAAGTAAAAAAAAAAATCAGGAAAACGATGCGTCTATCTAAATTAAACGTTTGGTGCATTTATCATTTTAACTACACCGGTGTGGTTCAAATTTTAGCACCGACAATGAGAAACAAAATTTAAACGATAACGGTGCCATGTGTTATTATAAACACACCGCCACTACAATATAAACATTGTACAATTCTCTTTGTCAATATGAGACTTGATCTGTTATATTAATATGGGAGCATCGATTGACAGAAGCGATTATTTTGAAAAATACACATAAATGAATAGAAACTGTTTTTATCAAACATTTCTCTTTGTCAATATGCACCTGGTGCATCATACTAAATGAGTGCACCGGTGCACTATATTAAATAGGGTACACCGATTAACAAAAGACGTCTTTTTAAAAATCGTGAAAGGGTCGACAGGGTTTGGAATCCGACTGTGCAAGTGGTCCCCCGGGTTAGATGTCAAATGCCTATATATATAGCAATACAAACCCTATAAATCTTAAATGAAAAACCCTAATTGTGATTTTTTTCAGTCACATAAACAAGAAGAAGCAAGGGTTTAACGTAAGAATGGATTTTTTTTTTATTTTTTTAATTTATTTTAATTTATTTATTTATTTACTTTTCTGAATTTTAATTAAACCTAAACAATAATAGAGATTGTGAATGATTTTATTAGTAAAATGCACAGTAAAATTTTAAATTTTTACTCTGCATGTATTAAATCTAACAGAAACTATAAAAAAACAATTATTACAGTAAAATTTAACATTTGTATTATACTACAGGGTTTTTGTGTGAATCACCAGATGTTTCAAATTCTGATTCTCTGAATAGTGTCGTTGTTCAAAAGTATTTTGTTGGTCTACAATGCTCTCTTGCACTAGGTATGTCTCTCCTGCAAATTTCTCCCTGAAAAATTTGGCAAAAATAATGAAATAATGAATATTTTTTACTATTTATAGAACTTTTTATGAAATTAGATTTCCGAAAATCATTTGCCGCTCATTTTTCAGTTTACCATTATTTTTCACTTTAAAAAAATAAAGTCATTTATTATTATTATTATTATTATTATTATTTTTTTAATTTTATTTTTTTTTAATTTTATTTTATTTTATTTTATTTTATTTTTTTTTAATTTTTTAATTTTTTTTCTGATATTCGGTGTGTTTTTTAACTAAGCGCACCAGTGTGTCAAGTATTAAAACTGCACTGGTGCGTTTAATAATGCATTAGCATCGATAACAATAACTCCTTTTTTAATGCACCGAAACTGCTTTTAGGTTTGTACACAAAAATTAATTATTGATTTTACTCAAATGCAGGGAGGAAATCTCATAACTATATCAAATGGAAAATTATTCAAAATACACCTCGTTCCATAATATTTCTCAAATTCCATCACAGAGTTCTCTCTATCTATCTTTAGATGTAATTACTTCAAATTTTATTTATATTTTCATTATCTAATTGATTTTTTTTTTTATCCATGTCAATCTGAATAAAATTAAGGTATGAAAATTTGCAAGTTCATGCAGATTCAGAATCGAGTTCAGATGCAAAAAATATTCAAACAGTTCAAAAATGTCGGAAGCTCTTATCAGGAGCAGCATACCGCAAGGCGCAGTTGGTAGAAAATGGACAACTGCTTCACCCTACCAATTGTAACATGCCATCCTCTAGCCACAATCTTGGGACAATGATGGTAATAATTGTTTGGTATAATTTAATTATTTCAACGTCAAACCAATTAATCATGCATTGACCTGCTTACTAATTGATATCATCGATATTTTACTAATCATGTTCAAATATATTTTTTGAAATTATTAGGATTATAGTGATGATGAGAGACCTACCTACCATCTTTTGTTGCACCCCATGACAATTCCAAATAAAGAGAAGGTTGAATTAAGAGAAAAAAGTGGAGAGGAATGATACCAAGAATGGTTGAATCAACCACCTATTCAATTACCACTACGTATAGATTCACCAATTAGGAATGACTACAACAATAGTAGTTCTTCACAAGCTGAAAATGGAGGAAATCAAATAGAGTTTGGCATGGATGATTACTTAAGGGATACGATTGCCATGGAGACAATGTTTTTATGTGCATTCCATAACGATGATCATCTAGGGGATGATGCTCATATCCCTGATACCTTTTTAGAAAGCCTTAAATTTTATTCCACCATCCCTCTCTTTGGAACTGACGGTCAGTCAAAGTCTACCCAGTTGGGGACAACGATGTTACTGTACAACTTGAAAGAAAATTTTGGCTTTTCGAATGCATGTTTCTCAGAAATTTTGAGGTAATTGACCATCAAGTCCCTTATATTTTGAGAAATATTGTCACACAATCAACATTACAAATGGTCAATTTTATGAACGTTAATAATTATTGGCATTGTTCATTTAATATTGTCCACCAACTACAATTTATTCAAAGATAAGGTTCTTTCGAGTGATAATGTCTTGCTCGGTAGCTGAGAAGAGGCTAAGAAATTCTCGAAAATGTTGGGTGTTGAGTACACATCATATCATGCATGTCCAAATGATTGTATTCTATGTAGAGGATAATATGCAAACAAATATATATGTCTTAAATGTGGGCATGACAGGTACGATAAATAAAAAAAGAAGGCTAAATCACGTGGTCCTCCTCTTAAGATATTGAGGCACATTCCTATAATCCCAAGGATTCAAAGGCTCTTTCGTTGCAAATAATTAACTATGTTGCAGGGATGACATGCCTTACACAGAAGTGAGTTGGGAGTTATGTGAATTCCAATAGATTCAATAGCCATGAAGCATATAGAGGATACATGGCCCAAACAATTCAAGGATGAAGTACGAAGTCTACGACTCAGCATAACCATGGATGGCTTCACATATTCCCTCCAAAACGCCAACTATTTTGTTTGGCCTTTAGTAGTGATCAATAAAAATATACCCCCATGGTTTTCTATGAATAATGAACATCTTATGTTGGTTCTCACAGTCCCTGGTATAGGACAGGTGAAGAATATGGATGTCTACTTACAACCACTGGTAGATGAATTTAAGGAATTATGGGATGGGATAACTGTATAATATATATCAAGACCCATCACAACAAAGAGTTTTACATTGTATGGTATATGTTCTTACACCACACATGATTATCTAGGTTTAGGAGTTTTCCCTCGTAAATTACATGCTTATTGATTTTTTATATACATAAAAATAATTTTTTGCATATTAATTTAATTAGTTGTAATTGTTATTATCTTCATGATATTATTTAACGTTCCATGCATATTGTATAAAATAAATTCATAGGTCTTGTAACAAAATGGTATTATGGGTGTAAATGTTGTGGACCTTCTCTAAAAGCTAGATGGTCCAACGACCTACGAAAGCCAATGTATGACTGCTCCAGGGTATTCGTTCCAGAAGAACACCCTTATAGAAGAGAAACATATGATTTCAAAGGTAAACGATAGAGAACCCAAAGGCCTACAATAACGACACCAACTGAATGGCTTAGAGCATATGAGAGAGAGAGGGAGAAGGAGTTCATAGAAATGTTCGATTCAAATGGGGAGCCTATGCTCGACGATCCAAAATTAGTCGACACCTATGTTGAGAAATTTCCCATTGGGATGAAAAGGAAATCTATCTTTTATAACCTCCCATATTGGGAGCATCTTAATATTACCAACTTACTAAATCCCATGAATATATTTAAAAATGTTTCATCTTCTTTATGGAGGAACATATCATCGAAAAAAAGTGACACATTGACTATTAGGAAATATCTTCTAACTTCAAAAACTAAAAAGAAACAATGACCAAGACAATTAGAAGGTACAAGAGAGGCTGGTCCCTCTAATTGGTCTTTCAAAGAAGGGGATGTCCTATGGATTTAGAAAAAATATGATCTTTCTTTGGAAAAAGGAAGTTATAATGGTGTGAGGGTGCCATCTTCATTTGCTTCACCGTGGAAGAACACTTATCGGGGTTGAAATGTCATGACCATTTGAATCTTCTAAGAGTACGTATAATGTCAAAAACACGATTTTATTATTTGTTATATTAATAATTTTTATCCCATGGGATCATAAAACATTACTTATTTTGTATTCATGTGTTTATAACTTTGCAGTATCATTACCCTTTGTTCCTTCATGGGTGTGTGAAACATGACTTCCCCCAAGACCTAGGATGTGGCATATCTAAATTATCTGCATTTGTACATTGGATCACATCATATGAGATTCATGTGGCTAACATTTCCACGCTAGCATAAAGAGATAGTTGAGATTGTTTGTATGTTTGAGAAGGAACTGCCAACGAGTTTCATGGACTTGCAGGTTCATATTCTAATCCACCTAGTAGATGAGGTTGAATTATTTGGGGTGGCTACTTGTCATTGGATGTTCTTCTAAGAGAAGTACATGAAGAAATTGAAAGATTTTTTTTTCGACAAAGGGAAAAACCCGAGGGGTCTATGGCACAAGGGTACATATCATATGAGTCTTTTTATTATGCCAGTGAGTACATCAAGCAGATCGACAACACACTAGGTGCAATTTTTTGGGACGATGAAAGGAATGGAGACAAAAGAAAAGGGGATATTCTCCAAACAAATGGAAAAAGGTGCTTTATAAAGAGTACGTGAACTATAACTTTTCAAATTTACACAAAGTAAATATTCACGTTGAATTTCGATATAATGTACATTTTTATCTCATATGTACTATATGTCGATTTTATTTCACTATCAAATGCAAAAATTGAAGCAACCAATAAATTTTTTCTTTACAATTCCGAAGTGACACAACCATGGGTTGCTTTGTACGAACAAAAGAGGATGAAATGGGATAGTGACAGGAAATAATTCAGACAGTTGAATGGTAGAAGCATGCCTTATCTAGATCATTTAAAATAAAATATGCCAATTATATGCCCCAACAATTGGGTTGTTAACCAAATCAGAGAGAAATAGGGTGCAACCGATTGTTACCCGTGTGTTGAACAAGATGCACTAAACGTAGGTATTGGGTGCAACAACTCGGTAATAATCTATTTATGTACATTTTAAACGTAATAATGCACCTTTTAAATGTAACATCTATATTTTATATTTTAACGGTTGGGTTATTAGACACATGACACTATGATTTTTTAACCTTTTTATAGGTGCATTTTTTACCATCTATGTGGGCATATGGACACCATTTTCGCACAGAAAATTCCGATGATGGACACATGACACAAGACTGTGAAGTGGAAGTCGAGTTCGATCAATCTAGTTGAGCTAGCCACTGGGATAAAAACCTAGTATGAGGGACGTTAGGTTACGTCAAAAAGATACAAGAGATCATTAAAGTGGACTTCTCTTCTTTACAATGTGTTATTTTTAGGTGCAAGTGGTGGGACACCTTTGATCGGATAATGTAATGGAAGATCACAATATTAGGCTTATATATATCAACTCTAGAAATAATTCAGATTAAGTTAAGGAGCCTTATATTTTCCCCAAACACTGCAACCATGTGTTTTTTTACCCATATGTGTTAGATAGGGATTGGTGGTCCGTATTGAGACATGACCCTAGATCAAAACAATTTTTTGCGAACAATAGTGTTATCATGCCAAGCAAGCTGGAAGACAATGAGGGTGATGAAAACAAAGAGTGATATGGTACATGTGTTATTTCATCATTTATACTATTTAAGATGAGTTTTTATAAAGAATAGGACTTAACCTTATAAATAAGACTCTTTTTTCCAACCATTATAATATGTAATTTGAATTAATTGGTTTGCATTGTGTTAATGTTGAAATCATTTCACTTGATAATTTGCAATTATGTTGATCTCAACAGCAATGCATTGTATCAAGTTCTTTTATGTTATGTCAATTCCTAAAATAATACAACTACTTGATTTCTTTAAATGTTTTTTCACTATATCATTACTTAAATAAATGCACTCTATATATATATATATATATATATATATATATATATATATATATATATATATATATATATATATATATATCTTCAAAATTAAAAAAAATGTATTAATGTATACTGCTATTTTTGGGATGTAAGATCTTCATAAAATAATGATAATTCTAAACATGGATTTATTTGAATTATTTTCTAAACATTATTATGTTACAAAAATTCATATTATTTTAGATTTATTATTTTACAATTATTTATATTCTTACAAATTCACAATTTTACAATTATGGTAATTTAACAATATGTACGGTATACATTTTACAATCTTACGTTGATTCAATTCACGGGGTCTTCACTGGGGGAGCATACCATACCACGTGGGTTCATATTGAGGGATATATATTGAGGAAAAAATGACATAATATATTGGAGGATATATAGGGGGCAAAGGTTTTTTTTTATTGGCAGGTGTAAGAAATGGAGCTTAAAGTTAATGAAAAAATATAAAGCGGTATAAAAAATGTTAATGAAAAAATGAATACGTACAATATCTAAGGAAAATAGGGGTTTTTTAAATTGGGAAGGTGTATTGGGTTTTTATTAGTAGGTGGTTAAATAACGTGATTCTTAGAGGTATTTTACAATATGTAGTCAAATTAGAGGTATTGTTTAGTATGCCATGAACGCACGTGATATGCCAGAGACTCATTGAGTGAAGACCCTATGATTCAATTTCACGGTAGTTATGGTTCAAATTTGACAATTAATTTACAATTTTACAAATTTACAAATTTACAAATTTTACAATTTTAATAAAACTGAATCATGACAATACATACAATTACAATTACAATTTTACAATTTAACATACAATTACAATTAAAATTACTATTACAATCACAATACATACAATTACAATTACAATTTTACAATTACCAATACATAATATTTAATAAATATCATGATTTAATATTAAAAATAAACATCATGATCATGATAACTATCGTACAAACATCATATTCTAAAATACACATTCAAATTCGCTAACATCATCTAATCATCGTGATCATGATCATCTAACAAAACACAAGCATTGTATAGCATCATCACAACACAAAAATAAAATATACATCTCATGTCAAATAACTGCTATAACATACACATCTATCTGCAAGCACATTAAATGAACATATCTAACAAGACATAACAATATACACATCATGATGAACACCAACATGTAAATTGAATACATCAACGTGAACATAAAATACATGCACTATATATATATATAATGTCACAAATATACAACTGTAATAGAACTGCATATAAATGTCAAATATCTGGTGGTACATGAATAATACTATAACTAGTCGAGGCCTTCTCAGTCGATGGTGGCTGCTTAGATGGTGCCTTCTCAGGAGGTTCCTACTTAGAAGGTGTCTGCTCAGGAGGTGCTTGCTCAGATGGTGTCTTCTCAGGAGGTGTTGCCTGCTCATCTCTGCGAGGTGAAGGAGTAGGAGGTGGAGTATTAGAATGATCACTCCCCTCATGATCATCATCCGAGTTGTTGTGTGGTGCATCTCCATGGCGCCTATCCCTCCTCGTTTCTATTAGCCTGGAAGCTCCGATGATATGATGCATAAGGCTCATCATATCGCGCGACATGTCCCTCCAAAGATCCGTGAGCATACGATCTGCCTGGATGTCTCTAATCATCACAGGGCAGACTCCCTCAACAACTAAGAGTCTAAATAGTCTGTCGTCCAACTCCATCCTAAATTGAATGTCAGCACTATGCCACATGCCTGCGGGTATCTGCACCTGAAGAGGAATCTCACCCTTCATGGCCTCTACCATCTCCTCATCATCTACATGATCATCCGTTCGGGGTGGAGGCATTTCCTAAACGAACGTGCCAATATCTACAAAATATATAGTATACAAAAATAATTATACAATTTCATTAAACAATTTAATAAAAAAAGTTAAAGAACGTGTTAGAATAAATTTTATTCTAATTAATTAAGACAATAAAATGAAACTATATTAATTTAAAGAAAAAACTAATATTACCTCTATCATATTGTGGCTCATCCTGTGTGAAGAGGATGTTGGTACACCCTCACCAATCCAACCCCGTGTAAGGACATGACACCATCACAAACATGTGGTCATCCTTACTGGCTAGTAGCTCCAGCACATCACTAGAAATCCTGGACAGATACATCGGCTAGCCCCTCTTAGGTATCATCTCACCCCACATGTGCATCCATACCTATATCATCGGCCTATGAGGCTGAAGGAAAAAAGTAGGCCTTGTCTTCGGAAATCTCTCAAAAAATAAACAAAACAACTCTAAAGCAAAAGGGAAGGTCAACCTCCCACGTGCTTGATAACGACATCTATCTAAGGCTATACAAAACTGTCGAAAATAATGGCACACCATCTAACAAGTCGTGGCCTTTGGAATAGAGAATCAACATAAAATAAAATATGACAACTAATGTATTGCATTACACTGGTATAATTTGCAATGGTGGTCAATAATAGTGAGAGGCACCTAACCTTCTCTGGACCAAAAGAAGAAATCCGTAGTTGTCCTCTAGACACCTGAAAATATGTTGGAGAAAGTATGTCATCCCTAATGTATCTCTCAGAGTAGACCAACTAACTCTCTGTTGCATAACTGAAGGGGATATCAGGGAACTGGGGAAAATCCTCCCCTCTCCTAGATAGGCCAGTGATAAAATACATGTCCTCTTTAGTGGGTAGGTACCACTAGTCAAGACCTACACAGAAAGCCTATCTGTGGACATCCCACCTATAGATCCACTGTACTAATAAGCCGTTGTGCCCCTTTAGGGTTGTAGCCTCTTCATATAACTTAAGGAGGCCTACATCCCTTAAGAGAAATTGGGTGGGTGGCGTAATAGGGTGAGGGTACAAAATTCTCTCCCTCTCCCTTTCCCCCCACTACTGCATCATGTTGTAATTGTCATCCCTCTGCTCTTGTTGATGTCTCTCCTCTCTCTGTTGACGTCGATAAATGATTCACATATTAAATACATCAACATCCCTCATACATAAAAAATAAATTTTTTTATTAAATGAAAAATGTATTCACAAATATATAAATACAAATTTTATTGAAAAAAAAAAAAAACATTCAGTGCACCACAAAAAACAGTCATGCATAGGAAACAATGGGTACATCTATATCACGCAACGTCCACGGTGTGTATAAAAAATAGTCACGCACCACAAAAAAAAAAAATATTAATTAAATAAATATTATAAGAAGTGCATTGAAAAACCATATCTACCCCAAGGTATTTGTTATATCTCAACACACAGCCCATTTGCAATATTTTGCCACTGGTTGTGCGGTATCCAAACACAAAATTCCCCGACACGGTAGGTTTGAGTGACACACTGCACATTAGGTGTGTTTTTGTAATATAAACGCACCAGGTTGTTATGTTTATTTTTACATAATGCCCAGGTGCGTTCCCGTAAACCAGTGCACTGTCGAATATAAAATAAATTTTTATTTTTAAAATATTATAAATTGTTGGTGCGGTTCGAAATCGACGCGCACCATAAAAAAATATTGTTATTGTGGTGCGCTTTTGCTAGTAGCACACCGAGTTGTCACATTAACCGCTCGGTGCAGTTTCTGTTAACACCATTCACAACAGGACCTGTAAATTTACAAGGAGTACCAGGAACGGTGCAAGCCCAATGACTCGAACACACCGCGATTTTTTTTTTTTCAAAAAACATTGAATTCTAGGTCAATTTTTAAAATTAATTAGATAAAAGCTTATGTTGGTGAGAAATATATACATTACCTGCACATTTGTGCATCGAGGAGGCATGATTCCAATGGAGTACTAAAAACTAAAATTTCCCACCGTTTCGCAAAATTCGAAGTCCACGCACTGAGCAATGGACTGAAGCAATGCGGGTAATGGAAGCACCGATGGTAGGGCGCCTTAGAGAAGAAAAGGTCACAAAAATGCTTGAGAGCTCTATAGGACTGTAAATAGTAAAAATGAATTTTTACGACCGATAATTTTTTTTTTAGGTTAACCCTTTTTCAGTGCGCTCAAGTATGCGACGCATCAGGCGATTGTATCAATGGCGTACTGCATTTCTTTAAATTAAAAAAGATATGGGTCGGTGCGTTAGCGAACATTAAACGCCCCGGGGCTTCGTCGTGAGAGTATATCACTAAACTTGGTGGGAATAATATTTTTAACTTCACCCTTTTACAGTGCGCTGGATTACAGAGATGCACCGGGCTAGTTTGTACGAAGCACACCATGCTTCCTTTGAATAAAAACCCTATGTCGGTGCGTCATTGTACCTAAACCACATTGGGTCATCATCGTTAGTGTATAGCATTGAAATGGTGAAAATAATTTTTTAAATAAGACCCTCATACAGTGCACTCAATTAATGAAACAGACCAGGCTGGCAATATATGACCAACATTGGGAGTGTTATATAAAAATCAGCATATATTTTCATTAAATAGACACCCTATTTTGGGGCATCGTATCACCATAAACGCATTGGTGCGTCGTTGTTAGAGTATAGCACCACAATGGTGAAAATATTTTTTTGATTAACCTATTGGTCGGTGCATTCGATTAATTTGAGGCACCGAGAAGGTTATATAGTGAGAGCCTCGGTGTGCCGTTTGATCGTACACACCGGTGCGATTTAGATCAAGTGCACCGTCATTATTTTGAAAACCTTGTCGCGGTGACCATCAACTTGTATGCACTAGTGCGTTGTAAGGGAGGAACTGCTTATTAGATGTCCCGCTGTGTCATATGTATGAAGTGCGACATTGTTTTCGTAGTACTTAAAAATAAATCTGCAACAGTTCTTTAGCCTCAACTATGAACCAGTGCATCACATATATATTAAGTGCACCGGTGTGTGTTATGATTATAAACACACCACGAAAAAAAATCCACAAAAACATTTTCCCGCCAACCTCCTCCAATGACCCCCGCTACAAACGGATATCTGGACTATTTTTATAAGGGCTTCCTCAAAAACATCTGCTAGAGGGTCTTTTCCTTGTAGTGATGTGACCCAACCTCAACAGCTCCTAGATGACCCTCTCTATCTCATCCCGATAGGCCTTTGGGTGCCTATACGAGGTGGTGATGACTGTGTTCACTCCATCCTCCAACTCAATAGTGTTCTCTAACTAGTTCACCTGGTGGGATCTCCCAAAAAACGCCTGGTGCCTATCCAATGACACCAGTATGTTTGCATGTATAGGCTACGTCTGAACCCCTGTCTTCAAAATCCTCAACTCAACTGCCCACTCTACATCCCCATGCCATAGATATGCTTCCATTGGGTGAGCTGAAAATTTCTCGGGTGGATAAGAGTACATTCCCCTTAATAATAAAAGCTTCCCATCTGGCTCGATAAACTCCATCTCTATCTTCTGCGAGTTAGTGGTGACCCTCCCCAATGAGTACAACCACTGAGCACCCAATACTACATTGGTGTCTGGGACATAAACTGCGAAAATTTGATTAGTGAGCGAGTAGTTCCCCATCCTCATAGTCAGCTTGGGAACATACTTCGTGCACAGCATGGCTCTACCTACTGGTAACAACACGAAGAACCCCTCAAATGTCTTTGTCTAGACGCCCCTACCCTCACTATCTGAGCATCAATAAAGTTGTGTGTGGACTCATTGTCTACGAGGAGTGACACTCGCTACTCCTATACTATACCCCTAATCCTGAGTGAAGTACTTTGGTACTCCCCGAAGTGAAGCAAGGACTCCCCTAGATGGGGCTAACGATCCTCCTCTAGGTGGTGGTGGTGGTGGCCCTCATGATTACTATACTCCCCCATCTCCCTACTCATCTATCATCTTGGCCTACTCATCTCGATCACAGTCTAAAAACAACTCAATGAAATGGGCCTTGCCCTTGGTGCACTTATGCTCGGGTGCCCAAGGCTCCTGGAACATGACGCACAAATTCCTCCTCCTAAGGTCTCCCCAGGTCTCATCATCCATTTGGCCATGTCCGCCATCCCTATGAGGTGTCCTAGTGTCTCGGTTCCCTTGGTGGACATGGATCTAATACGAGCGAAAGACCAGATCTTGGGTACTGCATCAATCGTATAATGGGTCTTGGTGATATTATCTGTAAGTGATATGGGTTTGTAAGCCCTCACCCAACCATGCAAAGGATCAACAAGACCCTCCACAAATAACATGATGAGTCGGGCCTCTGAGATATCTATCACCATCACTTCTAGTCTTTGGAACTATGCAATGTAAGCCTCTGTGCTTCCAGTCTGCCTCAGATGGGATAAATCCCTGAAATGAAACTCTAGGTATTTCTTCTCAAATATCTCCAGTAGCCTCCAGGTGAACTCTATGTAAGAGGTGATATGGATGTGTCCCAATGTGATTATCCCATGATACCACCACTACTGGGAATCCCCCTCCAAATGAAGAGTATCAAACCATACAAAA
This sequence comes from Pinus albicaulis, assembly GCA_034641835.2. Classification (NCBI taxonomy): domain Eukaryota; kingdom Viridiplantae; phylum Streptophyta; class Pinopsida; order Pinales; family Pinaceae; genus Pinus; species Pinus albicaulis. The sequence continues at coordinate 1,003,876,515 of CM076577.1, read as the reverse complement.
TTGAATTCTCGCATGGGGTTCAGGTGGAATTATGTGTCTAAATTATGGATCCAGACCCTCGTTGAACTCTTTTCCAAACCATCAAAGTTAGGGAGTGTAACCTTCGCTTCTATATTTTTCACATATTGGTTGGATATTCCCCCTCTATAGTGGGCTCTATCCCCTGTAGTATGTCTCTCCTTGAGGTGAATGTACTCCCCAAAATAAATAAGCCGCTTAATCCGACCATCCAACCCCTCATACTTATCCATACCAGACGCAACTAAGTGGACCAAAAATGCAACTGCGTCTGGCTCCCTCTCTGGCTCTGACTCATCCATAGAGTGAGGAAAAGTAGGACGACCAACCTTCCCACTTTGGGGAGTATGTGGGGGCTAATAAGTATGGATTCCCCCTCCTACTCTGGAACCCCCATCACATTGAGGCTCTCCCTCTGGCCTTCCACCCATATGCAGCCCCATCGCCTCCTGCATCATGTCCATTAGGGGCTTCCCTTGCCTCAACATCCATTGATTAGTTATCAAAAACTCCTCCAAAACCTAGTTATGACCCATTTTCATGGATTCTCATTGTCATCACTATTGTCCATCCCACCTCTAAATATTCTCCACCTCAGTGTCATAAAATGGATCCAGGCCATCTTCTCTATCCCAGCCTGAGCCTGAGCCTCTACCATGACCTCTCTAGATTACCAAACCTTTATATATAGGTGGAATCACATGCTCCTATTCCCCACTCTGGCCAAGAACATGCTCTCATACCACTGTAATATTCCTAATAGAAATTTACAGTGATAAGAAAAGACATGTAATAATTTCAACAGAGAAAATTATTCAGTGAACACACACAAAAACATAAATTTTACTTAGAACCCAAAATTGGCCAAATTTTATTATATGTAATTGTTGGAGTACAATGGGAAATGGAAGGAGTGCACCTCGGCTTGCACAAGGCAAGCTACAAGACTAAGGTGATCAGTACAAAAGTGCCCAACTATTGCAAAAGTGTTGCACTCCAGAAAATTGTGTCGGCCCAATATTTCTCCACTGCTCACTTACTTGAGACCCTTATTTCCCCCCTCAAAAATGGCTATAAAATTATGTAAATTTAGGGCTAAAATCCTTGTCAAAAACCCTGAAAAACCCAAAAATGGTTTTCCCTAGTTTTGACCCTCCAAATTCAAACTCCCACAACTTGGCCCTTTTTCACAACTAGAAATATACACATGTAGCTGAATTTGATAATTAATACTTCCAAAATTCTAGAAATCCACTCTAAATTATCTTCCAACGAAAATCCAAACAACCCAACTCCTCAATCCTCTAGCCAAGACTTCCTACAAACAACTGACACAAATGACTGTGTAGTCATGTATGAGATGACACAGTCCATGTTGTGAAAGCAGCTCCAAAAATAGAAGAAAAGAGATATCAACGCCTTATAAATAAGCCACTTCGAAGGGGAAACCTCCCATACATTACATGAATGAACAATTCTTGGATGATACAAAATGAACAAAACCTCCTTCTATATATAGGAGTCCATGGGGCCATAATATAATCCTAGTGGGGCCACAATGTAATCCTAGCCGACCTAACAATAATAATGTAAGGGCACAATAATAACAATATGGGGGTTACAGGGGTACAACAATAACAATAAGGGGGGCTACACTAACATAATAAGGAACTACACTATTAATATAGGGACTTAACATGCCCCTCTCCTTCAAACAAGTGTTGTCCTCAACGCTTGATTATTTCTTGATGCTTCTGTATAAAATTCTCATCCTCCCATGTGGAATATTCTACAGGAAAGTTCTTCCACTTGCTGAGATACTTTGAAATTGATCGTACTTGTCGAGTTATTATTTCTGTGGCTGCTTCAGAAATTCTTTCGATGTGATGTTGATCTTCCTGTTGTTTCATTAGATTCTGCACTAAAGTTAGGTTATCCTTTAAGAGTTGGAGAACTTGTTGTTGATGCTTGATGTGATCTTCCACTAATTTATCATCCATATTAGCTATTATTTGATGCTTCAAACCATCCAACTTAGCCTTCATTTATGCTTTTAAACCATCTATTTCATCTTAGGTTGCTCTTTGTAAGATCAAAAATTGTTGCACTTGGTACCGTAATTTTGATATCTCATACTACAATTCTTCCTCTTCGTGCGTCATAGTATAGCTTTATGAGGGCTTAATGGGTATGGAATTATTTTTTGGAGGCATTATAGAACCTAATACTGATACCAATTCTAAAATATGCCCTTCGAATCACTTCAAACTGCTTTTCCAAATAAACGTTATGCAATTTTAAAAACCAAATACACACCTTTTTCTTGCTTTTAAGGAGCACGATATTGAAACTGAATTATATCTATGATTTTAGATCTTAAATATCTGAAATTTAGCGTTGAGGTTTCCCTCTGAATTTTCTTTCAAATGCCACAAGTCTGACCTGATTTGGATTCGTGAAGACAAAGTTGTGCCCAATCTCCTACGATGACCTAATTATGGACTGGTTCAGTAGAGCGAACTTGTACGCCTTGCCACGTGTCAATTTTCCTCCTTTGGCTCTGAAATTGATAGACCAAAAAACACAGTCTGTGTACTTGCGGCCACTTTTTACAGCATTCCAATCTGATGCTCAGAGAGAGAGATATGAATATTTTCTCATGATCACCTCTTTGAGATGAAATTTAGAAGCCTCAAAAAGCCCTAACTTCCCCAGATCATATCTCCAAAAATATTGTGAGCCAATATCTGAAATTATGCGACAATGTTCCTCAGGATTTTGGCTTTGCACTCTAAAAATTTCAGCTTCTAAGCCTTCGTAGAAAAAACGTTATTACAAAAATACCACGATGACTTGTTTAGGTTAAATTCAGGAGCTTGCAAAATGACCTAACTTGCATAGGTCATATCGCCGAAAATATTGCGAACAAAGCCCTAAAATTTTGCAAAGATGTTCCTCAGGATTCTAGCTTCGTACTCTAAAATTTTTAGATTTTGAACCTTCGTAGAAAAAAATTTATAGCACAAATGCCACGATGACCTATTTGGAGCAACGAAACCCTAGAATCTCAAAGCTCTGATACCAAATGTTGTGAAACCAGCTCCAAAAATAGAAGAGAAGAGATATCAATGCCTTATAAATAAGTCACTTTGAGGGGGAAACCGTAATACATTACATGAATGAATAATTATTGGATGATACAAATGACCAAAACCTCCTTCTATATATAGGAGTCCATGGGGCCACAATGTAATCTTAGCTGACCTAAAAATAATAGTGTAAGGGCACAATAATAGCAATATGGGGGTTACAGGGGTAGAACAATAACAATATGGAGGGCTACACTAACATAATAAGGGACTACACTATTAATATAGGGACTTAACAGTCCATAAGCCCATAAATTTGTTTTGAAGGATGTGCTCTCTCCCATCTTGAAAATCCACTCCCCTTGTCTGGAAATTGGCCAAGGAACACCCCAGAAACATTGTTTTCTCAAATTCTGACACCACTTCTTCTCCAATACTATGTGTCTTCTCCTTTTGCGTCCCTGTTGAACCATAATAATGTAACTCATGTACGATGTGTCTCTCCCATTCTCCAAAATGAAGGTGAAATCCTTCCTAGAGTGGCACTCGAGGTCCACTGAAGAAAGGATGAGATTCACTCCTTGGGAAGCTCATGTGCTAAGCAGCACGTTGTAGCTCAGATGAACAACCAAAGCAACAATGAGCTATCAAAATGTCAAAAGCCCCAAATGATGTTTCTTCCCTCCTATTTATGCTTGTTGGCCTTGAGTCTCATGTGGGTCCCTCCTATGACTTCGACCTCACTTAGGAAAATCAAATCCCTTACCAAGCGGTGTGTATTAATTGTGGATGAGTGGCCCCCAATTTCCACTAAAAATCTCTTCGACCCACTTTTCCTAAGTTTCTTCGCCAAAATTTACCTTAGACCAAAAATGACAAAATTCACAAAATTAGTTTTATCACCTTAGGAAAGTTTTTAGGAAGGGACATTATAGTGTTGTTTCTAACAATGCACTATGCCATCTTGCACTGCTACCAACACTGCTTTGCGATGCAACTGATCTCATGTTGTTCCGACTCCTAAAACTAAGAAAAAAATTCTGAATAAACTATGTCCCTGTATTTCCATTGTATCTGATATGCAACTAGCCTTTTCACTGTTTATTGAGTATCTGTATGCGCCCTGACTAGTTCTGCACCCCTCAATAACTGACTAAAACAAGTCTTCCAGCTATCCCGCAAGATCTGACTGCTCCATGTTGAACATTGATCTACATGCTACTAAAACCAATGGGCCCCTATAACTATGGTGTTAATCTGTGAGGAAACATCTATCTGAAATTATCCTCCATGGATCCTACCCAAATCTCTGCAACTTCAGGGAACTAGAGCTCAAGATCTCCCCACCTCTCTCCTGGATGTATAGTTACATACAAAGCGAATTCATCCTCCAGCCTTTTAAACAAACTATTGATCTCTATCAAAGATATTGCTTGATACTACTTCTCCATCTTCTCCTTCTTCTTCTTGGGACACTAAGTACTATAGTTACCAAACTCACCACATCTAAACATATTTTTGTTTTTCTTTTCTTCCCCCTTTGAGCTTTGTCCCTGACTCGGACCTTTCTTTGCCTTCCCCTTCGATGCAAGGGCTACATTCTCCTCATCTTTCACATTATTTAGTCCTTTTCTACAACTTCCATTGATATTACTCTCGACCAGAGCAAGCCTCATCTCTTCTTGAGTTAAATCAATCCCATACAGATCGTTGATCTCATATAGTAATACCTTGGATGAAAGTTTCACATTCCTTGGTGAAATCGTTGAGAGTTGTATGAACTAGCTAACTCTTGAGAGTTATCTCTCCAAATGTCTCAAGATTATCTCAAATAGTATGAATTCTAGTCAGATAAGGAATGACAATTTCACCCTTATGAATCATGGTGGTCCTCAACTTCTCTTTCAAGAACGTCTTTCAGTTCTCGAAAGGATCCTGGAAAAGAGTTGCAACAACATCCCACATTTCTTTGGCAGTATTCATTCAACCATATGTGAGACTAAATCATCTTGAACTCCATCAAGGATCATCCTCTTCGCCTTGGACATATCCATAATATCCCCTAATAATTATAAAATAATAAATAATATATAAATAATATAATATAATTAAATAAATGAGTAAATAAATAATAAGCCAAGAGAATAATAAAATAAAATAGTAAACAATAACTAGAGTTCTAAATAAAATAGTAAATAATAAAATGGAGTCCTAAACAGTAAAAAAATAAGTAAAGTTAAGTGTTATTTAAGAAAGAGTTATTTAAAAAATGTAAAAATGAATAAATTAACAAAGAGTTAAACTAGGAAACTATAAAAATAAAGGAATAAATTAACAAAGAGTTAAACTAAGAAACTATAAAAATTAGTAAAGTTGACAAAAAGTAAATAAAACTAAGAGAAACACTAAATTAAGTAAAGTTAACAAAAAGTAAATTAAACCAAGAGAGCACTAAATTAAGTAAAACTTAAGTTGCATGTTGACATAGTGAATGTGTGCATGTGGTTCCCATTCCATTGTTTCGTCTATTTAATAGACATTAAGGAAGATTCAAAGATCATTCTTTCGTCCATTCTATCGAGAGAAAGGTATTGTAAGGCAAAGGATACCCTGGCAGTATTACGTTGATTGAGGGCTCGAGGATGGCCATTTGTGGAAATATTACATACAGTTGAGCCTATGGTTGGGTGGAGAGTTTTCCCCAAAAATTTGTTGCGTTCAGCAAGATTTAGATAGCGTTAAACTTTGGAGTCTCAAGTAAGGAATATCACCATTACAGGTAAGTCGTATTGCTCATGTTTTTGAAAATTCTATGATGATTAGTTAAACAATTTTTATGTTGATAATTAATTGCATGTTAAAATTCAGGGTTTTTAATATGGTATCAGAGCGGGTTTCGACTTATGAGACCTCTACGTAGAAGTTAGAACTTGATTTTTATTGTGATAAAGGGCTTGTGTTTGTTATTGTAGTGATTATAAAGTTAAAGTTATTATTATTAAAGATAAATTTGATTTATTTATTTTTTGTTTTTTTTCATGTAATTATATACATGTTGTTTTAAATATAAGATTAAAGTTTTAAATTAAAAGGAAATTTTATAAATCTTTCATGCAACAACCTTTCCTTTAAATAATATATACGCATATTTCAAAAATATTTCAATATATATATATATATATATATATTAAAAGAAGCATTATTTTAATATATATATTATTTATATTGTTATTAATTATACCATGCACATTCATATCATAGACGCCTATTTTTGTTTTCCTCCATCCAATTACAATCCGACACTTGTAATCATGAGATTGCCCATTGCTTCATGACAAGGGTTTGGTCGTGCGATCAAATCCAGTCGAGATTAACCATGCAACCTGGCACCCTATCTTAACTTATTAAACTTTATTAAAAGGATGAGTTGATGGATGGCCCCTGATGCAACACGAAACTACATTTTAACATATTACCTGTGGACCTATGGGTTATGGACCACATAATAATCGGAAGCATTCAAGAGCGGGTCTCTATATCACGTCTTCAATAGTTTTTAAACAAATCACATGTCGGCAATCCTTAACTCATCACACAATACAACTCCTATACCATATCGCAGTTCGGAGCTCTTACAACATCGCATGTCGCAACATATAACAAATACCTCTTGCCGTAAACAATAAAGGTTCTGATGTGAAGTTGCGATGACGATGTTGCATCACAACATCGCAACATCCACGGTTTATCACACTTCAGCGTTTCACATATTTACCTCTCCTCCGTTAACGTTATCCTGTATCGCATGCAATATATGCTGGAGAGCTATGCTGAAACGTGGCTCTTCTCGTCATCGCATCGTAGGATATTTTGTTTAACTTGCGAAGTACTCAATGCATAAACATAATAATCGTTGATGGTGATGTGCGCTCATCCTTCTATCTCCCAGACACGGCTTGTTACTTATCAATAGAATCGTGTCTCAATACTCTTGCTCTGTCGTACTCTATCTACATGAAGTTCATAGGGACTTCGTACTCTTACTCACACAGTCTATTAATTAACAGCAAGAACACTCATATATATTGAGAATTCGAAATAAAACAACACACAGATACTACAGGTTCCAGATTATCCTGGATACTTAAAAACACACAATTTTCATTATTTATTGATCTCGAATACAGGCCAAGGCCAGTATGACCTGTCCCAATTTTGCCCTGCGACTATATTGTGTTCTCCCCCTAACATACAATACAAACTTCTTTTATAAAGAAATTAAAAAGGAGTGGATTATCTAATATCCACGAGTTTTTCTCCCACAACTCACTCAACTAACCCCTGGAATCTCTTTGTTTGATTACATGGCAGATATCAAAATAAATCAAATTTTCTAGAGACATATCGCTTCCATCATTTTAACTTCGTTTCATGGAATTTAGCCCCATTTACAAACAGTTGTCCACGTTTCACCTTTCACAACATTGATAATCAATTTTGATTAAGTGTGGTCCAATTCTCCTGCATCAGACTCCCATGGTACAAAAATTTTATGACCTCCTCGTCATATGCCTTATTCATCTCTGTAACAAGTCTCCTACTTGGTATCAGTACCAAATCCTCTTCTTGAACAATTCTACCCACATCCTTTGTGGAATTTCCTTTGTGATGTTTCTACATTCGTGCGCTGCAACAAAAACCTTTGCAGTAGCAAGTCCTCCTTGCTACATGATACCTCACCAAGCTTCTCTCCTCTGAGCTAAGTCTTTTGGCATCTCTCTAGTTCTCTCCTCTAGAACCATTTGAGCACTCCTGGATCTAGGTTGCTTAAAATCTTCTCACCTTCCTCTGCCGCTACCTGCACAACAATATAAAGACCACAAGCTTACCAATATTCAACATATATGTGCCTCCTTCTCTCTCACGCAGGAAATATTTCCCTACTCTGATACCACTTGATGCAGCACGAAACTACATTTTAACATATTACCTGTGGACCTGTGGGTTATGGCCCACATAATAATCGGAAGAATTCAAGAGCAGGTCTCTTTATCGCGTATTCAATATTTTTTAAACAAATTGCATGTCGGAATTCCTTAACTCATCACACAATACAACTCCTAAACCATATCGCAATTCAGAACTCTTATGACATTGCATGTTGCAACATATAACAAATACCTCTTGCTGTAAACAATAAAGGTTTTGATGCAAAGTTGAGATGACGATGTCACATTGCAACATCGCAACATCCATGTCTTATTGCACTTTGATGTTGCACAGATTTACCTCTCCTCCATTAACGTTATCCTGTATCACATGCGATATGCGCTGGAGAACTATGCCGACACGTGGCTCTTCTCTTCATCGCATCGCAAGATATTTTGTTTAACTTGCAAATTCCTTAATGCATAAACATAATAATCACCAATGGCGATGTGCACTCATCCGTCTATCTCCCGAACATGACTTGTTACTTATCTATATAATCGTGTCTCAATACTCTTGCCCTGCCATACTCTATCTACGCGAAGTTCATAGGAACTTTGTCCTCCACTCTTACTCACACAGTCTATTAATTAACAAAAATAACACACATATATATTGATAATTCGAAATAAAATAACACACAGATACTATAGGTTCCATATTATCCTGGATAATTAAAAACACACAATTTTCATTATTTATTGAGCTCGAATACAAGCTAAGGCCACTACAGCCTGCAACACTTTCGCCCTATGGCTACATTGTGTTCTCCCCCTAACATACAATACCGAATTATTTTATAAAGGAATTACAAAGGAGTGGATTATCTAAGACCCACGAGTTTCTCTCCCACAAATCGCTCAACTAACCCCTAGAATCTCTCTGTTTTATTACATGGCAGATAATTACAATAAATCATTTTTTCTAGAGACATATCGCTTCCATCATTTTAGCTCAGTTTCATGGAATTTAGCTCCATCTACAAACGGTTGTCCACGTTTCACCTTCCACAACGTTGATATTCAATTGTGGTTAGATGCTCCTGCATGGGGACAAAGCCCATGACCTCCCTCTCTCCCCTCATCGTAGCTTTCTCGAGACTGACCTTTTTTTCCACCACCTTTAAAATCCGAGTGAAATTCATAACCAGTAGACAAGAAATTAAACTCAAGACACACTAAATCAACAGAAGAACTTATTTCTGTGTGTGTTAGATGACGAAATTTTTGAATTATTGAATGACAAAAATATTGGAGATGTTGAGTATCGAACCCTGTACCACTCGCATGTAGAGTTAGGGCTCTACAATCTTAGCTGCATTCCAAATGCTCTATGGAACAAACATTGCTCCATGGAAATGCAGGGTGTCGATCTCCACGTCTCACTGAGGGAAATTTGGGGCTTAGCAGCTGCAATGTTAGCACAGTTTCTCTGAACAACGGAGCCTCCTATCACGATATCCTCACTGCATATCTCCAATCTCGCGACACTTAAGCAATGCTCAAGCAAAGGCCGATTCTCAAGCTAAGTCAAGACTTTGACAGGAGATTATGTGCCTTATTGATCTGAAATGGTTGTATTATTTTTTCTAAGTGTCTTTTACTTTATAAAACATGTGCATAATTGTTTCATTAGTTTGCATAAGGATTGAGGAGTTTGTCCATGAATTGTAGATGATTTTTAATGAATTAGAAGCATAAAAAAAACATAAATAACAATGAAAAACAGTGCAAAATAGATAAATAATTCACCACATGAAATTTAAATAGCAGACATGATAAAGAAGTTCACCCCTCCTGGGCTACATCTGCTGGTCCAGCTCCCAATGGCTTGTCCATCTTTCATTATGCTCAAAATTTTGTTATTGCATGTAGTTATAATGCTCTAATGGCTATTTTCTCTACTCTAATGGCTTCAGAATGCTCCAATTAGTCAAAAATGACTCTTCATTCACTCAGAATGGTCGAAAATTGGGCCTCCTACACTTTTGCCCAGTTTCACCTAGGAAAGCTCCACTAAAAGTGGAGAACTTCACTTAACTGGAGTTAAAAAAGGCATACCCCCCACTTTAGGTGTGCCCGCTAAACTTCCTGCCATTTCAATTGTGTCATAAATGTTAGTGGTTGGGTGGTGGCCACATGCGTACCCCCGAACCACTACCTAACCCGACGGTTAGGCAGAACTCACGCCACAACTCCAGTTTAAGGTTTGAACTGTGGTTTGTTACCGCCGTTAGTGCTGACCGCACAGAGGTATTAATGTTAATGGGTAGCAATGTGACCATACACTGTGGAGCAGCTAACTAGCATTTAGATTTACTATGCGGTTGTTTGTTGCCATGTGACAGTGTTGCGGGGACTGAAAGTGATTTGGGACTGCTGATGGTTCCCAACCCCCAATTGCGATTTCAACACACAATAATACAAAACTGACTTGTAATACGGTTAAGAAAATCATGTATCTGGGATGGTAATGTGTGCGCGTGTCCAACGAAAGGTGTGAGGGTTGATTCCTATAGACCCTCACAAAATTTTAGCTTGCAGTGGTAGGGACACATGGTGGCCTCAGAGCTAGCCATGTGCAACCCTATGATTGGATCCTCCAAACCCGTACATCAAATAAAAAATTGACAATTGTCAACATATGATTGGTTCGGTGGAGGGAATATTCCAAGGAATATTCCCTTTTTTGTTGACTGTATATCCACCATGGTGACTGTGCATCCCTTTCAAACTTGGTAAAACTGTAGCAATTTTACCTGTTTGGCATTTCGATCAGAACGTGATATCTTCCTCATACGATATCAGTTTTTTGAACCATTCGTGGTGACAGAATCAGGAAGACGAGATATACGCAACCATTCTAGTTTCAACCCAATCCTATAACATTTAATTTTGAGCTAAATTTATGAACTCCTAATCATTCCTCCCCATTGGGAAGCTTTTGGACCCCAAAAGACTTGATTACCTATTCAGTAGATGAGGGTACAAATCCCTCACCTTTACAACCTCCATCCATTTTTCCTTTCTTGGTTTAGTGCCTTTGAACCCAACTCGAAGGTAGTCAACACTTCCCCTCTTTGATTCTCTTGTCCTACTGTCAAGAATTGTATCTTCTTTGAGCTCATCCAAAAATTATGGCAAGAAATATTCAATATAAGGTAGCTGAACATCACTTCCTGAATCATCGATCAAAGGTGGCTCATACAAGTGTAAGTTTTCAACATTAACAATTGAATACATTTGCATGTAAGAAGGGAAGTTAAGTTGGAATGCATGATTACCAACTTTCGTTATGATCTTGAAAGGACCATAGAAAATCGGTTTGAGATTTTTGCCTTCCCCTTTCATCCTTCCTTTGCTAATGTGCAACCATACCTCATCTCCCTCTTGAAACTTGTGATCAACCTGGTGTTGTTCATGCCTCTCTTTGTATTTTCTTTGAATTTTCTCAAGTTGTTCTTGAACTTGTTGATGTATAATCTAAATTCTCTCAATGAACTTTCGAGCCATATCAATGTCCCTATGGCCATAAATTGCAACATCCTTCCCAAAGATGAAGTCTAATGGTGATTTTGGAAATACCCAAAGCATACTTCAAAAGGTGAGGTTTGTGTTGAAGAGTGCTTTGCCAGGTTGTAAGCGTGCTGAATGTAATGAAATTGTTCATCCCACAACTTAGGATGTTTGCTACAATATCCTCTCAATAGATGCACAATTGTTCTATTCACCACCTTGGTTTTTCCATCTGTTTGTGGATGAAAAGCAGTACTATTTTTCAACTTTGTGTCCATCATTCTCCATATATTTGACCAAAAATTCCCGATGAAACTGGAATCCATGTCACTAACAATAGAAGTTGGAAATACAAAATTAACCCAAACATTTTGAAAATAATTTTTAGCAGTTTATTTAGCAGTAATGGTTTTCTTACATGGCATAAGCATACACATTCTACTATTTATCCACAACTACATAAAGATAATCATGTTGCTTTTTTGACATAGGTAGACCTTCAACAAAGTCCACGGAGACACTCTCCCATGGCCTTATTGGTACCAGTAGTGGCGTGTACAATCCAAGCTTCCTATTACTAGGCATACTTGTTGCACACATAGAACAACCTCTTATAAAACGTGACACACTATCTATCATGCAAGGCCAATAACAATACCTCTGTAGATGCGCCACTGTTTTTCTTACCCCAAAGTGTCCAACAATAAGAGAAGAATGAGATTCTCTCATGACACTTAGCCTCTCTCCTTGTGGAATACATAGCTTGCCCAAATGAAACAACACATTATTATGCATGTGATAATATTTTCCTTCAACTTGATTCCCTTCACTCAAACTAGCATACACATCTTGGAAGTCAATGCCATGTGCATATTGTTCTATGTAACTCTCATGTACAACAAAATAATTTTTAAGTAAAGTATAAGCACTAATGATTGGTCTTGAAATAGTATCTACAAATTTATTGAATATACGTTTTTTGTACCTTATAACCAAGTGAATCTGTTGAAGAAATCCCATCCACCTAAAATTTCTTGATTTCTGCAATTTTGTTTGTGACTGCAAGTACTGCAATGGTTGGTGATCAGTGTGTACAATAGTCTCTTTACCCATCAAGTAGTGTTTCCACTTCTTGAAACTTTGTACCAATGCATATAGCTCTTCGTCATATGTAGGATAATTAGTCACAACACCATTAAAATTTTATGAATGAAAGGCGATAGGCTTACCATGCTGCAAAAGTACTGCACCCATGGCACAATCACTAGCATCGGTTTGAATTTAAAATGACTATCTCAAATTTGGTAATGCAAGGAGTGAAGCTGAATTGATCTTGTCTTTTAAAGCTTCGAAAGCTTGATTTTGTTTTCCTCCCCATTGGAAGCCTTTATTCACACTTGACATTGCATGCATAGGATTTGTGATGGAAGAGAAGTTAGCAATAAAACTCCTCCAATATTGAGCTACACCTAAGAAACTTCTTACCTCGGTAACTGTTTTGGGTGTGGTCCAATTCACAATGGCCTCTACTTTAGAAGGATCAATCCTCGATTCTCCTCCTCCTATAATATGTCCCAAATAGACCAAATAAGTCTTTCCAAACTCACATTTTAACATCTTAAGAAACAATTTCTCTTTCTTCAAAATATCAAGCACTCTATTCACATGCAAGACATGATCTTCTCTTGTTTTGCTGAAAACTAAAATTTCATCTAACTACACAATAAAAAATTCATCAAGGAATGGTGACAAAACATTATCCATCACTCGCATGAAAGTTTCCGGTGCATTACATAAACCGAAAGGCATAACTAGCCACTCAAAGAGTCCTTGTTTGGTTTTGAATGCAGTTTTCCATATATCACTTTCTGCAATTCTTACTTGATGATATCCACTTTGTAAATCTAACTTAGTGAAAAAAAATTCTTCTTTCAACGGATCAAGAAAATCATCTATTCTTGGGAGTGGGTAACGATTTTTTATTGTAATCTTGTTCAAATCTCGAAAATCTACACACATGCGCTAAGTCCCATCTTTCTTTGGTATGAACACTATGGGTGAACTGCATGGTGAGGTGATTGGCCTTATGATTCCTTTATCCAACATCTCTTTGGTTTGCCTCTTTATTTCAGCATTCTCCATTATTGACGTGCGATACATACCGATGTTTGGAAGAGGGCAATCTTGCTGCAACTTAATCTCATGTTGAATTTCCCTCTTTGGAGGCAATCCTGTTGGCTCTTGAAACATCTCATGATGTCCATTAACCACATCATATAATTATGATTTCAACTTAGGATCAAATCCTTCAAAATATTCATGATTAATATCAGTTTTAGGCTTAATCATAAGAAGAACAAAATTCTTACTTGAATTTACGAGCCTCTTTACCTGTCCAGCATTTACCAAAGCAATGTTTTCCGTCTTGTGATGTGCTCTAACAATGAACTCATTGCCATATTTGAATAAATGATACTTATTCTCATGGCGATGGAAGTTCAGTTTCCTGTCATACAGGTAAGGACTCCCTAATACAATACTAGTTATGTCAAGAGGAACCACATCTAATTCAACTGTGCCAACAAAAATTGAAGAAACAAACCTCAATATACATTTCTTTGAAACTTGTAGATTTTCATCCTTGCAAATCCAACCCAATGGATATAATTTTGGATGTGGTATGGTCTCAAGGTTAATTTTCTTGACCAAATCTCAAAGATTAAGTTTTCTTGTGACCCACTGTAAAACATTGTATCAATTTTGGTATGCTTGGATATGACCCTCACATGAAACAATTCTATTATTTCTTCTTCATTTGGAGTGTTTATGTGAAAGTTTGATGTATTGGTACTAGGTTTAGTTTCAATTTATTTTCCCTTCATGTTCTTCAATCCCATGGCTATGATTTTAGATTCATCACCTGAATTAGATCCTAAATCATGTTGAGCTATAGTATAATTTTTTTGTTTCCCTTAGTTATTGGGTTTCTTTGGCCTCAATTCAGGATGTAATTTACAGAATGAGTTTTATCATGGCATTATTTTGAACAATGTTTACAAACCACTTTTGAATTCTTTTTGTTTTTACCTTTTGAGGTCTTTTCATTGCCTTTACCCTTAAAATTTTTCTTCCTATCATCTTCAGAAATGTTCTTCCCTCTAGCTTCTAGATGTGTGGCCTGAACACAAAATTCACCTAGACTGGTGGGGTTAAACATGAGAATAATATGTTTTAGATAGCTATGTAATCCTCCTATGTACTTTAGCAAAGTATCTTGGCTATGCAAATCCACCCCTAAAGAGAGAGCTCTTCTCCTAAATTCTTGGGTGTATTCTTGCACATTTTGTCCCTTTAATTGCCTAAAGTTCTGCTAGTTCATGATGGCTTTCTACATATAAGCTAATGGATAAAAATATTTTTTAATATCATTAATGAAATATGACCATGATAGAATAATCTTACCATGTTTCTTGATTTCCTCCTTTATCTTCGGTTACCACCAAACAAGTGTTGCATCTTCCATTCTCAAAGAAGCTAATTGAATTTTTGTTTTATCATCTTGAAGGTTATGTATTCTCAAATAGACCTCTGATTGTCTAATCCAATTATCAAGCTTGTCTGCATTTACTTCACCATTAAACATTGATAATTCAAACTTAACATCAAGTTTTCAAAAAGTAATTTTACCAGTGCTCTTGGACTTGTGTGGCTGATATAATGAAGAAGAAGTAGAGGACGATGATGATGAGGGTGCAGATGATGGCGCTCCATTGCCTCCATTTCCCCCATTTCTCTTCTTTGAATTTTCTTCATCATGTTGACCTCTTGAAGATCCTTGTACTTCCTTTTTAAGTTTAGATCCTTCTCCTTCCAGTCTCTCATTCCTTTCTTGATAGAGGATTCTAACCATCTCAGTCATGTCAAGGAATGCTTTCTTGAACACGCTTTCTTCCTCCTTGAGATCAACTTCTTCATGGATTTCTCCTTCCTCATGAGGCATGGTTAATTGAGCTTCTGCTTCTTTAGGATGTGAACTAGGTGGTGGAGATTGTGGAAATCTTGCTCTCCTTTGCTTTGGATCCTTTTGAGACCCTTCTGCTTCCACCAATTTTCCTTCTCCTCTTTTGAGCTTGAGCATTGTAAGCATATAAAACTTGCAAACAGTTAAAAAATTCTTTGCACTAAAAAAAATTAGAGAATAAACCCTTGCTCTGATACCAACCTGATCTGAAATGTCTGTATTAGTTTTGATGCGATAAGTGTATTTCAGTTTATAAAACATGTGCATAATTGGTTCATTAGTTTGCATAAGGATTGAGGAGTTTGTCCATGAATTGTAGATGATTTTTAGTGAATCAGAAGCATAAAAAAAGCATAAATAACACTGAACATAAGTGTAAAATAGAAAAATAAGTCACCACATGAAATTTACACAGCAAGAATGATGAAGCAGTTCACCCCTCCTAGGCTACATCTGCTGGTCCAACTCCCAATCGCTTATTCATATTTCATTATGCTCAAACATTTTCTATTACATGTAGTTACGGTGCTCTAATAGCTTTTTTCTCTGAACCAATGGCTCCATAATTCTTAAATTAGTCAAAAATGACTCTTCATTCAGTTAGAATGGTCAAACATTGGGCCTGCTACACTTTTTCCTAGTTTCACATAGGAAAGCTCCATTAAGAGTGGAGAACTCCACTTAACTGGAGTTAAAAAAGGCATACCCACCACTTCAGGTGTGCCCGCTAAACTCCCTGCCATCTAAAATGCGTAATAAATGTTAGAGGTTAGGTGGTGGCCACATGTGCACCCACAAACAACTACCTAACTCGAAGGTTGGGCGAAACTCACTCCACAACTCTAGTTTAAGGTTTCAAGTGTGGTTTGTTATCGTCGTTAGTGGTGAACACGAGGAAGTATTAATGTTAAAGGTTAGAAATGTGACCATACACTACGGATCAGTTAGCTGGTGGTTACATTTATTGTGTGGTTGTTTGTTGCCATGTGACAGTGTTGCGGGGACCGCTGCGAGTTGGGACTGTCAGCGGTTCCCAACCCCCAATTATGATTTCAACATAGGATAATACAAACCCTACTTGCAATAAGATTAAGAAACTTATGTAGCTCGGATGGTAATGTGTGTGCGTGTCCGACAGGAGGTCTAGGGTAGATTCCTACGGACACTCAGAAAATTTTAGTATGCAATTGTAGGGACACGTGGCGGCCTCAGAGCTAGCCATGTGGCACCCTATGATTGGATCCTCCAAACCCATACATCAAATAAAAAATAGACACTTGTCAACCTGTGATTGGTTCAATGGAGGGAATATTTTCAAGGAATATTCCCTTTTTGCTAACTGTACATCCACCATGCTGACTGTGCACCCCAGTCAAACGTGGTCAAACTGTCGCAATTTTACATGTTGGGCATTTTGATCAGAGCGCAATATCTTCCTCATATGATATCGGTTTTTCGAACCGTTCACGGTGCTAGAATTAGGAAGACGAGATATACACAACCATCCTCATTTCAACCCAATCCTATAACTTTTAATTTTGAGCAAAATTTATGAACTCCTTATCACTTACTCATGCACTGTAGTCGTTTTAGGAGTCATCCTGCTACCCATTTCTCATCTTCAAGCCACCTCGACAGAGGGAAAAACTTTTCATACAATTCCTTCCCATTTTTTTCACATCCGCAACCTCCAACTCTTTGCCATGTTTGTCAGAACAACCTTTGTGAGGAACAATGAGTTTGCCAAACTGTAACCAAGGGAAACAAAGAATCATGAATCCTCACCATTGCTAGGTTAGAATTCATGCAAATTTACTTATACAATATTAAAACTTAGATAATAGAGAATTATTACATTGATTTTTAATTATTTATAATATTTTCTTTATTATTCATCTGAGATAATTAAATCATGTTAAAGTGTAATTTGGATTTTAGTTTATAAGTTTAAATTATTATTTTATTTACTAATATAAGAGGTTAAAGTGTAATTAGGATTTTATTTTATAAGATTTTCCCTAATCTCGCTTTCCAACTCCATGACATTGCGCTTTTATAAATTCGAAGGATAGTTAACCGTTGGAGTATCCAATGTTCGAAAAATAGTATAATGTGGGTAATAATGGAATTGTCGAGGCCCACTATCAACGTGTGAGCAGGGTTAGTGAGTTTCATCTATTCTAACGCTAATTTTCCAATTCGATGGAGTCAAAGAATTATTGCAGAATGAGATTCCCTTTTGACACCATGGTTTCCTCCGATAGTTGAAGATTCTCTTTGGAGATTTGACCAATCGGAGATTTTCCCTAGAAAAAGGAAGAGGGTTAGTTGACTACACCGTGACTGAATTGACACTTGATTTATCCCACATCTCATCTGTCTAATATTTCAGGATTATCTTATTAGTCCCTGCCATAGGCAGTGGACTATAGTAGTCAAAAAATGTCTCTAACATTAATCCTTCTCACTAGTATCCTAACTTTTTAGGCATTGAAATTTTATTAACCAATAAAATTTGTGGAATAATTTCGCAGGCCAATAATTTTATTTTTCATCTTACTAGCCTCTTCTCGAGGCGGGAATTCCAAAAGCATATGTCATATTTTAGATACGTTTTCTTTTGGAAACAACTGGGAACTAATGTTAACATTAGTTCCCCAATATTAAATGTTAAGTATTATATACAAGTCATCTTTTCGCTTCTATGTTACTTACCTACCAAGACTGCATGTTAACCACTCCTCGTGTGATGTTAACCACTTGTGGTGTCAGTAACTCTGCATGTTAACCATGCGGACCTGCGATTTTTGCCAGCAGATTGTAGTGTTGTGACATAGACTTCCTATTTATTTGGATCAGGAACTAGATTCTCTATTTTTTTTTATGCATTTTTGCTAAGGGCTCAAGGCCACCGCTAGTCAGCTACCTTCCAACCCTACTGCTAGTCGGCTACCTTCCAACCCTGCAACGTATCCTCAAGGCCACCGCTGGCAGCAGCACAAAATCCGTAACTGCATATCCAAGAAAGAGGGCCTGCAATGAAGAACTGAAGAACAAGAAATGCACTTGTCTCAAATTTTCACAAATTGTGAAGATAGACGGATTAATTCATGGCCCAAGAAAACGCGAGAAGGGAATAAGGAAAAACGACATGTGGGGTTAGTAGGGAGTAATAAGAGATGAAAAACCAAGAGAAATAGTGGGCGGACGATGGATTTGCCATGGAAACGTACTATATGTACAGGATCCTTGGTTGATTGTTGATTCCAGGTATTTGGCTCGAAGTCTAGCAAGTTCTGTTGATTCCAGGTATTTGGCCTGCACATCCACCCCTAGTAGACTTATAAAAGTCCAGAACTAACACCCTCAATACTCCTCATCGGGCACCTAAAAGGCCTAGAACCTCTATAATTCACTGAAAGCTACAGAAACAGTCAATTCCGGAAATGAGAGCATTTTCTTCCATGACGACTCTTTAAAAGACACATAAATACTAGACCTGGGCACCACCATCAAAAAAACCTTTAGAGCTTGCAACTTGCCCCTACTGCCATCATTCCTTTCAAATTCTCACAAAAATACTTCTTCTTTCCGCCAATCCTCAAAAAATATTTTAGTCTCTCCAACTTTACTGTTCTCCCAAAGGTATGAATCTAGAAAGCAGAGAAAGTATTTCATTTAGAGCATGTTCTAAACACGCTCTCGAGAGCTCATTGCACCGGGCAACGTTGAAACAACCATATTTTCCTTTGCCTTTGAATGGATTCCAATACCATAAAAGTCTTATTTGCTCTTAGCTACTAGCCCTATCAAAATTTTGATAAATCCTCTGATAACATAATTCAATTCTAGGGACATTGGAATAACAATATAGATGTAAAGCAAAGAGCTTATAGAAAGTTTGAAAAATGATAACAGAATTCAAGTCTATGCACACTGGTATAGCATAGATATTTAGAAACCTAGAGCTTCTAGAGAGTTTTACACATCAACAGTAATGCCTTCTATGAAAACAACACCTCCCTTTTTCAATTTTGAATTGACTGGTTGACCGAGAAAAAGCATAAGAAGCAGTGACATTTGCAATTGATTTCTATTTCAGTTCTTAGTTTTACTATGTTTTTCCATTTCTTGTAGTTCTGATAATTTTCCCATAACCATATATCTAGATCTGTATATCCCTTCCCACTATGCTATACTATTTACACTATTTCTATCAACTAAGAACATCCCCATATTTACAAAAAGCAACTCACATGCTTAAATTAATAAAATTAATAAGCAAGCAGCCATGGAAAAAATTTCAGTACCATCCCAGCTCATATTATGATTTATTAGACAAACCAGAGACCCTGGATACCTTGATTTTATCTTAATTTACAATGAGAGCTCAAATGGTATACCTTAGAAAGCATTGACCACCTGCTTAAGGGATTCTTCGCCAAGCACTGACAGGCTTTAGTTTATGGCTTTCAGCCAGGTCGATAGTGCGTTGATACCTTCAATTCGTTTTCCAACGCTGGATACCTTCATACTGTTTTTCATCTTATTTGATGCTGGTTCAAAGACGTAAATTCATCTCCAACACAAAAGCTTCAAAAGACCAAACATTTAGTGTGGAGGGGATACGTGGGTGGCATGCAACCTCCCGTTCTCACATACAAGTTTTATTTTTTTTAATTTTAACTTTATATTAATTATTATATTAATGTTTAATTTTTTTAATTTTTTTTATTTTGTCAAAGATCCACTGTTTAGTTTGATGCAATCAGAAATCACAGTCTTTCAATTGTATTTATAATGACAGCTCATGACTAGTCTTCAAAGTGCTTTTAATTATGGACTCTGCTACCATGTGTTTGCAGGAATTGGAGTTGTATGGAACACAGCATACATCGAACCAGGATCAACAGTTGTTATCTTTGGCCTTGGTACTATGGGCCTTGCAGTAAGTGATTTAGTTATCCATGCTATTTGACAGAATTGTTGTGCTAGCCATCTTTCTTTAGTTGGTTTCTTAAGTTTTTAACCGTAAGTAGGTTGCAGAGGGTGCCAAGATAAGAAAAGCATCCAAGATAATTGGTATTGACACAAATCCAAACAATTTTCCTAAAGGTAGATGCTCTTTTTCTCAGAGTGACTGGTAAAATTAACATAAAGTTTAATAGGCAGGTTATTTTCCTTTTAAGTTGGGTTTTCGTAATAGTTGCACAAAATTGTTGAGTTTCTTATTTTTTACTCTAGCATCAGTTTGGTCCTGAAAAGTCTTACCATTGCAAAGGTAATGTGCTGTTCGTGAAAGGTATTACCTTTGCAAAGGTAAGGTACTGGTCCTGAGTTAAAGGTGGTTCTTGAAAGTTAGTAAAGTCAGGCTGGCCATGAAAAGCATTAAAATACCGATAAAAGAGTTGTCTTGAAATGTCTTACATAAGTTTGATAGGTCTTATATTTGTTAGAATAGTTGGTCTTGATTGAGATCTCAACCCTCATCAATCAAGAAAATGTTTGAGGCAAGTTATCCATACCATCCTATTTGTCAATAGGATCTTAATCGCATACCTGAGCTTAACTAACCTGGTTGGTCTTGAATGAGATATCAACCTTCATCAGTCAAGAAAATGTATGAGGCAAGTTACCCATACCATCCTATTTGACAATAAGATCTTAATCACATACCTGATAGTTGGGTGGATCCTAGATATCCTGGATCTGCTAAAACCTACTAATTGATTAATTTCCATTAAGGTCTGCTAGGGATATACATAAACAAAACTGTAAAGCTGCATTATGGTTCACGTGTCCTCATCATTAATGTTTTCATCAATTTAATGGGATTGCAGGCCTGGGGTTTGACAATATTTTTGGGATTAATCTCACTTTCGTTTCGTTGGTCGCAGATCTCGCTTGGCTGGTGTTGGTCGCAGATCTCGCTTGGCTGGTGGTAGGGACTTTCTGCCCCACAGCCCCTCTTGTTTAAACAGATTTTGGGTTTGCCTTTAAAAAGGTTTTAGGCTTTTTCTTCTGTTAAAATGCATATGCAAGGCATGATTTTCTCCATTTCTATATTAAAATAATAATAATGCAATTTTATGTTTATACATTTTTAATATAAATAATCTATTAGTTTTTATGATTAAAGTGTTAAAAGAGTTTATACATAATAACATAAATACTTTATTATTAATTTTTATACTATAAAAGGATTCTAATTTAATTGTTTTATTTTTTATTTTTTATTTTTTTTTCCAAATTTGTTTGAAATTCAGTAAATATTTGTTAGATAGGGAATATTGCATAAATTAATTGTTTTAAAGATTTTTGGGGTGTTTGAATTTATTCATGTATTCGAAAAAACATTCTAAATAATAAAAAGGAAAATCATAATCTGACCAAGAATTGTTTTTTAGAAAAAAAAAATATATAATAGTTACACAATGCCTTAAAAAAAAAAGGGCTTAAAACTGAAACATGACTTTTCCTAACATATTATATTTACATTAAATCAAAATTTCAAATTATTTGTTATAATATTAGTTTTCTTATCCTTTTACCTCATTAAATTTTAGTGATTTAAGAGTTATTTTCTTAAGGAATTTCAAAAAAAAAAAAAAAAAAAATTAATACTAAGTCAAATAATTCCTTGCCTTTATTTAAGATGTGAAAATCAAGATATAAATTTAATGGGCACTCTTACACGTAAAATAATATATAATTTTTTTGTTGTGAATGTAATTATGGGTTAACCATAAAATTACTTTCAACCAAGTAATATCAGAAATGTATATGTTTTATACTACTTTAAAACAATGATGAAAAGTAATGATAGCCTCATGATAATAACCAACCTAGAATGATGAGTCGAACAAAAATATTACTAGATAGATACATAAGGGAAGTATAAGAAGGAAGGTCGTTAGAAATTTTATAAAGATACCATGAGAAGTATTTTGTACATATTGACAAAATAAGCAAGATTCCAATAATAGAGGTACTTGATTGATTTTCACTTCTTGTTCCTAAGTAATAGTTCACATAGAGTAACTCATCAATTAACATTTTCATGGACAATGATGGTAGTAATGTTTCTAAAAATTTCAAATTCTAAACTAAAGATTTAACGAGTGAAAGAGATCAAGAGGGAACTTGATGAGATAAAAAAATATTTTTGGATGAAAAATGAAAATTATACGAGTGATGGATGCGGGTGGATTAAGCATAACATAACACTTAAATAATAATGACCTTTTGTATGTGTGTCATATGGATAAGAAAAATATGTATAGTGATCAGGAATTTTAATTTGATATTGATCATTTAAATGATTTTACAACTATTAATATCTTAACAATGAATTTCACAAAATTTTCCTTGGGGAAGAAAGAATATATGATGAGAGACTAAGGCCTAATATGATATATGGTGATAGATTAAGGCCCAAGAGGATGAGGCTCATTTAAAATCTAATGGTGTACTTAGAGGAGTATACCTACGGTGTAAATGGTCAAATAGAAAGAACAAGAAATGATTATAGAAAAGTAATTGGTATCTTAATGAAAACGTGATACTAATAATTCTAATGAGATAACATTGATCCTAGATGGATGTCGAATAATATTATTTCATAGTAGGTGTTCAATGTTTATACAAGAAAATGAAATTGATTTTTCGATGACTCATGATAAGAACTCTTATAATGTATTATTGTTCTATATTTGATAAGTATTGAGATGATATGAGGATAATGATGAACATGTGGTTGTTATGATAATGATGTTATATGCTCATGATGGATATGATATGCATAACGTGGCATAGGAATTATGATGTTATAATATGAGATTTTATTGACATGTGGTTAGTTTATTATGTAACTTCATATTTGATGCAAATATGTCGATGTAATAACTTATGATGGTATTTCCTAAGGTTAAGCATGTGGTAATTGAATTCACATTTTATGACATGCATGAGCATGAAATTCCTTACTATTCATAATGTTGTGATTAACACTGATGTTATGATATCATGATGGCATGCAAGAGTTGGCATGTGGATTAGTTTTATGATTTTATGTTTATAACTAATGCATTGGATGCATGTTGAGATGTGGTGACTGATAGGAACTCTACAAATAGGCCGAGAGGGTCGAGTTATTTGATGATCTCGTGGGAGCCCATAGCTAAGAAGGAGAATATGTAACGCCATATGGGCTGGGGACAAACTCAATCAAAACTACATCTGCCAGTGCTTCCTTTGTCTTGTATAGCTCTTGAAGAGCTGTGGGACCATCTTGAGGAGGAAAAAGGCATGATATTGTAGGCCAAGTGCCTGGTATTGGATTGGGATTCCAAAGTCTAGAAGTGGGTGTAAGAATTCGATGCATGGGGTTGCCCACCTTATTGAGCTATGGAGGGAGTGGGCTAGCCTTGCGAGATGCCTAGAGTCATTGAGTACTGGGACCTGATGCCTGTCTTGGGGTACATGAGGTATGAGCTGGGTGTGAGCCCTGGGACCAGCCTTGGCTATGGACAGATCGAGGAGGATTATGCCTGGTTCGGAAAGTGGAAAAAAGGACAAAGAGTCCTTGATATTTCTCGGGTGTTGTGGGAACTTTCGATGCCTGCTGGCTATAATAGTTCAGCAAAGGGTGTTGGTCACACATGAAGTAATAAATAATTAAAAAAATAATATAATATAATTAAATAATTAACTTCGAGATAAAGTTCCTTGAAATGGGGGAGTATGTAATGTCCCCTAATAATTATAAAATAATAAATAATATATAAATAATATAATATAATTAAATAAATAATAAGCCAAGAGAATAATAAAAATAATAAATAAAATAGTAAACAATAACTGGAGTTCTAAATAAAATAGTAAATAATAAACTGGAGTCCTAAACAGTAAACAAATAGGTAAAGTTAAGAGTTATTTAAGAAAAAGTTTTTTTAACAAAAGTGAAAAGGAATAAATTAACAAAGAGTTAAACTAAGAAACTATAAAAATAAAGGAATAAATTAACAAAGAGTTAAACTAAGAAACTATAAAAATTAGTAAAGTTGACAAAAAGTAAATAAAACTAAGAGAAAAACTAAATTAAGTAAAGTTAACAAAAAGTAAATTAAACTAAGAGAACACTAAATTAAGTAAAACTTAAGTTGCATGTTGACACAGTGAATGTGTGTATGTGGTTCCCATTCCATTGTTTGGTCTATTTAATAGACATTGAGGAAGATTCAAAGATCATTCTTTCATCCATTCTCTGGAGATCAAGGTATTGTGAGGCAAAGGATACCCTGGCAGTATTACGTTGATTGAGGGCTCAGGGGTGGCCAATTGTGGAAATATTACATACAGCTGAGCCTACAGTTGGGAGGAGAGTTGTCCCCAAAACATTGTTCTAGTCAACAAGATTCAGATAGCGTTCAACTTTGGAGTCTCAAGTAAGGAATATCACCATTATAGGTAAGTTGTCTTGCTCATGTTTCTGAAAATTCTATGATAATTAGTTAAACAATTTTTGCATTGATAATTAATTGAATGTTAAAATTCAGGGTTGTTACAATATCCTTATTGTAGTTCTCTAGTTGTTGAGGATCTGTAGGTATGGCTATAAATATTTCTGCGTACGTCTTCAAATCATGCTCATCTAGTAGGAAAGTTTTTCTGGATTTCGAGATACAATAGTTAGAGGCTCCATCTAACCTATCATGATACCGAAGTCTTACTGAGGCCATTTTTTCAAAACTCAAATAAACATGAATCTTCGCCCTTTCCTACTCGAATTTCTGCTCTGCTACTCATAATCCCTCATGGAATGTGCATATCCCATTTTTTTCCTTTTTCTACATAAATATCAGATTTCCTCCAGAAAATTAGATCTAGAAACCTCGGGGAAATTATGAAAATTCCTTTCTCTATGTGCATTTTCTCTTCCACCTAGCATTGATTTTCCAGTTGCAAACCAACTACGCCCATACCTGCTCAACGAAATCTCTGATTTTCTCACCGAAACTACTTCCTGACAACATTGCTTCCTACAAATCATTGCAACTGAGGCTCTTCGAATTTTTCTATTGCCCGCAAACTAAAAATCGAACCCTACCTCTACTAATTTACAATCTTTTTTGGTGGTTTACAGAGATCCAAATGTTTTCCCATAGACTCCCTCTGAACTTGCAAAATTTCTCCCACATTATTGGGCCTATGATTTTCCTTCAAACATGCTCTGGTACCATGTAAAATTTTCAACTCTATTGTATAATCTGGAAATTATTTTTCTAACTAAATATTATTATGTGCAGTTTATTTGCTATTACGACAAACAACAAATAAAATCACAACTATAATTTTCATCAAAAATAAAATTCACTGTGAAAATAAACTTGGAACCCATAAAATAGAGCACATACACAATAAAATTGACATCGGTATTTTTTGAAAAATGTCTCAGGAAAAACCCAACGTGGTAAAATCGGTGCAACAAATGAGTTTTTTATTATTATATGCAACAATGAAATATGAGTACAAAAGTCTGGATGTCAAACTGGAAATCCCTAGCAAAATAATTTGGCCAAAAATTAGTGAAACAATTATGTCTCACTTAAAACTGATCTCAACTGGATTCTCGAACACCCTTGCATCAACATCTACACTCTGTTTGCATAAGAAAATATTTATTTCCTTTGGAACTACTTCAATTTTGTCATTATGTCCGACTTAGCCTCTAAGAATGACTTTCATGGCCTTCTAGAAATTTTCTTGGCCACCAGAAATTGAATCAACCCTCTCTCTGGCTAAATCTAACCCTCCTTTGAAGCTTCCCACACAACCTCATTGAGGAAAACTCGACCCTCTTGACGTTGACTCTCTTAAATTGGAAACTCCTCCAAAATCACTGTCTCTGTTCCCTTTTTGTCTCTGCGTCCCTTCTCACTCGAACTCTTCTTCCCTTCTCAACCTCTATAATTGGATAGCTCGATCTGCCGAGGAACTCACTTTCTTGATGTGCTGAAGTGTGCCTTCCCCTCTACCCATCAAGTTTCTCTTATAATTTCTCATTGGTGAACCAACGACCGTGATTAGATCTCCATCAATGGCTAATACCATCTAAAAATAAATCCGTGTGAGTTTCTAGAGCATTCACACTTTCTCAATTAATTCCCTTTACTTAATCGATTTCCCTAACTTAGACTTGGACATTTTTAATTATCAATCAATTAATTTAATTTAGTCATCTTCATGTGTTTTCTCCCAATTTTTTTTTTTGGGTTTTGGAGATCTTGTGTTTCTTAGCCTCTCTAACCAAATTCGATACTAAAACACGTATCTAATGCTATAAAAACTATTACATTGAACCAGTAAACCCCCAGGACTAGCAACTGGTCAGAACCACACAAAAACTAGACCAAAAAACGAGTCAACCAAAAACACACAAAATATTCAAATTTTAAAGAAAACCACATATATCCATGTGGATCCATATGAATATGAACCATTTTTACATGAATAAGAAAAAAATCTCATTTATATAGAATGTAAGGGTGCACATAACCAAATTAACACTAAGTGAAATCGATATTTCAACCAAAAATACATAAAAGAAAAAAATATGTAGATGGCCTCTAACATCCAAAAAAATTCATGCTACAACAAATACTTACATATCATCAAAATATTTTCCTATATTGAGATCTTCATCATCAATACCACCCTCTAAGCATTAAAATAAGATTAAAAATTGTTAGCATGTCAATTCAAATTTTTTTTTGAGTGATGGGAAAATTTTTAGTTGGATCATGATAGAGGAGTTGAACAAACAATGCCACTAACATTAAGGTAAATAGGGGATTGGTGCTCTTTATTAAATGCTAGTTTGATACCCTCATACATGACAAAATCTAATGGAAACATTGCAATCCCCCCAATCTCGAAATCTTGAAAATTTGTTAAGTTTGTTGGATTTTGATTGAGATCTAAAATTCTTCTTTATCCATATGAAATCCAATGTGGTCAGAACCACTCTCAAACATCTTGAGTCATTTCATGGTAATGTTAAAAATTTAACTTTAATAATTTAAGATTACCATGAATTTCATAGCAATGGCAAGGCCATAGGTTTGAATTGTGGGCTAGTGCCCAAGCAAGAACAAAATTAAAAGAAAAAAATAAAGAAATAAAAAGCCCCACTTATTGCGTTCTACACAGCTTTATTGAATCGGTACCGAATCGGTGAGTTCGATGTAAATCGTCGGCTCGATACTGAGCCGATGAAAAATGGTTCAAGTCACTGGTACTAACTGTTTTTTCCTCAAAAATGTCGGGCCGTCCGGTTCAGTCCAATCCTAATAACACTCAATGATATATGTGTGTGAATGATTGTCAACTAAAATAAATCAATGATAATTTGATGTTTTCCATTTTTATCTTAAATTTTTAATTCTTTATTTGTGCACAAGAAAATATGCTGGCATGACTCAATACTTATGAGCATATTCAGAATGTAATTTTGTTCCTTGTTCTCAAGTTGAATAAAAATACAATGATCGTTAACTAAAAGAACTCAATAATAATTTGATGTTTTCCATTTTTATCTTAAAATTTTAATTCCTTATTTGTGCAAGAGAAGATAGGATGGCATGAATGAATACTTATTAGCATATGCAGAATGCAATTTTGTTCCTTGCTCTCAAGTTGAATAAAATTAAGATGTTCTCAAGTTGAACAAAGTTTTGATTTTTCCTTGGAAAAAAATCTTAAATTTTTAATATAAATATCATTAACAATAATTTGAATCTCCTTATAATTAATTTGACCATTGGAAATAATGTGAAGCTTGCCAACTAGGTCAATCATAACCCCTAGCATAAACATCATTAGCAATAATGTGAAGCCCACTAAATATATTAACCACAATCCCTGATGCTTCTATTGTTTGAACAAAATGACTGAATGTGTATTACTTGCCTCCATGGGTAGTTTAATCAGACAAAGACTTCTACAACCATATTACACACAACATAAACTTCGTGGGAAGGAACTATGAAAATAATGATATAATATTCATTTTGAGTGACCTATAAAACTAAGCAAACATTGTGAATAACCTAGTATGAGGGGATGTGTGACTCTTTAAAATAAAAATAATGTGAGCTATAATTTAAAAAAAATAAATATACTCTAAAGTAATTAGAAGTAATGAAAATGTGTAAATCGTATTTTTAAATCTTATACTTTTCAAAAATATTTGAATAATAAATTTAAATAAACAATTTGAAATTTATGGTTAAATTTTTTATTTACTCTTATATATATTCTATTTAGCATTCAAAAATATAATTTAAACAATGAAAAATAACACATCACATTTTTCACTTTCAAAAAATTTTCACTTAAGAAATTTGACCCCGGTAAACAAGTAAACAAATTTATAACTAGATTATTATTATAAAATAAAAATACATATATACTCTGAAAACCAAGAATCTTTCTAGATTTATACAATAACTTCAATCCATAAATGCCTTCCTTAGAACTATAACACAACGCAACATAACTTACATTTATCACAAAGATGCATGTAAATTCTCTAAACAAAGAAAGCATTCTAAAACGGCTCTGCAGCCTCATTCCATGAATCCCACTATTACGAAAAAAATTATAATATAAAATACAGAGTGTAATTTGGAACAAATTATTGGGATAATGGGAAACAAAGTAATTTGACATTAAAACCCAAAAAAATAATTTATTAACTATCTTTAGACCTAGAAAATAAGTTATGCCATGTTTGGTTACTTTAGCAGACTTGAACCTACTATCGTAGAAAAAAACACTACCAATAATAAGACACATTTCAAGTCATGCAATTTGTAATGTCATCTTAACACATTTCAAGTCACGCAATTTGTAATCTCATCTTAATTCTACAGGCAGCCAAAAAGAAAGAGATGTATTATCGAAATGGATTCATAAAAATAAATTAGTTTTAAAACTAAAATCCAGCAGACACATCACATTTGGACAGGTTTATCACACAGGGAATATATGTACCCTGGTCTTTACGGCTTGGCTAGCTATACCTTCCTATACCATTCACCACCACCCTAAAATCCCAGCATAATCTAACCTAAACATAACCTAGATTTAACCTAACATAACCTACATTTAGCATAAAATGCATGTAAATCCTTTACAAAGAAAATATTCTAAAACCGAATCCAGATTCTCATTCCATGAATGCCTCGATTTGGAGAAAAATACAAGAGTATGTTGAGACAAATTATTTAGAAAAAAGTACAAAGCAAGCTATAGCTACAGAGGTTCTAAGCATTAATGATAGGGGACCATACAAAGGATGTGACTATTAGTGTTTAATCACTGACCACATCAGTTTGCATCAAAAATATTTAAAAAGAAACTAAAGGAGTTGTATGTGGAGGCAACATAATAGTTGGGACAAAAGTTTTTTTTGTCGGAATTTGGTAAAAAAATTCAAAAAATCAGATAGTTGGAGTGTTTGAATTGCATTTTTGATGATGGAAATGGATTCATCATCATCAAAAAATATTAGGGCACCCAAAATACTGAATTTTCACAAGTGTATCCCAGATTTTCAAGGAATTTCAGGATTATTCTGAGAGTTTTTTAGACTACCCCGAAACCAAAAATCAAAGGCTTCACACATGATAAGCAATAATGTCCATTAACTAAAAGGGATAGTCTCAAGGATTCAACTATAAATGTTGGGAATTGTTTTTAGTGTCATTTTCTGGTGCTAGTTGAGGTGAAATCTTGATTTATGTTATTTAAATTGGTTTTTTATACTGTATGGGGATTCCAAGTGAGTCAATGGCTACACTAGCTTGGAAAAAAAAAAAAAAATCACAAGATATCAAACCTAATATACAAAAGTTCTAGAGAAGTTCACCTAAAAGGTTTCAAAAATTAAGAATAAGAAGCAATCCCAAAAATGTGACTATAAATGTTGACTCAATAACCACACAATGCTATGAATGTTGAGTCAATGACCACGTAAGCTTGAAGGAAAATTTATTTAGGATAAAAAAATATAAATTAAGTTAGAAAGATTCCGAACATTTATGTTGACTTATTCTTGAGTCAATATTCACTGTAAAGATGGTGTTAAGGATATGACTATGAAATAAATAATATGTTGAGTCAATAATTTAAACTTTAAATTTTATTAAATTTTATTATTTTATTGATTTTCTAAATAAATTTTGGAGCTAGAAATTAATTTTAATAACTAGGGAACAAGAATAAAAATTAATTTTAATAACTAGGGAACAAGAGTATTGGACTATCATGATGATTATTAATTATTTATTAAATATTACTTAAACTTGTACTAATGTGTTGGTTCTTCCAAGCTAGCATTTCTGACTCTCCATCCTCATTCTTCCGGCGCCCGCCGTGCGGCAAATGCGGCTCTTGTTTTCGAGCGCCCCTTCTCTTCGGCAAATGCGGCTCGCGAAAACGAAACGGGATTAATGTTCAAAATACCATATTAAAGTTTTGGGTTATGTTGTATTTTAAGCTTGTTTTATATCTATGGCTTACCTTTACGCAATCGTCTAACAAGACATCGAACGATCACTAATAGTACACATAGGCAAGTAGTTGTTTTCAAATAAATATGCCTTACGGCGTAATAACTAGGGAACAAGAGTATTGGACTATCATGATGATTATTAATTATTTATTAAATATTACTTAAACTTGTATTAAATATTACTTAAACTTGTTATGCATAAACTTAAAGTAAACTATATGAGAACCTATTTTATATGACAATTTTATGAAAGTGGTTTATGGCATAAATGATTTTATGTTTTTTAATATTAAATATAAGTACATTAAAATTATAAAAATAAAAATAAAATCAATAGATAATGGTATTTTTTTTTAATAATCTCTTTAAACTAAAGTTAATAATCTTCATAAAATAAAGAAGTTTCATAATTTTTATAAAACTGAGAAAAAAACAACAAAAGATACTTCCGCAAAAGAAGAAGGAAATAGGTTCTGCGAGGTTCAGTTACCATCTTAGAAACATAAACTACCAATAATAATAAGACACACCTCAAGTCACCCAACTTGAAATTTCATCTTAACTCTGTAGGCCAGCCAAACACTATTTTAAAAAGATTAAGAAATATATTATCAAAATGATTTCATAAAAACAAATTTAGTCTTAAAACTAACCATACAATACAATAAGCACATCACATTTCAAATACAGATATAGCCCAGAGGACAAATATGTACCTGTTTCTTTGCGGCATTGCAGCTATACCTTCCTGTACCATTCACCACCACCCTAAACATCCAGCATAATCTAACCTAACATAACCACCCTATACATTCAGCATAATCTAACCTAAGTACATAACCTACATTTAACATAAAAATGCATGTAAATTCTTTATACAAAGAAAATACTATGAAACCCCGACCCTGTAGCCTCATTCAGTGAATGCCTCAATTTGGAAAATATATAAAATGCAGAGTAAGTTAAGACAAATTATTGGGTATAATGGGCAACAGAGTAATTTGAGATTGAAACAGAAATATCAAGAGTCTTCAAACCTGGGCAATAGGTTCCGCCAGGTCCGATTACATTAGCAGACTTGAACTTGCCAGCTTAGAGGCGAAATCTGCCGACAATGAGACACACCTCGTGATGTCATCTTAACATCACAGGTCACCCAAACATTATTTTAAAAGAATTCAGCAGGGTTCATAGAAACCAATTTAGTCTTGAAACTAAAGATTCAGCAGGGACATCACATTTCAAGGACAAATGTATACCACCACCCTTGAAATTGCCTACCCTAATACCGCCACCCTGGAAACTGCCTATGTCGTTTACAGCTTTATGGACCTGTGGCATCAAGAAATATGTGTTGCCTTCCACGACTTCCTCATCATCAAATGAATGAACTACTTTTAACGCCCTTCCGTCCCATCATCAATGTATGCATGATTTTTTTTGCTCTCTCTCTTCCCTCACCTGACATGACGACCGAGAACACGAAGACGCATACATACAGACATAGAGGCACAGAGACACATACATACAGAAGGCATACACACAGAAATTCATGTCAACACAAACAAAAAACGAAAGACAAAGAGCGCAGGACAACAATACCACAACACCGAGAAAGAGAGAGAGCGCAGAACAGAAACAAGGAGCAATGAAATGGGAAAGTAATGGAGGACTGGTTTTATTATTATATCCAAGTCTGAGAATTTTCCTTAGACGCTGAAAATCACAAAAGCTAAATCCACAACTCTTTTGTTGAGATACTCTCATTATATCCTGTAACATTATATATTTAAATATCCACTGTGCTGCCGACACAACTCGAGCTTCCATCTGGTGGTGTTGGTGGGACACGAAACGAGATGGAGATCTCTACCGATGGAAATCTCAAACCATATTGTCATTTCTCGTTTTCATAAATATTTTTACTTTTGATTTAATGGAGCTCGATAGTGACTTGTAACTATCACTCAATAGTATTTTATTTGGATGAATCACAAAAGCAAACTATCATCATTGAATATTTGATAGTGACTTGTAACTATGGCTCAATAGTATTTTATGTGGATGAATCACAAAAGCAAATTATCACCATGGAATATTTTAAATGTAAAATAAATATAAAAGTAAAATATGTTATTTATTTATAGTGATGAAGATTTCCGAAAGAGAATTGTGTAATTGATTTAGTTTGTCTAACTTTTTGGATGGTTATTTCATTTGGTCTCGAGTGATGGAAAGTTATATATTAATTTATAGTGATCATTTATGTGGCGGTATTAGGGTAGGAAATTTCAAGGGTGGTTGTATACATTTTTCCTTGAAATGTGATGTGTCTGCTGAATCTTTAGTTTCAAGACTAAATTGGGTTTTGGTTTTTATGAACTCTGCTGATTTTTTTTAAATATTATAAGTGTGGATAGCTATTATAATATTATTATAAATTATAAATTATAAATTATATAAAATTTATTTGAAAATATAGAGTCTATAAATTTTTAAATATGTTATATGTATATCTTTTTTTATAAATAAGTGTTACATAGTAGCTAGTCTTTGTAGCTTAGTTTTTTTGTTTTGTTTTGTTTCTTTAGTTAACTATGAAGCTATATCATGTTAGTTTTTTTGTTTTGTTTTGTTTTTTTAGTTTTATAACTTTGAAGTTACATCATGTCTAAGAATAACATCCAAATAAGGCGGGAAATTGAACTAGTGACTCAACATTTAAGAGTGTATTAACAACATACCAAATCATTGTCTATCCATAACATGTAAACAATATAAGCTCACATTGAAATTGAAATAACAATATAAGCTCACATGAAATTGAAATAACAATATAAACTCACATTGAAATTGAAATTGACAAGTACACTTAATTAAAAAAAGTATGTATATGTATGTTGAATAGAAATAGAGATTGGCATATACACTAAAATTAATATGTTAAAAATTGAAGTATAAATAGAAATTGACATTAAAAAAAGAAATAGAAATATAACAAAGAATCTAGTTTCAACTAGAAATTGAATTGACATTAAATAGAAATAAAAAATTACATTTACATTGAAATAAAAAATTGACATGTTCATAAAATCAATTTGTAAGGAATTGACATGTACTTTGAAATCAATGCTATTCAATAGAATTTTAAAAGAAATAGAAATTTATGTATACACTAAAATCAATGATTTCGAAATTTAAATGTACACCAAAATCAAGATTCTAGAAATTGAAATAAAATTAAAATCTCACATTGTCCACGGGGTCTTGGAGAGACAGTGATTGGGTGCTTTGTTAAGGCACTCCTTGATGTGATGTCACTGGTTCAATTCATGATATATTGGACATGATGAAGATGTAGTCCTACCAAGAAAATCTCATATTGAAATATAAATTGGCATATGCACTAAATTCAATAATTGTGTATATGTATATTGAATATATATGGAAATTGACATATAATATAAGGAGTGATTTAACAAGTAAAGAAAAATAACTAATGTGACAGGTGTTCATTGAAAACTAAGAGGATAAACTAATATATGACTCCTCTAATCATTAACAATTCCCAATTAATATGTTTACTGTAACACCCCCAATTTATGTGTTTGAATTTCAAAGCTAGACATTTGAACTTTAATCCTAAGGGGAGTGGACCCCAAAGGATAAATATTTTGTGAATGTAATTAAATATTTAATTGAGTAAATGAATAAAATGAGGTGGTGCAGATTGACCAAAATGAAATTTATGAGATCATTTGCTAAATCCATGAGGATGGATGAGGCAAATATTTCCCCAAAATCTTTCAAAAATCCTTGAAAGAAATTATTTCTAATTTGGATTTTTGAGGAAAAATCTAAATTCCCCAATGATGAGGAAAATAGTTGGGAAGAGGTAAAAAACTGGAAAAGCTGGGAAAATCATAAAACAACTTTAAATAATCCCTAAAATGGGAAGCCTAGGCAAACAGGAAGAAAAGCATCCTGATATTCTAGATGCAGAATTAGAAACATGCTTTGGGGAACAATAGCTTAAATAAGCTGCTCCTAAACATATTAGAGGTTGATTTGTTTTAGGAGATGATCTCAGCTCGGGGGTGAGTTCTGGGAGAGAGAAGGACTCTAAGGTTGGGAGGTTGGTCGACTGCATGAGTGGTATGTCTTTAAATTTATTGATGTGTTTACTTCATATAGTATGAATTGGCTACATATAAAAGTTGATTGTATATTAGAATTATAAATGCTACATTTAACAGAGTTAATCATAAGGAATTCACCTTCTTAATTATGTATAGTTGTAGAAAGGGAATCTGTAGAGTAGAGTCCAACAGAAACTCTAAACCAAGGTTGGTTTAAATCTAAAGATACATATTCCTCTACGGATAATTTAACTTTAAACTACTCCTGATCAATTTCCGAAGTGGTATGCTTACAGAAAATTATAATAGTTGAATATTTAATTGTGATGGAACCAATTATAGTTCATTATATTGTTTTCTAAATTTTGAAGGTTGTTCCATACATTTACAGATTCAAGAAAGAAATTAACCTTCTCAAGTCTGCCTAGTTGTAGGAATTAGAACAATGAGGAGGAATCCTCCAGAATCTCTAAATTAATATCTAAGTTTAGATCTGGGGATTTATAGTACCTCATAATTCACAAAATTGTAACTTTAATCTGCTTTTATGGGAAATGGGATACAGTTAGTCCACACTGTAAGGATACAGAGTACAGAAGTATTCATTTAAATACTTACTAAGTGAAGAGCAGAGATTTAAGAGAGAAAATTTCAACAGCTGAGCATTTCAACATTTAAAATAATTTCTATTCCCTTTAATAAGGATTGAATGGAAGAGTGGAAAGATTTAGTAGTGTATAATTGTTTCACATAGCAATAAGAATTTCATAATACGAAAAGCTAGAAGTGTATGAAAAACTATAAACAAAATAGTATCTATATCTCATACATATTTAAATAGATATGTATATTGGAAAATGGGTACACAAAATTCATGCATAAAAATATGTATATAGGCATGTATCAGTAAAGAAATTCAGTCTAAACCTGGGTGTAGTGAGAATGTTCTCTACTGACAATTAAATAGCAAAAGTATTTAGAAATATCTAGTTACAGGAAACAAATTCCCTGTGCATACAAAGTTTCCAATGGAAACATAACTTCTCAAAATTCCTGAGAGTCTCTTGTAAGAATTATACAAAATATATATATAACAAGATAGCCATGAGTCACTGTACAAAAAACACAAACTGGCTATAAAGAGACTCATATAAGTCACAGTCACTACTATGGTAAACAAAATTAATAATGAATAATTCATTGTCCTTAGACCATATTAGCTCACACTCAACAAATAATTTCACGCGAGGCAGCATGAGGACATCCAAAAATTAATAATCTGTAGTTCTTCGAAATTATTATGGGAAACAAAAATTATAAGGACGCAGAAATAAACACCTTCTGTATACAACAATTAAAAAGGAACTGAGCCCTCTCGGGCCAGAGTCTTGAAACAAAAAAAATCGTGTTCCCCTTTCCAGGATTTAAACAAATCGAAGAACACTAACAAGTGACTGAAAATAATTAATACTCAGTCTCTAACCGAGTCTAGGACTTCAAGAGACACTGGTTAAAACCCTAAGAAAGTTAACAATTTTTGAAGAAGCAGGGTGGAACAATGCTATGAGAGGATAGCTCCCCTTCATCCATGAGTATACCAATCTGAAAAACCATGAGTCGTGGAAATCAGTGCCAAATGACATGTTTAGTCCAGAGCTAGCCAAGAACGAAATTTACATAGCGTCTACCATACCTGCATACATACAGGGCAGTGTAAATTTGTTTAGGAAATTAATAGAAGGAATTCTAGTGAAAATGAAAGTAACTTATGTAGAGAAATAAATCAATACCTAACTAAGGAGGTCGTTCCTCGTTCCAACAGAGTCTGCCACAAAATTAGAGCTAGAACGTAAAAATCGAACACCAGAAGGAAATAGAGGAATTTGAGAAAATATCTCTACTGATAGAAAATCCAAATCGATTTTTACCTAGCCGGACAGCGTACGCGTGAAATAAAGCCACCATCTCTCCAAGGCCAAAAGACAAGTAGGATTATGCCTATTCAGAAACGCAGGCATGTTGATATTGCGCCTCGTTAGTCATTCACCAAATGAAATCGTGAGGGTGGCGAATAAAACAAATTATACACAATAGAAAGAAATTACTAAAGGTATATGGGTAATAAAATCCAATGCTATTCTCTGTGATAGTAAGCAGACACAAAACACGAAAGGGCGTAAATAAAAATCAGGCAAATTTCTTCCATTTACAGGTATTACGATGCCCAAAAATCAATAACAGAGTCCGAAGTTAACACAACTAATGCTTACAAGAAATTACCTGCAATGTGATGTATTGACGAAGTAATACACGCCTGGAGGGTATGAAGTCGTGTGTCTTCAGTGCGCAGAGGATCGACACCACCATTAACAAGGAGAAACCCAAATGAAGGCAGAAAGAACAGTTGAAAAACTTAAGCGCACAAGATATACCAAAATCCAAATTCAAAACCCTAATGGTACCATTGAAATCTCTGTCGTCCAGAAAGAAAACGATCCATGGATAGGCCACGGATCGAAGGGACGAGAGGTGCAATTAAATCAGTCAGTCGACATTAAATTTACCAGCTAGCAAAGGAAGCTACAACAGCTATGCTCATGTAGTATTGAATGCTTAGATTTTAGAGTCGTATGGCGTGGCCATGACCCACAACAAGTTGGATCCATAACGTACTCACGAGAAGGGAATGAACTTCATTTCAAATCCAAAAAAAATTACATGTGATGACATGGAGACCAGTAAAATGTATCAATTCCCACACCAAAGTAAACCTAACTTGCAAAGACGTTGTACTTAGAAAAACGAAACTTACACATCTACATTCACATGCATTTCGAAGTGCACGACATATACAATAAACGAGTGAGGACGTGACTCACACCTAGTGAGAAATTCATGGTTCCCAGTTCAGTAAATATCCATACGTTCAACGTATACGTAGATATGAGATCATCGAAATCAATCAAATCAATAGTTATAAACATTGGACCAAATATAAAGGAATTCTAATGATAGAGTATATTGGTTACAATAATTGATGTGAATATGATATTTGAACCCCACAATAAGCCTAATAGTTAGATTAACATCAACGAAGGCAGGAATATCAATACACATGTGATATATAAATCATACCAGGATAACCTTTATGGTAAGTGGGTTAGTGGTGAAAATCCACTTAGCCAATAATATAAGATCCTCTTTATTAATTGTAATGTATTAAATTAAATTTATTAAATGGAGGGGTGCAATTATATAAACTAAATCATATTGAGGTAGAAATATGATTCGAACCAAGTCGCAATAGAAATTATTGTATGCCATACCCTTTTGAGATTAATTTTGATATTTAGAATGCCCAAAGAAAAAAAAAAATTGGAGGTGTAATGGAGGTGTGACAAATGGTATCGAAGCCCAAGTTATAAAAAACTGGGCTGTTGACATGGTGCTCACTGTTGCTGTGTGTTCCCTGTATAAATGAGTATTGTGGAAAATTTTTAAATTTTACTGATCTGTGTTGTGTAATGTACAGTGGTGCTGGAAAGGCAGAAGGTGAAGAAATTTATGTGGATCTGCGTGATGAGTATAGTACACCAGATCTCAACACTCCGGTGATGGCTATGTTGCACAGGTTGCAACGAGAAATGGCTGAGGTGAGAAGCCAGAATGACAGGTTGTCATTAGCCAGTAAGAAGCAGGAAAAGCTCATCAGAGAGCTAACTTCACGGAACAGCCAAGAAGGCGAAGGTTCCGGAAAGAGGAAGACTGATGAGTCTGAGGATGATGATGCTATTAGGCATCAGTATAAGCAGAAAAAGGAATTACAGGGGGAATTCCGAAAGATCAAACCTCCCTCCTATGATGGGGAGAAGGAGGAAGATGCGGAAGATTGGTTGCTGAACATGATTAAGTATTTCCAGGTCTATGAATATGAAAGCAATCTGAAGGCCAGATTAGCTGTATACTAGCTACAAGGTAAGGCTACCTTGTGGTGGGAGGAGACGAAAATGGTGCATGCCATTGATGAAAAGACAGTTACTTGGGAAGATTTCCAGGTTAAGTTCAAAAACTGCTATCTAAATGAACGTTACTATGATGATAAAGCCAAGGAATTTCATGAACTTAGACTGGGACAACTCACTATTGATGAGTTTGTTACTAAGTTTACAAATCTGTTGAGATATGTACCTTACATAAGGGAAGAAAAGGCAAAGGTACAAAGGTTTCTGAACTGTTTGCCTGCTGTGTACAAAGAGAAAATCGAGTTTGACAACCCAAAAACTATGGACGAGGAAGTGAGGAAAGCTAGATTATGTTACCAACAGTTCAAAGGCAAAACTGAACATGGGAAAAGCTGGGTAAATAAGAATGAGTTCAAAGGGAAGAAACAGAAACCAGCCTATTTGAAGAATTTTGGTAGGGATCATCAGCGGAAAAAGTTTAATAAAACTAAAGAAAGTCAAACTGCTCAATCCCAAGTGGCTTCAAAACAAATAGATGGAGACAATAAAAAGGAAGGTACAGTCAAAATGAAGGAACCCTTGAAATGTTGGGGCTGTGGAGAACCCCATCTTCTGAGGGATTGTCCTCATCGAAACATTCAGATGATTATGAGAGACCGAGAAGCTACCACAGTAAATGACATAACCAGAAATATACCCACCATCAGTGCAGCCTTGGAAAATCGACAAGCAGAACATCAAGCTACCATGGTGGAAATAGAGGGTAAGATTTCTGACCAATCTGTCACAGTTTTGATTGATCCGGGTGCTTCTTTGAGTTACATTAGTCCAAAAATTGTAGAAAAATGTAACCTTAAAACTGAAAAATTTCAGCAGTCATGGTTGGTTCAGCTGGCCACTGGAACCAAGAGGAAGGTAACACATAAATTTCCCCGAACAACAATTAAACTAAATGATTTTCAAACAAAAGTAAATTTGAACATTCTGCCCTTAGGTTCATATGACTTGTTGATAGGGATGGACTGGCTGGAAAAGAAGAAGGTTATGATATACTGTTGGGACAAGACCCTGCATTGTGTAGATGAAGAGGGGAAACCTTTTATTCTCAAGGGAAAACCAAAACCTATCTCTGTAAGACAAATATCAGCACTGCAATTAAAATGAACAGCGAGAAAAGGATACCAAGTTTATGCAGTACATGTGGAAGAAACAGAACAGAAAACTGAAGAAAAATTGCTGAATGCTTTACCAGTAGTAAGAGAATTTAAGGAAGTTTTTCCAGATGAGATTCCTCATCTTCCCCCCAAAAGAGAGATTGATTTTTCAATCGATCTGGTGCCGGGAGTAGTACCTGTTTCCCGAGCCCCTTATCGAATGAGCCCCCCTGAACTGATGGAACTGAAAATGCAATTGCAAGAACTGTTAGATAAAGGTTATATCAGACCAAGTGTGTCTCCTTGGGGAGCACCAGTGCTGTTCGTGAAAAAGAAAGATGGAACTTTTAGGATGTGCATTGATTATCGTCAATTGAATAAGCTGACCATTAAAAATAGATATCTTTACCTAGAATTGATGATCTTTTTGATCAAGTGAGAGGAGCTCCAGTATTTTCGAAGATTGATCTAAGGACTGGTTATCACCAGCTTAGAATTAAAGAAGAAGACATCAACAAAACAACCTTTCGAACCAGGTATGGGCACTATGAATTTGTAGTCCTACCTTTTGGTTTGACAAATGCCCCTGCCACATTTATGTGCCTGATGAACAGTGTGTTAAATAAGTACTTGGATAAATTTTTCCTTGTGTTCATAGATGATATTTTAGTCTACTCAAAAAGTGAGGAAGAACATAAAGAACACTTGAGGATAGTATTGCATGCAACAACCTTTTCATGCAACAACCTTTTCTTTAAATATTTCATGCAACAACCTTTTCTTTAAATAATATATAAGCATCTTTCAAAAAAATTCTATATATATATATATATATATATATATATATATATATATATTAAAAGAAGCATTCTTTTAATATATATATTATTTATATTGTTATTAATTATATCATGCACACTCATATCATAGATGCCTAGTTTTGTTTGCTTCCATCCAATTACAATCCGACACTTGTAATCATGAGATTTCCCATTGCTTCATGAAAAGGGTTTGGTCTTGCGATCAAATCCAGTCAAGATTAACCATGCAACCTAGCACCCTATCTTAACTTTATTAAACTTTATTAAAAGAATGAGTTGATGCATGGCCCCAGATGCAACACAAAACTACATTTTAACATACTACCCATGGACCTGTGGGTTATGAACCACATAATAATCAGAAGCATTCAAGAGTGGGTCTCTTTATCACGTCTTCAATAGTTTTTAAACAAATCACATGTCGGCAATTCTTAACTCATCACACAATACAACTCTTATACCATATCGCAGTTCAGAACTCTTACAACATCGCATGTCACAACATATAAAAAATACCTCTTGCCGTAAACAATAAAGGTGTTGATGTGAAGTTGCGAAGACGATGTTGCATCGCAACATCGCACCATCCACGTCTTATCACACTTTGGCGTTTCACAGATTTACCTGATATCCTCCATTAACGTTATCCTATATCGCATGCAATATGCGCTAGAGCGCTATGTCGACACGTGGCTCTTCTCTTCATCGCATCGCAGGATATTTTGTTTAACTTACAAAGTACTTAACGCATAAACATAATAATCGTCGATGGCGATGTGCGGTCATCCTTCTATATCCTGCACATGGCTTGTTACTTATCAATAGAATCGTGCCTCAATACTCTTGCTCTACCATACTCTATCTACGTGAAGTTCATAGGAACTTCATCCTCCAGTACTCTTACTCACACATTCTATTAATTAACAGCAAGAACACTCATATATATTGAGAATTTGAAATAAAAAACACACAAATACTACAAGTTCCGAATTATCCTAGATACTTAAAAACACACAATTTTCATTATTTATCGAGTTCGAATACAGGCTAAGGCCAGTATGGCGTGTCACAATTTTTCCTTGTGACTACATTATGTTCTCCCCTTAACATACAATACAGATTTCTTTTATAAAGGAATTAAAAAGGAGTGGATTATCTAATACCCATGAGTTTTTCTCCCACAACTCACTCAACTAACCCCTGGAATCTCTTTGTTTGATTACATGGAAGATAATTAAAATAAATCAAATTTTCTAGAGACATATCGCTTCCATCATTTTATCTTTGTTTCATGGAATTTAGCCCCATTTACAAACGGTTGTCCACATTTCACCTTTCACGACGTTGATAATCAATTTTGATTAAGTGTGGTCCGATGCTCCTGCATCAGACTCCCAAGGTACAAAAATTTTGTGACCTCCTGGTCATATGCCTTCTTCATATCTGTAACAAGTCTGCTGCTTGGTATCAATACCAAATCCTCTTCTTGAGCAATTGTACCCACATCCTCTATGGAATTTCCTTTGTGATTTTTCTGCATTCGTGAGCTGCAACAAAAACCTTTGTAGTAGCAAGTCCTCCTTGCTACACGATACCTCACCAAGCTTCTCTCCTTTGAGATCAGTCTTTCGGCTTCTCTTTAGTTCTCTCCTCTAGAACCATTTGAGCACTCCTAGCTCTAGGTTGCTTCAAATCTTCTCACCTTCCTCTACCGCTACTTGCACAACAATATAAAGACCACAAGCTTACCAATATTCAACATATATGTACCTCCTTCTTTCACACACAGGAAATATTTCCCTACTCTGATACCACTTGATGCAGCACGAAACTACATTTGAAAATATTACCCGTGGACCTATGGGTTATGGTCCACATAATAATCGGAAGCATTCAAGAGCAGGTCTCTTTATCGCGTATTTGATAGTTTTTAAACAAATCACATGTCGGCAATCCTTACCTCATCACACAATACAACTCCTAAACCATATCGCAATTCAGAACTCTTATGACATCGCATGTCGCAACATATAACAAATACCTCTTGCCATAAACAATAAAGGTTCCGATGCAAAGTTGAGATGATGATGTTGCATCGCAACATCGCAACATCCATGTCTTATCGCACTTTGATGTTTCACAGATTTACCTCTCCTCCATTAACATTATCCTATATCACATGCGATATGCACTGGAGTGCTATGCCGACACGTGACTCTTCTCTTCATCGCATCGCAAGATATTTTGTTTAACTTGCGAATTCCTTAATGCATAAACATAATAATCACCAATGTCGATGTG
The DNA here is from genome assembly GCA_034641835.2 of Pinus albicaulis. NCBI lineage: Eukaryota > Viridiplantae > Streptophyta > Pinopsida > Pinales > Pinaceae > Pinus > Pinus albicaulis. The sequence continues at coordinate 1,003,832,929 of CM076577.1, read as the reverse complement.
CGCTCATCCGTCTATCTCCCACACATGACTTGTTACTTATCAATATAATTGTGTCTCAATACTCTTGCCCTGCCATACTCTATCTACGCGAAGTCCATAGGAACTTTGTCCTCCACTCTTACTCACACAGTCCATTAATTAACAGAAAGAACGCACATATATATTAAGAATTTGAAATAAAATAATACATAGATACTACAAGTTCCAGATTATCCTGGATAATTAAAAACACACAATTTTCATTATTTATCAAGCTCAAATACAGGCTAAGGCCACTACAGCCTGCCACACTTTCGCCCTGCGGCTACATTTTGTTCTCCCCCTAACATACAATACCAAATTCTTTTATAAAGGAATTACAAAGGATTGGATTATCTAAGACCCACGAGTTTTTCTCCCACAAATTGCTCAACAAATGCCTAGAATCTCTCTGTTTTATTACATGGCAGATAATTACAATAAATCAATTTTTCTAGAGACATATTGCTTCCATCATTTTAGCTTAGTTTCATGGAATTTAGCCCCATGTACAAACGGTTGTCCACATTTCACCTTCCACAACGTTGATAATCAATTTTGATTAAGTGTGGTCAGATGCTCCTGCATGGGGACAAAGCCCATGAACTCCCTCTCTCCCCTCACCGTAGCTTTCTCGAGACTGACCTTGTTTTCCACCACCTTTACAATCCGAGTGGAAGTTATAACCAGTAGACGAGAAATTAAACCCAAGACGCACTAAATCAACAAACGAACTTATTTCTGTGTGTGTCAGATGATGAAGTTTTTGAATTATTGAATGATAACAATAATGGAGATGTCGAGTATCGAACCCTATACCACTCACATGCAAAGCTAGGGCTCTACAGTATTAGCTGCATTCCAAATGCTCTGTGGAACAAACATTTCTCCATGGAAATGTAAGGTATCAATCTCCGCGTCTCATTGAGGGAAATTTGGGGCTTAGCAGCTGCAATGTTAGCACAGTTTCCCTGAACAACGGAGCCTCATATCACGATATCCTCACTGCATATCTCCAATCTCGCGGCACTTAACAAATGCTCAAGAAAAGGTCGATTATTAAGCTAAGTCAAGGCTTTGATATGAGATTATGTGCCTTACTGATATGAAATGGTTGTATTATTTTTTCTAAGTGTCTTTTAGTTTATAAAACATGTGCATAATTATTTCATTAGTTTGCATGCGGATTGAGGAGTTTGTCCATTAATTGTAGATGATTTTTAATGAATTAGAAGCATAAAAAAACATAAATAACAATGAACAATAGTGCACAACAGATAAATAATTCACCACATGAAATTTACACAGCAGACATGATAAAGCAATTCACCCCTCTTGGACTACATCTGCTGGTCCAGCTCCCAATGGCTTGTCCATCTTTCATTATGCTCAAAATTTTGCTATTGCATTGAGTTATAGTTCTATAATGGATATTTTCTCTACTCCAATGGCTTCAGAATACTCCAATTAGTCAAAAATGACTCTTCATCCACTCAGAATGGTCGAAAATTGGGCCTCCTACACTTTTGCCGAGTTTCACCTAGGAAAGATCCACTAAAAGTGGAGAACTCCACTTAACTGGAGTTAAAAAAGGCATACCCCCCACTTTAGGTGCGCTTGCTAAAATTCCCGCAATTTCAACCGCGTAATAAATGTTAGTGGTTTGGTGGTGGCCACATGCATACCCCCAAACCGCTACCTAACTCGACGGTTAGGCGGAACTCACGCCACAACTCCAATTTAAGGTTTGAACTATGGTTTGTTACCGCTGTTAGCGCTGACCGCGCGGAGGTATTAATGTTAATGGGTAGCAATGTGACCATACACTGTGGAGCAATTAGATGGCATTTACATTTACTGTGCGGTTGTTTGTTGCCATGTGATAGTGTTGTAGGGTCTGAAAGCGGGTTGGGATCACCGACGGTTCCCAACCCCCAATTGAGATTTCAACACACGATTATACAAACCTGACTTTTAATACGATTAAGAAAATCATGTATCTGGGATGGTAATGTGTGCGTGTGTCCGACGGAAGGTCTAGGGATCGATTCCTATGGATCCTCACAAAAGTTTAGCATGCAATTGTAGGGACACATGGCAGCCTCAGAGCTGGCGACGTGGCACCCTATGATTGGATCCTTCAAACCCGTATATCAAATAAAAAATTGAAAATTGTCAACCTATGATTGGTTTGGTGGATGGAATATTCCATTTTTTTGTTGACTGTACATCCACCATGCTGACTGTGCATCCCTATCAAACATGGTCAAACTATAGCAATTTTACCTGTTTGGCATTTCGATAAGAACGTGATATCTCCCTTGTACGATATCAGTTTTTCGAACCATTCGTGGTGCCGGAATCAGGAAGATGATATATATGCAACCATTCTAGTTTCAACCCAATCCTATAATGTTTAATTTTGAGCTAAATTTATGAACTTCTGATCATTCCTCCCCATTAGCAAGCTTTTGGACCCCAAAAGACTTGATTACCTGTTCAGTAGATGAGGGTACAACTCCCTCACCTTTACAACCTCCATCCATTTTAACTTGCTTGGTTTAGTGCCTTTGAACCCAACTCGAAGGTAGTCAGTGCTTCCCCTCTTTGATGCTGTTGTCCTCCTGTCAATAATTGTCTCTTCTTTGAGCTCATCTAAAAATTATGGCGAGAAATATTCAATATAAGGTAGTTGAACATCACTTCCTTGATTATCGATCAAAGGTGGCTCATACAAGCATAAGTTTTCAACATTAACAACTGAATACATTTGCATGTAAGAAGGGAAGTTAAGTTGGAATGCATGATTACAAACTTTATTTATGATCTTGAAAGGACCATAGGGAATGGGGTTGATATTTTTACCTTCCCCTTGCATCCTTCCTTTTCTAATGTGCAACCATACCTCATCTCCCTCTTGAAACTTGTGATCAACTTGGTGTTTGTCATGCCTCTCTTTGTATTTTCTTTGACTTTTCTCAAGTTGTTCTTGAACTTGTTGATGTATAATTTTAATTTTCTCAATGAACTTTCGAGCCATATCAATATCACTATGGCCATCAATTGCAACATCCTTCCCAAAGATGAAGTCTAATGGCGATTTTGGAAAATACCCAAAGCATACTTCAAAAGGTGAGGTTTGTGTTGAAGATTGCTTTGCCTGGTTTTAAGTGTGTTGAATGTAATGAAATTTTCATTGTACAACTTAGGATGTTTGCTGCAATATCCTCTCAATAGATGCACAACTGTTCTTTTCACCACCTTGGTTTTTCCATCTTTTTGTGGATAAAAAGCAGTACTCTTTTTCAACTTTGTGTCCATCATTCTCCATATATTTGACCAAAAATTCCCAATGAACCTAGAATCCCCGTCACTAACAATGGAATCCCTGTCACTAACAATAGAAGTTGGAAATACAAAATGAACCCAAACATTTTGAAAATAAAGTTCAGTAGTTTGTTCAGCAGTAATGGTTTTCTTACATGGCATAAGCATACACATTTTACTAAATCTATCCACAACTAAATAAAGATAATCATGTTGCTTTTTTGACATAGGTAGACCTCCAACAAAGTCCATGGAGACACTCTCCTATGGCCTTGATGGTACCAGTAGTGGCATGTACAATCCAATCTTCCTATTACTAGGCTTACTTATTGCACACATAGAACAACCTCTTATAAAATGTGACACACTATCTATCATGCGAGGCCAATAACAACACCTCTATAGATGTGCCACTATTTTTCTTACGCCAAAGTGTCCAAAAATAAGAGAAGAATGACTTTCTCTCATGACACTTAGCCTCTCTCCTTATGGAATACATAGCTTTCCCAAATGAAACAAAAAATTGTTATGCATGTGATAATCTTTTTCTTCAACTTGATTCCCTTTACTCAAACTAGCATACACATCTTGGAAGTCAATGTCATGTGCATATTGTTCTATGTCACTCTCATGTACAACAAAATCATTTTTGAGTAAAGTAGAAGAACTAATGATTGGTCTTGAAAGAATATCTACAAATTTATTGAATATACCTTTTTTGTACTTTATAACCAAGTGAATCTGTTGAAGAAATCCCATCCACCTAAAATGTCTTGATTGCTGCAATTTTGTTTGCGACTGCAAGTACTGTAATGGCTGGTGATCAATGTGTACAATAGTCTCTTTACCCATCAAGTAGTGTTTCAACTTCTTGACACTTTGTACCAATGCATATAGTTCTTTGTCATATGTAGGATAATTAGTCACAACACCATTAAAATTTTCTGAATGAAAGGCGATAGGCTTACCATGCTGCAAAAGTATTGTACTCTTGACATAATCACTAGCATCAGTTTGAATTTCGAATGACTGTCTCAAATTTGGTAATGCAAGGACTGAAGTTGAACTGATCTTGTCTTTTAAAGCTTTGAAAGCTTGTTGTTGTTTTCCTCCCCATTGGAAGCCTTTATTCACACTTGACACTACATGCATAGGAGTTGCGATGGAAGAGAAGTTAGCAATAAATTTCCTCCAATATTGAGCTGCACCTAAGAAACTTCTTCCTCAGTAATTATTTTGGGTGTGGGCCAATTCACAATGGCCCCTACTTTATAAGGATCAATCCTCAATTCTCCTCCTCCTACAATATGTCCCAAATAGACCAAAGAAGTCTTTCCAAACTCACATTTTAACATCTTAAGAAACAATTTCTCTTTCTTCAAAATATCAAGCACTCTATTCACATGAAAGACATGATCTTCTCTTGTTTTGCTGAAAATTAAAACTTCGTCTAACTACAAAATAACAAAGTCATCGAGGAATGGTCGCAAAACATTATTCATCACTCGCATGATAGTTGCCGATGCATTACATAAACCAAAAGGCATAACTAGCCACTCAAAGAGTCCTTGTTTGGTTTTGAATGCAATTTTCCATATATCACTTTCTGCAATGCTTACGTGATGATATCCACTTCGTAAATCTAACTTAGTAAAAAAAATTGCTACTTTCAGCTAATCAAGAAAATCATCTATTCTTGGGAGTGGGTAATCATTTTTTACTGTAATCTTGTTCAAAGCTCGAAAATCTACACACATGCGCTAAGTCCCATCTTTCTTTGGTATGAAGACTATGGGTGAACCGCATGGCGAGGTGCTTGGCCTTATGATTCCTTTATCCAACATCTCTTAGATTTGCCTCTTTCTTTCCACGAATGGTTCGAAAAACTGATATCGTACAAGGGAGATATCACGTTCTGATCGAAATGCCAAACAGGTAAAATTGCTATAGTTTGACCATGTTTGATAGGGATGCACAGTCAGCATGGTGGATGTACAGTCAACAAAAAAATGGAATATTCCATCCACCAAACCAATCATAGGTTGAAAATTTTCAATTTTTTATTTGATATACGGGTTTGAAGGATCCAATCATAGGGTGCCACGTCGCCAGCTCTGAGGCTGCCATGTGTCCCTACAATTGCATGCTAAACTTTTGTGAGGATCCATAGGAATCGATCCCTAGACCTTCCGTCGGACACACGCACACATTACCATCCCAGATACATGATTTTCTTAATCGTATTAAAAGTCAGGTTTGTATAATCGTGTGTTGAAATATCAATTGGGGGTTGGGAACCGTCGGTGATCCCAACCCGCTTTCAGACCCTACAACACTATCACATGGCAACAAACAACCGCACAGTAAATGTAAATGCCATCTAATTGCTCCACAGTGTATGGTCACATTGCTACCCATTAACATTAATACCTCCGCGCGGTCAGCGCTAACAGCGGTAACAAACCATAGTTCAAACCTTAAATTGGAGTTGTGGCGTGAGTTCCCACCTAACCCGTCGAGTAAATCTGCAGTTTGGGGTATACATGTGGCCACCCCAACTGTGGCCACCACTAAACCTTAACATTTATTACGCGGTTGAAATTGCGGGAATTTTAGCAAGCGCACCTAAAGTGGTGGAAATTTCTATTTAAACTCCAGTTAAGTGGAGTTCTCCACTTTTAGTGGATCTTTCCTAGGTGAAACTGGGCAAAAGTGTAGGAGGCCCAATTTTCTACCATTCTAAGTGATTGAAGAGTCATTTTTGACTAATTTGAGAATTATGAAGCCATTGGTGCAGAGAAAACAACCATTAGAGCAGTGCAACTACACGTAATAGAAAAATTTTGACCATAATGAAAGATGGACATGCCATTGGGAGTTGGACCAGCAGATGTAGCCCAGGGGGGGTGAACTGCTTCATCATGGATGATGTGTAAATTTCATGTGGTGAATTATTTATCTGTTGTGCACTATTGTTCATTGTTATTTATGTTTTTTTATGCTTCTAATTCATTAAAAATCATCTACAATTAATGGACAAACTCCTCAATCCGCATGCAAACTAATGAAATAATTATGCACATGTTTTATAAACTAAAAGACACTTAGAAAAAATAATACAACCATTTCATATCAGTAAGGCACATAATCTCATATCAAAGCCTTGACTTAGCTTAATAATCGACCTTTTCTTGAGCATTTGTTAAGTGCCGCGAGATTGGAGATATGCAGTGAGGATATCGTGATATGAGGCTCCGTTGTTCAGGGAAACTGTGCTAACATTGCAGCTGCTAAGCCCCAAATTTCCCTCAATGAGACGCGGAGATTGATACCTTACATTTCCATGGAGAAATGTTTGTTCCACAGAGCATTTGGAATGCAGCTAATACTGTAGAGCCCTAGCTTTGCATGTGAGTGGTATAGGGTTCGATACTCGACATCTCCATTATTGTTATCATTCAATAATTCAAAAACTTCATCATCTGACACACACAGAAATAAGTTCGTTTGTTGATTTAGTGCGTCTTGGGTTTAATTTCTCGTCTACTGGTTATAACTTCCACTCGGATTGTAAAGGTGGTGGAAAACAAGGTCAGTCTCGAGAAAGCTACGGTGAGGGGAGAGAGGGAGTTCATGGGCTTTGTCCCCATGCAGGAGCATCTGACCACACTTAATCAAAATTGATTATCAACGTTGTGGAAGGTGAAATGTGGACAACCGTTTGTACATGGGGCTAAATTCCATGAAACTAAGCTAAAATGATGGAAGCAATATGTCTCTAGAAAAATTGATTTATTGTAATTATCTGCCATGTAATAAAACAGAGAGATTCTAGGCATTTGTTGAGAAATTTGTGGGAGAAAAACTCGTGGGTCTTAGATAATCCAATCCTTTGTAATTCCTTTATAAAAGAATTTGGTATTGTATGTTAGGGGGAGAACAAAATGTAGCCGCAGGGCGAAAGTGTGGCAGGCTGTAGTGGCCTTAGCCTGTATTTGAGCTTGATAAATAATGAAAATTGTGTGTTTTTAATTATCCAGGATAATCTGGAACTTGTAGTATCTATGTATTATTTTATTTCAAATTCTTAATATATATGTGTGTTCTTTCTGTTAATTAATGGACTGTGTGAGTAAGAGTGGAGGACAAAGTTCCTATGGACTTCGCGTAGATAGAGTATGGCAGGGCAAGAGTATTGAGACACAATTATATTGATAAGTAACAAGTCATGTGTGGGAGATAGACGGATGAGCGCACATCGACATTGGTGATTATTATGTTTATGCATTAAGGAATTCGCAAGTTAAACAAAATATCTTGCGATGCGATGAAGAGAAGAGTCACGTGTCGGCATAGCACTCCAGTGCATATCGCATGTGATATAGGATAATGTTAATGGAGGAGAGGTAAATCTGTGAAACATCAAAGTGCGATAAGACATGGATGTTGCGATGTTGCGATGCAACATCATCATCTCAACTTTGCATCGGAACCTTTATTGTTTATGGCAAGAGGTATTTGTTATATGTTGCGACATGCGATGTCATAAGAGTTCTGAATTGCGATATGGTTTAGGAGTTGTATTGTGTGATGAGGTAAGGATTGCCGACATGTGATTTGTTTAAAAACTATCAAATACGCGATAAAGAGACCTGCTCTTGAATGCTTCCGATTATTATGTGGACCATAACCCATAGGTCCACGGGTAATATTTTCAAATGTAGTTTCGTGCTGCATCAAGTGGTATCAGAGTAGGGAAATATTTCCTGTGTGTGAAAGAAGGAGGTACATATATGTTGAATATTGGTAAGCTTGTGGTCTTTATATTGTTGTGCAAGTAGCGGTAGAGGAAGGTGAGAAGATTTGAAGCAACCTAGAGCTAGGAGTGCTCAAATGGTTCTAGAGGAGAGAACTAAAGAGAAGCCGAAAGACTGATCTCAAAGGAGAGAAGCTTGGTGAGGTATCGTGTAGCAAGGAGGACTTGCTACTACAAAGGTTTTTGTTGCAGCTCACGAATGCAGAAAAATCACAAAGGAAATTCCATAGAGGATGTGGGTACAATTGCTCAAGAAGAGGATTTGGTATTGATACCAAGCAGCAGACTTGTTACAGATATGAAGAAGGCATATGACCAGGAGGTCACAAAATTTTTGTACCTTGGGAGTCTGATGCAGGAGCATCGGACCACACTTAATCAAAATTGATTATCAACGTCGTGAAAGGTGAAATGTGGACAACCGTTTGTAAATGGGGCTAAATTCCATGAAACAAAGATAAAATGATGGAAGCGATATGTCTCTAGAAAATTTGATTTATTTTAATTATCTTCCATGTAATCAAACAAAGAGATTCCAGGGGTTAGTTGAGTGAGTTGTGGGAGAAAAACTCATGGGTATTAGATAATCCACTCCTTTTTAATTCCTTTATAAAAGAAATCTGTATTGTATGTTAAGGGGAGAACATAATGTAGTCACAAGGAAAAATTGTGACACGCCATACTGGCCTTAGCCTGTATTCGAACTCGATAAATAATGAAAATTGTGTGTTTTTAAGTATCTAGGATAATTCGGAACTTGTAGTATTTGTGTGTTTTTTATTTCAAATTCTCAATATATATGAGTGTTCTTGCTGTTAATTAATAGAATGTGTGAGTAAGAGTACTGGAGGATGAAGTTCCTATGAACTTCTCGTAGATAGAGTATGGTAGAGCAAGAGTATTGAGGCACGATTCCGTGATAAGTAACAAGCCATGTGCGGGATATAGAAGGATGACCGCACATCGCCATCGACGATTATTATGTTTATGCGTTAGAGAACTTTGTAAGTTAAACAAAATATCCTAACGATGCGATGAAGAAGAGCCACGTTGTCGACATAGCGCTCTAGCGCATATTGCATGCGATATAGGATAACGTTAATGGAGGATATCGGGTAAATCGCGAAACGCCAAAGTGTGATAAGACGTGGATGGTGCGATGTTGCGATGCAACATCGTCTTCGCAACTTCATCAGCACCTTTATTGTTTACGGCAAAGAGGTATTTGTTATATGTTGTGACATGCGATGTTGTAAGAGTTCTGAACTGAACTGCGATATGGTATAAGAGTTGTATTGTGTGATAGTTAGAATTGCCGACATGTGATTTGTTTAAAAACTATTGAAGACGTGATAAAGAGACCCACTCTTGAATGCTTCTGATTATTATGTGGTTCATAACCCACAGGTCCATGGGTAGTATGTTAAAATGTAGTTTTGTGTTGCATCTGGGGCCATGCATCAACTCATTCTTTTAATAAAGTTTAATAAAGTTAAGATAGGGTGCTAGGTTGCATGGTTAATCTTGACTGGATTTGATCGCAAGACCAAACCCTTTTCATGAAGCAATGGGAAATCTCATGATTACAAGTGTCGGATTGTAATTGGATGGAAGCAAACAAAACTAGGCATCTATGATATGAGTGTGCATGATATAATTAATAACAATATAAATAATATATATATTAAAAGAATGCTTCTTTTAATATATATATATATATATATATATATATATATATAGAAATTTTTTTGAAAGATGCTTATATATTATTTAAAGAAAAGGTTGTTGCATGAAATATTTAAAGAAAAGGTTGTTGCATGAAATTGAAATTGAAATTGACAAGTACACTTAATTAAAAAAAGTATGTATATGTATGTTGAATAGAAATAGAGATTGGCATATACACTAAAATTAATATGTTAAAAATTGAAGTATAAATAGAAATTGACATTAAAAAAAGAAATAGAAATATAACAAAGAATCGAGTTTCAACTAGAAATTGAATTGACATTAAATAAAAATAAAAAATTACATTTACATTGAAATAAAAAATTGACATGTTCATAATATCAATTTGTAAGGAATTGACATGTACTTTGAAATCAATGCTATTCAATAGAATTTTAAAAGAAATAGAAATTTATGTATACACTAAAATCAATGACTTCGAAATTTAAATGTACACCAAAATCAAGATTCTAGAAATTGAAATAAAAATAAAATCTCACATTGTCCACGGGGTCTTAGACAGACAGTGATTGGGTGCTTTGTTAAGGCACTCCTTCATGTGATGTCACTGGTTCAAAGACGGTGATTGGGTGCCTTGTTAAGGCACTCATTGATGTGATGTCATTGGTTCAATTCATGATATATTGGACATGATGAAGATGTAGTCCTACCAAGAAAATCTCATATTGAAATATAAATTGGCATATGCACTAAATTCAATAATTGTGTATATGTATATTGAATATATATGGAAATTGACAATAATATAAGGAGTGATTTAACAAGTAAATAAAAATAACTAATGTGACAAGTGTTCATTGAAAACTAAAAGGATAAACTAATATATGACTCCTCTAATCATTAATAATTCCCAATTAAGATGTTTACTTTTACTACTATTTAACCTGTTTTAGTAAATAAGTTGTGGTCATCTATATAATGAATATTTTTCACACTTACATGTTTCTATATATCAATTTTCTAAAATGTAAAATAAGGTAGAATTGTAATTAGAATATAAGTAGAATTTGAGATTGAAATATACATTGAAATCAAGGCATATAGAAGTGGATAGCTACACTTGGATCAATGCCTTAGGAATCGAAATGAAAGTAGAAAATTAAATTGAATAGAAAAGGTTAGCATTAAATAGAATTTGACACAGAAATAGAAATAGAAATAGAAATTGAAGTGTACACTAAATTAACAATTATGTATAATAAATATTGAATAGAAATAGAAATTGGCATGAATGCTAGAATAAAGAATTATGTATAATGCACTTTAAATAGAAATAGAAATTCACATGTCCATTGAAATTAATGTATTAAAAATTGAAATTGGAATTAGAATTTTAACTAAAATTCAAATATAAAAGAGCAACTGGAATTAGAATTGAAAATGACATTGAATAAAAAATGAAATTGACCTTGAAAAAAATAGTGTTTTTCAACTTGTTAACTTAATTAAATAAGTTGCCATCTATGTTATTAGCAATTTTACATGTCTAAGTGATTCTATTTCAATTTATTTTGTGTAAACAAAGATATAAATATAATTAAAAGTAATTTTGAAATTGAAATTAGCATTTCACATAACTATAAATAAAATTGGCATGTGCACAAAATCATTTTTTTTTGACATGTACACAAAAATTAACACATTGGAAATTAAATAGAATTAGAATTTAGATGTGTACTAAAATAAACACATCAAAAATTTCTATGTACACCAAAATTGTTAGCTTCTCTCATAAAACAATTATAAATCCAAAATAAATAAATTAAATATTAAAAGTTAGGAATTTATGCCTAACTCCCTAGATTGGGTTGTTCCTCTAAGTCAGGAGTTAGTTTAGGTAGCTCCTAGATTAGTGTGTGTATGTTTGAGAAATTGTCTCAACCAAAGTGTCCAAGATAGAACGCATTATCTTGAGACACAATCTCCTCATCTATTTAATTGTATTATTACATTATTTTAATAATGAGAGAATATGTGAGGAAGTCATGAGGCTAAAGTCTTTTCCACCATGACTGTGTTTGGGTATTAATTTGTGTGTTTTTATTTCTGTTAATGGTGTGTGATTATTCTACATGTGCTATCAAAGCTGCCCTGAGATCTATGGGAGCGTGAAGCACTGAGTAACGTAGTGTGGTGAGTTGTGGTCTCTGCGTTGGATAAATAGTGAAATGAATTGAGGAACTGTGTTGAATCATTCATCATCGCAAAGGACATGATTGCACTAGTTGTTGTTGGATACTCGTGCGTTGTATCAACATGCTTGGAATTGGAGCTAGTGCTCTCCAACGTAATCTCTGCTTGCAACCAGTTTGATTGAAGAAGGAGTTGTTTTGATGTGTACTTGGATGAGACTGAATCTAGATTTAGCATGGAAAATTGGATGAGTGAATGTTGAGAATGGAGTTGTGGAAGGTTGTGTAAAATGCGTAGAAGACTGGAGCTGCAGTTATCATTTATCAGTCTAGTATGGGGAGATGTCATTGTTGAAAGATCTGTGTTTGAGATTTGCACACACTCATGAAGCAAAATCATGGAGAAAACTGGGTGGAGCATAGAAGATTCACATTTATCCTTGAAAGGAAAAATATTGAGCAAGTATTCTTTATATTTGGTGCACAACAACTCCATAAATTTGGGAGCAGATATGGTGTTCTGGTAGGTTTGTTTCATGAGTAAAAGGTGATGTTGTTGGCTCCAACTTTAATTGAGTATAACGATTTGGACAATACGAAACCACCACCCCGATTCATGGTGGTTGCAGCGAGCGTGGATAACTCTTGCTTGAATCCATATGCTCACAACTATGTCGATATAAGTTTTTGCTAAATTTTCAACCAAGCGATTTTTCAATCAGTTAAACAGCTGAATCGACACCAATCAGGCTTCATAGATGGAAGGATTGAACCATAGAAATAACCAATTTTCTTCAGATCGGCCCATGCTCAGGTATTGCAGAGATGCATATTACTGATGTTGTAGATTCATTTTCTGAGTTGATCTTAATCATAAACTAAACTTCTATTCAGTGCTGTAAGCAGAGCTTGGTCATCCCAACTATTGTTTCATTTGAGAACTCATTAAATTAGCAGACCCAAATGTTTAAATATTTTCAATGCAAGAGTCTATGGAATTCATAGAGTTTAATTGGCGATAAAACTCGGGATAAAAATCTCCTTGCCTTTTCTTTGTTCGGAGATTCTTGGGTGGTTTTGCTTCTATCTTTGTTGACACCGAATACAAAGGCTTCGATATTACTAAATACTGATGGTCGAGTCTCGTGCTTTAGAGTGTAGATTAATGCAGTGACCATACTGTATAAAAGTGCAATGAGAGGAGTCAATCTAGGCATAGTCAGAGTTGGAGATCATTTTTCTTATTATTTTGTTTAGTTCAGTGCTTCCGTCCATGGGGTGGAAAGTATGTCGAAGAGTGAAAAATTATGAAACATCATAACTGTACAATGAAACACCTATGGAGTATTCAGCATAAAAAAACATGGAAGAGAGTGGAGGTTTGTGTTTGTTTCATTTCTGTGTGTGTTGTATTTTTTATCAGTTTTGATTCGGTGCCTATTCAAATCTTCTTTATTTTCAAACACATGTGCAAACAAGTAAGTCCAAGAGTAAGCCAACTAGCTTGTAACCAGTGAGCAGCCACAACAGAGTTGTTGTGTTATGCTTGGAGGTGTCTCGATTGAGTCAGAATAAGCTCACAACGCCGGGCATTCTCACCATTGAAAATGTCATTTTTTTTACTTGCACACATTGATGCATTGATGTGTCGATAAATATTTCAATGCATGTGGTTGAAGTAGATTCCCTCCTCCAACTATTTGAGTTCTCTCCTCTATCAGGTAGATCAAATCTCCAAAGTCAAACTGCTTAAAAGCACTATTAAAACAAAGTGACACATCCTTTTCTTTATAAAGTATTAAGTTTTGATTCATTTTTTAAAAGTGAGTTCATAATTTTTTTTTTGTAAATTAAAAGAGGGACCTAGTATAGTCATGAGAGAGAATAAGTGGAGATATGATTAGTGTGTTCTAATGATTTTTTTTTTTAACTGAATGGTGAGGGAATTAGGAAAAAGGAGTGATAAAATATTTTGGGAGTCATAAAGGTGAAGATTGGAATTGATTTTGAAATAAGGTTGACGTTAAAAAAAAAATGGAGTGATAAGGTGCATTAAATTTTGTAATTTTGAAAAATAAGGTGAGGAGTGATAAATGTATAATTTTTTATTATTATTTGAGTCATAAGGTGTGAGAGGATTGTTTGTAAAATTCTACTTTCTTGTAATTTTTTGAACTAGTAAGGAGATTTTACTTTTGTAATTATGTGATAAGATGAATGTTGAAAGTAATTTTGTGGAGAAATAAGGTGCATATTTTGTAAGTTTGGAGTGATCAGTTTTTCAAAGGAAAGCTCATTGTTGTAGGAGGTTGAGTAAGTTTTTTAAGACATTTTTCTTCCAAGAAGTTTTGGAACTTTTATTCCATGATGATGTTATGAAGCTGAACGATTATGTACTCCAATTTTTAATAAAGCATATATTTTTTTGTGGTGATTATGTCCTAGATCCGCCCGAAATTGAATAAGGGGATCTTAGGTACATGAAGAGTGTGCTGATGATGGTGCATGCTTCATGTTGTTGCTTATGATTTGTGTCTAGTTTTGACACATAAATGATCTCATTTAACACACACATAAATTTCAATGCAAGCAAGCACAACACTTGTAACGAAGTAGCTACAAGGAAGGATAATTAAACTCAACACGTGCATTTGCACCACTACAACACATAATCAAAGATTGTCAACATCAACATTCTACCTCAAAAAGAAAATTCACTCAATGCAATCAAGTTAATGTGTTTCATAACACAGTCTACATCAACATTATTGCAAATAAATTTAATAACTTGTAATAAAATTCAAATTGCATTGAATTGTAAGGGTGCATTCTCGGTTGAAACCAACACCCAAATTTTTAATTGAGTCAAAGTGAATTCATTGTAGTGAGTCATTAAAATAATTAAGCATTTTTGGGTGCATTTTCGACAGTATTTGACACCCTTTCTTTAAGAGGAATCAAGTGAGTGCACAAGTTTTAACTCTAAGGCAAACAAAAAGCAAGTTCACCTCTCGTGCAAGCGAGTGTGAGTATTCATTCAAGCAAGTTCCATAAAGTCAGTAAAAATTTCATAACATTAAGCGAGCTAGCATGAAGTTCATTGCAAGAACAATCAAAGCAAGCGAGTGAGATCAACTCCAACGCAAGTAAATGTACTATTCAAACAACAATCAAACAAGGCGAAATCTACAGAAAGCGAGCGTGAGTTCCAGTGAGTGTGAAACAAGAAAAACAAGTTTCACCGAGAGATCAAGAAAAGTTCGCAACAAGCGAGAATGATAAACTCAATCAAGTGAGCCAGTACAAGCAATGTGCTATTCAAGAAACCAAGAAAGCAAGCATGTCATTAACATCAAACGAGTGCATTCAATAAAAAAAAATTCAAATCAAGTGAGACAATTCAAGACAAGCAAGCCCAAATTCAAGTGAGCGAGTTCACATGGTGCAACACATCCAATTGTTACAAAATATTCACAATTTGACCCTCTCAAGTGATGAAGACATGGTGCAAATAAACAAAGAAACTCTTTTTGATCTTTCGCGGCATATACAACAGACAAATGAAACCATTGAGTTTCTTCAATTGGAGTCGCAACTACAAAGAAATGAGTTGCAAGAGAAGAATGATGCTTCTAAGTCTTTGAACCATACAGCTAAAGATGATTCTAAGTTATTCATCCAAACAGCTTCAAGTGTCAAAGTTATTAAAGTTCAACTTTCTTCCAAACCAATCATCAAGCCATGGGAAGAACTCCAAAGTAACAAAAATCGACAAGGCTTAGGATATGTTAAAGATGACAACAACTTGCATATTACTGATTATTAAAAACCCATTAAGTTCGTCAGTGCATGATTTATTGAACAAATCACTTCAACATGTTTTGAGAAAGTTGCAGACAAACATAAATTCACGCCTGAAGTTGTAGTCAAACCGAAATGTCCTCATTGTCAAAGAACCGGTCATATGGAAGATCGGTATTTTGATCTCCATCCTTGTCGCCATTGTGGCAAGCAAAATCATTCATCTAAGAAATGTTGCAACCAACAACAATCAACCATATTGAAGATACATTATGAATAGATTGATCCTTGGGAATGGTCATCCACAGTCAAAAGATTGTATCAGTTCTACAACCGAATATAATCACACCTAGTGCAGCCGACAGTGAAAAGAAGATGGTACTCTCATGCAGTTTAACAGGGGAGTACACCAGTGCACCACTCCTACACCTGAAGGGGGGAGTTCAGGAATAATTTCCAGAGAATTTTCTCTCCTTTCAGCTGACAAAGGGGGGAAAATGTCAATGAAATTGACGATGGTTGTCAGACTGAAAGTCTTGATAAAACCAACAAAAGAAGTGAGTGGGCATCTTTAGCAGCTAGTGGGCATCAAGAAATTTGTGAGTGGGAAGTCGACAGAAAAACCACAGTGAGCAGTTTTCAACACAGAAAAAGAAACAATGAGTTTTTTTTTACATCATCAGCTAGTGGGCATTCAAAAAAAAATTTCAGTGGACAAAGGATGTTGATTTCACGCAAAGTACAAATGGATCCTTTTGCAGCTTCGCACGTGATGGAGTTGCAAAGAAAAATTCAAAGATGAATTAGACATACAACTGACTCATGTTCTCTTCAGATTGAATTTTTTCGGCATCCATCTTTGGTGGTTTTTTAGGCAATGCTTTTGAGGATCAATGTGAGAACTTGGAAGATGGTTCCATGTTCTTATTTTGGATTTATTATTGAACGGGGGAATGTTAGCCTCTCTCATAAAACAATTATAAATCCAAAATAAATAAATTAAATATTAAAAGTTAGGAATTTTATACCTAACTCTCTAGATTGGGTTGTTCCTCTAAGTTAGGAGTTAGTTTAGGTAGCACCTAGATTGGTGTGTGTATGGTTGAGATATTGTCTCAACCAAAGTTTCCAAGATATAACGCACTATCTTGGGACACAGTCTCCTCATTTATTCAATTGTAATATTACATTCTTTTAATAATGAGTGAATATGTGAGGAAGCTGTGAGGCTGAAGCCTTTTCTGGCATGAATGTGTTTGGGTATAAATCTGTGTGTTTTTATGTGTGTTAATGGTGTATGATTATTCTACAAAAATAAAAATGCTATAAATTGAAACAAAAATATAAGGTCACATTGACATAGAAATAAAAATTGAAATTGAAATGTATTCATGAATTCAAGAATTGTGTATATGTATGTTGAATATAAATATAAATAGAAATTGACATATACACTAAAATTGATATGTTGGAAATTAATGTAGAAAATAGAAATTGACACATACACTAAAATTGATATGTTATAATTGAAGTAGAAATAGAAATTAAAGTAGAAATAAAAAATAGAAATAGAATGAAGAACTAAATTTGAAATGGAAATTGAAATTGGCATTAAATAAAAGTAGAAAGAGAAGCTTAAATTTACACTGAAATAAAAATTGATCTATACACAAAATCATTTTTTTAGAAATCGACATGTTCCCTTAAATCAATGCGCTAGAAATCAAATACAATTTTAAAACATTTAGAAATTTACATCTGAAATACTTGAAATCAAGATTTTAAAAAAAAAAATCACTTTGAAATAAAAATGCACATGTACAGTAAATTCAACAATTGTGTGTCTTGAATAGATATGGAAATTGGCATGTACATTAAAATTAATATGATAAAAGTGAAGTAGAAATAGAAATTGATAAAAGAAAATAGAAATAGAATAATAATTGAAAATTAAATGGGAATTGAAGTTTACATTAAATAAAAATAGAATATATATTTGCATTTACACTTAAATAACGAATGACATGTAAATTGAAATGTATAATGAAATAAATGCATTACAAATTGAATAGAATTGTAATAAAAATACAAATTTATGTGTACACTTAAATTGATGTGTTAGAAATTTACATATACATAAAATCAAAATGTTAGAAATTGAATTTGAAACTCACATGTGCATCAAAACCAATTATATAAGGAGTGATTTAAAACTAGATAAAGATAATGAATGTGACAAGTGTTCATTGAAAACTAGGAGGGTAAACTAATAGATGACTCCTCCAACTGTAGAAATTATGTTACATATTTGCAATTGTTGATGAAGTTTTAATCAAAATCACAAGACACAAACCTACTCTACTGGTTTGTGGACATTAATTCACAATTTAGAGCAAAAATTTCAGACATGCAATAAGAAAGCAAATAAATGCAACACGTGTTTTTATCTGGGGACAACAATCTGCTAAAAACCCCAATGCCTCTTGCATGAATCGGATGATTAGAGATGAATTAGATTTTCTTTCCTCAATCGAGCTCACCCTACAAGTGCACAACCTATCTTTGTTTTCATTTGAGGCATCTGACCCAAACTTAGTCAATTTATGCGTCTGTTTGAGCTCCTATATCCTTGCATTGTTCCTTGAAGAATTAGGCCCCTATTATTTAGGAAAGTCCTCAAATTAATTTCACAATTCCTTTAGGTTGATCATTTGACTGCGTGCAACATATGTACACTCAAAACTAGTCTACAACTGATGTTACACTGCCTTTGAATCTCCATATCAACTAGGTAACTTGAATTCTTTGCATGTGCTAGCTATTTTGGGCTAATTGATCAATTAACTGGATGATCATTGAGTTTGACTGAAGTCCTACTGCACAACTTGACCCTACATTAGTTATTCCAATAGTTGGAACTAGTTTAACTAAAAACAACCCTAGATAACTGACCTTGATTGCCACAAACTAGCAATCACACATGCTTAACTAAACTCTAACTCCTCCAACTCGAATTTAGTGATTAAAATGGCTGACACAAGCCATGTTACTCAGGTTAACATCATCCAAGTTGTCTTTTGATGTGGAAATTCGAATTTTATTAATTTAATCAAGGCAAAATCAAATTGAGAATTTCTTGTTTCATTTTTCAACACCATTGGGAAATTCATATCTGACATGATTAATTTTCATATTATTTAACTTCTATTAAATAATTTATGGTCATCATGCTTTCATGTTTCTATATCAATTTCTAAAAGGTAAAATAAGATATAAATATAATTTGAAATATAAATTTAATTTGAAATAGATATAGAAATGGACTTAAAATCAACCCATATAAAAATTGACAACTATGCTTAGATCAATGCGTTAGGAATCGAAATGAAAGTAGAAATTTACAATGAATAGAAAATGTTGACATTAGCTAGAAATTGACATTGAAATTGAAATAGAAATGAAAATTAAAATGGATAGGTACACTAAATCAATAATTATGTATACTGTTTATTAAATAGAAATATAAATTGGCATGTATACTATAATAAAAAGTTATGTATAATGCACATTGAATAGAAATAGAATTTTACATGTATATTAAAATTAATGTATTAAAAAATGAAATTATAATTGGGATTTTAAAGGAAATTTAAATATAGAAGAGGAACTTGAATTGAAATTGACTATGAAAAATAGAGAAATTGAAGCTGACATTTACACTAAATCAACTATATAAGAATTGAGTTAACAAGCCCACAAAGAGCATATATTTCAATAGTGTTCCTTCAAACTCCTTCGTTATGGATGTATGAAACCTTTGAACCTTTGTACCATTACTTATAAAGCAATTCGAGAAATATAGAATGGAGAAAAAGGAAATAGACAAATTAAAATATGAAAAGGGGTAAGTATGAACACTTCCAAGCTAAGGTATGTGTTGTTTTGCAACATAATTTATTTTGAGATGTCAATTACAAGGATCATTCCCATGTTATGAATGACAAATATCAAAACATATGTGATATATTAAATGACACTACCTAGATTATTGATGCCTTAAAAGAAGAGGATATCCCTTATATAACCATCCATAAAAATAATGACAACCTTATTAAACTAGCATAGTTATAAATCTATTAAATTTGGGATCACAAAAAAACCATATATTAACTAATATGTGTGTGTTTTACTATTATATTTGTTTTAATAGCTTTAGTGCCAAGCATAAGAATTCATTATTAATTTAATTTTAATAACTTCTTATAAATATCATATGTCAATTTATATCACATTGTGATTGCAAATTGATTGCAAACTACCACAAAAGGAAATTTAGGCAACCTTGTGAAATTTATTGATATTGAAAGACCTTGAGAAAATCTATTGAAAATACAATTGTTATTTACACAGAATATCTAAGTTTTTTTTTTTTTGTAAATCAGCTGATATATTAGATCACAAAAATGTTACATATGGTTACAAAAAAAGGGGCCTGCCATTTTTAGAGGGAAAGAGAAAATGCAGACCTGCCAAGCAAAAGACCACTTAGATAAGCCCAGTAGCCGATCGCTATTCAGACAGGCAACATACTGCATATTAGCTAACCCAAACTTAACCAGAGTCAAATAGAATTTAAAACAGAAAACGACCAACCACACAGAGTTGCTAGAGAGTGAGAGAGCAACTACTGTCAAAGAAGGCCATTTAAAGGCCCGCCGAAGCTTACATACATTCGACATAGAAAATGAGAAAAAAATAGGATAATTAGGAACCAGCAACAAGGGCCCACCCACCAGGAATCCTACTGGTCGATTTTGACGATGCCTGGGGTACCAGCAGCGCTCGGACCAGCTTCATCATCTCCCTTGGGAACACTACATGGCCTGTGGCATCTGATGATGGTTGCTTTGGAATTTTCTTCAGGGATTTCAATAAAGACATTTAGCACGTGGCGCATGTACAGCTCGAAGAGCCGAATGAACCCTCCTAGGCGCTTAGTATGCTTTTTAAGCTCTTCCGTGAGGGAGTTGATGGAAATCTCCATATTGTCCAGCCGTGCTGAATTATTTACAGAGGCGAGGGAGTTCGATTGGTAGGCCTCCTTGAAAGCGACACCTTTCTTGCTCATGGCTTTGGCTAGCATCGCTTTCATCTGCCAAGCCACATACTGAGTCTTCAGCAACTAGGTGGCCCTGGTAATTGGGGTGCCCAGGTCTGTGATCCAATCGACCTCCTTGCTGATGTCTTTACTGTCCATCCCTTCACTGGATTTGTCCACCTCCACTTGGAGCTCTTCGATAATCTGGTTACCATTTTTGGAGACAGAAGCCTCATAATGCTCCTAGGCTCTCTTTAACTCTCTAGCAGCTTTGGAGTTGCGGAGATTGTGCTCGGCCATGGCAAGATTTCAGATGCAGACTATTGAATTGCAAATTCCTATACACGAAACCGTAAACACAGGGCTAAGCTTTGAGGAATACCGTAAGCAGGTGAAATATTTCACAAATGGCTCTGTATTAATAGTGAAAGACGCAGTGCGAGGGGTCGTGATTTGAAATGAAACTTCCATCTTTTCCCTGATTCTGACAACCTAGATTCCCAACAGGTGACTGCCAACCTTCCTATTATTACTGTTGATAGCGTTCGGACTGCCACGCTTATTCCTTAAGAGAAGAGGCCACGCGTACTCTAGATCATAAAGGGTATGATGTCCTCTATCCTTGTTGTAGATCTTCCACTTTTTCCAATGCAAGCCATAGGACAGCCACCAACGATGCCACCACCAGGCATTAAGGATAATGGAATAAAAATTTATAACAAACGACATTATTCATTGATGATCGGTACCTTGTAAGTTGTCCTCCTTGCCTGACACGCCTGTGAGGTCTTGCCTTGAGATTTGAAGGCATTCATCCCGAACATTGGCACATGTGACACTTTGCCAATAGGTGTCAATGTCATCAATCGGGTGGTTGACCGCGTAGTTGGCTAGACTATCCGCCATTGCATTTGCACTACACCTAATTGCCTGAAGAATGACTGCATTGAGAGCGGAGAGATGTTTGGTGATGATCGCGGTGACCATGGCGAGGCACCAATGCTTAGTAACTTTCTTAGAACGCGTAACATTTTGCATTTTCCTCGCTGCATTAATGGCTAGGAGCGAGCCCCCTTCCACAATAGCTACCCCACTACCCAGGCGGATTAGGATTTTTAGGCCCCACTGTTACACAGTAATTTGTCACCGTCCCTACCATTCCCCGTCCCGCACAATGGAGGACCTATTATGTGACCAATAAGCAGTGTCATGCCTTGCAAATACCATCATTGCATCCCTTTCCATGAGGACAACATTCCTTCTGTTGATCATTTCCTGAACAGACCCCTAAAAACACCTGTTTTTGCATTGGCGCTGGTAGCCCGAAGAGGTACCTGCTACTAATGGGGAAAAATTAACATCGAGCCCCGCCAGCCTAGCGCCCTCGTCCTGCTGCTGCACCCGCGCTCTACTCCTCGTTTATGGGAAAGTTTTTAAAAAAGAGGCGGAAGCCTTTGACATAACAATCCGGGATGAGTCATCGGGAGTGGTTTCGACTGAATAACCACGACCTTCCTCCTTTGGCCTTTTGTTTCCACCATATGGGGAACCTCCCAAAGGATAAGGCCTCCCTTCCACTATTGTAGGGATCCCAACCTCCTCCTCTCCTCTATAAATATAGCCTTCATCCATCGATGAAGGGGCTGAAGGGCTGAAAGTCTTGAAGGTCATTGCATCTCCCTATTCCCAAGTGCCTTTGTGCTGTAAAGAATCCCTTCTTTCCCTTAAGGCCCATTCACGCGAGGAGACCATTGTTACGAGACTCTGGAGAGGTTTCCCTTTCCTTGGCGAGCTTTGCGAGACGTGGACGACCGGAGACCCGTTCGAAGGAAGCTGCGACGTCAGAACTTGGTTGTAACTTCTATTCTTTTATCATTTTAATAGATGACTATGATTATGGTTCCACTCCTTTTTCCATCATGTTAATGCGAGTAATATCTTTTCTGACCGATGTTTAGTTACGTATGCTGGTTCCTATGCTTGTATCTGTTCGTTTCTTCTATGTGCAGGTGTTCATCCGCGGAGATCGCGGAAGGATTGTGATCTGCCAGGGCTGAAGGACAGGGACACTTCTTCTTCAGATCATAGCGTTGGAATCCAGGTAGGCTTCTATCCCAAGTCTTTCATTCGTAATTAGGAGCTTGCGTCATAGCATTGTTTGTTTGTTGCTAGACCCCTGCTGGGCTAGTAGGGATCGCCTATGTCCGCAGAGGGGATTTACCTCCTCAACAACATGGCCTGCTCGGGGACCCAAATTTTGTTGTTTCGATTTGTAAACTTAGACGGAGCCCAAGTACGCCCATAGCCTCTCGAAACGCTTCGCCTAGCATACAGAGATCACCACCACTGCCAATCTCCGGCTTGGTTTACGATCGAAATCAGCCTTGAGTCTGGTTTCGCCTTGCCGTTTCTGATTTTCTGTTTGGTCAGCTCCTCGGGCCGGGTTCTTTTTGTGTTTTGGCTTTTGTTCAAATCCTTGTGATCAGATTCACTCCCTATTTTTCTGATTTTTATCTTTTCATGGCTGTTTGATTACGCGTTTATAACTCCGATAGTCATGCCTATGGCATCAGCAGTTACTACCATTACTGCCACATCCCCCCCGTCTGTTGGACATACCTGCATTTTAGTTTTATATTCTCCGTAGGTGGTTGGAGGGAAATTGTTCGGAAGTTTATTTTGGTCAGTATTTTGCTTCTGGGTTTGTTTTAGATTCATCTTGAAGTGGGAAGTCTGGTTTTGGTTGGGAGAAATTCTTTGTTTTTCCATTTTCAGGAATTGGCGCTTGTTGTCAGTTAGCAACCCGCGCCAATTGGCCATTGGCGCTAGTTGTCCATGTACAAGTCGCGCCACTTGGCGCTAGTTGTCAATGTACAAGTCGGGCCAATTTCAGGATGTGTGAAATTTGAAGATTTTTTCCCTAAATCCTTCACTAGTGTGTCTTTCCCTTCCGGCCTTTCCTCTGTATGAGCATAGATTACATTGCTCATTGTTTGGAATGTCTTCTTTCTATGATTGTTTGATGTAAAAGGGAATGAATGCCTTGTTTTGATCTCTTTCTTTGGAAGTCCTTTTTGTGTTTGACCGCATATGTCTTGTCAACTTTTGAGGGATTTTGTCACAAAGTATTTTGAAACAACGATTGCATTCTTTGTGTTTGTTTGCATCCCTTTTGCTTTCATCCTTCTTTAAGGAGATTTGCGTTCTTTTAGTTTTCGTCTCATAGTTTGCTTTTCGTTTAAATGCATTAGATCACATTGCATCGAAAAGTGTTTTTGAGATTCATCATTGGACTTAGATCACATTGTTTAGTGATTGAAAACTAAAAATCGCTCTGATTGCATTCTCTTTTTAAAAGCGTGCATTAAGTAGATTCTCGTTTCATCGAAAAATGCATTGAGTGCATTCTTATAATTTGAAAAGAAAAAGGAAATTGTGCATAGATTACAATTGCATAGTTTTCGGAAAAAGATTTTTGCATAGATTACATTGCATAATTCACTTCGTTGAATGTTTTAGAATACTTTCGGATAGTGAAAGTCATCTAGCTTGGAAAAGGTTTCGTTTGCAGTGTTGTTGTTTGTTGCATCATTGTTTGAATCTCTTCCCTTAACTAGATAGCATTCATCGAATTGAAAAGTTTTCTTTTCTCATGTAGCTTTGCATTTAGGCGTCTTTTGAGACACTACATACGATAGGGCCTGAAAATTGACACCATTGCCTTTGGCTTCCGGGAGTTAGGTTGGGGGCACATCTTCAGCTGGTGCTGGTAAGGCTCCTAAGAAGCAGGGTAAGATTACCAATCCCTGTAAGTTGTGTGAAGGGCACCATAACATTCACCTTTGCCCATATATGGATGAAGCCAAGAGAGTTTTGGACAACTCAACTGTTTCTACACCATGCCTCCCAGCTGGTTATAAACAACTTTCTTTGAGTCCTCCACCAGCTGATCCTACGATTGGTCAAGAGTCATCCTTGATCGATCCCGCTCCCTCGGAAATTCAAATTCAGGAATCCATTCCCGACCAACCATTGGTCGTGGGATCGGTTGAACTGGCCCCGTCTACGGTACACCAGGTCTTTTCCATTGAGAGTGGACCTCACATCCCTCAGGTTCTTCTTGTTTCTTCAGATTCCTCGGACTTGGAGAAAGATTCTCCTGTCCCTATATCACAAGAAGCTGCCCCTCTGCCGCCCATGATAGAGGTTCCGGAGGATACTCCTCTTGCCTTCGAGATGGAGGTTGTGAAGGATGCTCCTTCTTCTTCCGTAACACCAGGGGAAGACCATCTTGGTTCGATGGTAGCCCCTCCAAGTAGTTTGGTTGCTTCCTTTGATTGGAGTCGATTTGCAGGATACCGCCTTCCGTCTTATGTACTCAAGATCACGGTACAAGCTTTTGGTTTTTTGGTACGAGGTTGTACCCGGCGCACCATTATAGACGAGCGCATACCATTAGTGTGCTATCCTCGACTACACGGCAAGCTTTCGGGTTCGCCGTAGCTTGCGCACGATGCAACGAAGTCTATTGGCATTTAATAGAAGAACGAGTCAACCGTTGGGGGGTCCTTCCAAGGTTACACGGCAAGCTTTCGGTTCGCCGCCGCTTGCGCCTGTTACGCAGAATCTGTTGGCATTTAACAAAAGAACAAGTCAACCCTTAGGGATCCTTCCAAGGTTACCTGTTACTTTGGGAGGTAAAACTTTCCATATGGACGTGATGGTTGTTCCAGGCCCTTTGGATTTCAATCTGCTCTTGGGGCGCAATTACACCTATGCCATGGGAGCGCTCATCTCTTCCCTTTTTCGTGTGGCCTGTTTTCCGCATGAAGGACAGATCATGACCATTGATCAGCTTCCGTTCTTTGGTCCTAATGTGGAAACTGGCCCACCATCACCCCCTCCTGGTTTTTATCCACCCGTTGTATCTACCCCACCACAAGTCAACTATGTGGCTACCTACCCCGTGCCTATGCTCAGTGATGATGCCGTCGTGCATACTATGCTGGGGGCATTGGGCCCTGACTTCCAGGATGTTTTCCTTCCATCGGATGGGAAACTCTTGGAAGCGATGACTTCTTGTTCATTATGATGAAGTCTGTCAGAGCATGGTTCTTTTCCTGTGTCAAGCTCCTTAAAAAATGAAACAAGGTTGCGGAGCATGGTTCTTTTCCTGTGTCAAGCTCCTTAAAAAATGAAACCGGGTCTTTTGGAGCAGAGTTCCTTGTCTTGTGTCAAGCTCCTTAAACGATGAAACAAGGTGTCCTGAGGATAGCTCTTTTAATGTGTCAACCTCGTTAAAATAATGAAACACGTTCCCATTCAATTCGAGTCTTTGTTAAGATCTCGTAAAATCCCAGTCGAGTCTTTCTCTTGATCTCGTAACTTGAACCTTCACTCCATCTGCCTTTCATATGGACTGAAGCTTGGGGGGCATGTACCTCGAATTGAGTCACCATGCTGGGGGCATGCTTACTTTTCAAGCATAGTTTGTTTCCGTTTCAAGCTTGTGTAAAAATGAAACTGGTTTCAAGCATAGTTTATCTTTGTTTCAAGCTTGTGTAAAAATGAAACCTTTCCCATTTTACCCCTTGTGATTGTCATTTTATCAGCCTGTTTTTACCAGATGAGCCTTGGTTTTCTCACTCCATTGTCACTATCTGCTTGGCCGATCATATGCCTTCACTTGGTTGTTTTACCCGTTCCTGAGGAACCTCTGCTATGAGTGGTCTTGTTAGCCAGCCTCTCGACCTTTATTTGTTCAGAGTAGTTCCACCATTACCGGAACCAGTTGCTACCCTTTATACCACTCGTTCCTCCAGGAGGAGTCATCTTTCAGCTCTTTTCTGACTCTCTAAACATGAAAAGATTGCCGAGGCCCTTGTCATTTCGATCTCGTTAAATTGGACACGAATCGACATCTACCCAGTATACGTTTACCCCTTTTTCGGGCTGGGATGGATTGATTACGAAAAAGGAATACCCTAGCCTATTGCGACTAGGAGGTTTTCTCAGACATAGTTTTCTACCTTTTCGGATCTGAGAAACTATTTACGAAAAGGGACTGTGGGAGTTTACTTTTCCGCTGTCTTTTCAAACTCTCTAAACATGAAAAGACGCCGAGTTCTTCCTTTGTCAGGCTCTTTAAACCCTGATGACATTGGATTCAGTTGTGATGATGTTATTCGAGTTTCTCCTTCCTAGGGCTCGTTAAATGTACTAGGATGGATCTGTCCGAAGGACGGATTTATATTACAAGCATATGGTATCCTCTTCAAGCTTGTGTAAAAATAAAGAGGTACTCACCGAGATGGTGGGGAAAATGGAACCAACATCGTTGTCGTGTCGGCAGTATGTCGCTCTTGAACATGGCACTTGTCTGCATTCGTGTCGGGTTGGGGACATCTCATCTCGTTTCTTCACTTTGCCTCCGTGGGTTTGGATAATCCTTTTTGACCTCTCATCTGCTCATTGCCTCGTCACCATGACCTCTGATCCGTTTGATGTCAAATACTGCCAAGTCCACTGTCGTGCCATTTATATGTTCAAGAGAAGTTGGCCTCTGCAAATATCAACCTTCCTCTGTTTCTCATACGATCCTGATTCACAACAAAAACATCATGTTCCTCTGTCTCGTGTCGATGATGTGGGAATCATTATGGCCCACCTTCGATCAAGGTCACTTCCTGTCGACTTCAACTCATTATCCGGGAAGTTGGTCTAGAGACTCCTTATGGTACCTTGGAGCCTGCATGCCTCAATGGTAGGTTCGTCGCATTCGACGAGAGGTTTACATCATTGACTTCCGATCGAATGATTCTGCGGGTGTTCGACGTCAACTCATTTATTCACACGCCGTAGATTGTACCTGTAGTACCTTGAGGACCATTTTCATTATTGGTGGTTTCTCTCGCGTCTGTTAACAGCTTTCATCATTGGCTGGTAATCAGACGATGTTCTTGCATGTTCGACTTCAGCTCACATATTCGCATGCTTGAACTTGTACTTTGTTTGGGTCGAGATGGAGCGCAAGACCCTGGATTGTGTCTATTGTAATCCAGGCTGCGATTGTGGATTATTATCATTATGTATATGACTCATTGATTGGATGGCTGCGACCATACCTGAGTCTATTTATTTGATCCTCGCTGGATGGCTGCGCCCCTACCCTGGATCGGGATTATAGTGTACTCTGTTTCGGATGGTTGCGCCCATACCACATTTGCTTGAGATATCAGTTGTATTTTTCTGCGCAGGTTTTCCGACGGCGGGCCTTCAGTTGGACATGTTCTCGTAAAGCATTTCACCCCTCTCTCTCTCTCTCGGGCCTCATGCTTTAGGGGGCATATGTTACACAGTAATTTGTCACCGTCCCTGCAATTCCCATCTCGCCCATTGGAGGGTCGTTTCTGTGACCAATAAGCAGTGTCATGCCTTGCAAATACCATCATTGCATCCCTTTCCATGAGGACAACATTCCTTCTGTTGATCATTTCCTGAGCAGACCCCTAAAAACACCTGTTTTTGCATTGGCGCTGGTAGCCCGTTATGTACTCGTGCCAATGGGGGAAAATTAACACTGAGCCCGCGCCAATTGGCGCTCTGTCCCAGTGTTGCACCCGCGCCACTCTGTTTATGGAAAGTTTTTTAAAAAAAGAGGCGAAGTTTCGATTACAACAACTTCGTGGATGAGTCATTAGGAGTGGTTTCGCCTGAATAACCACGGCCTTCCTCCTTTGGCCTCTTGTTTCCACCATATGGGGAACCTCCCAAAGGATAAGGCCTCCCTTCCACTATTGTAGGGATCCTAACCTCCTCCTCTCCTCTATAAATATAGCCTTCATCCATTGATGAAGGGGCTGAAGGGCTGATAGTCTTGAAGTGCCTAAGCTTTGAATCTCCAAATTCCCAAGAGCCTTTGTGTTGTAAGAGCCCTCTTTCTTCCCTTAAGGCCGACTCAAGTAAGGAGACTATTGTCGAGAGACTCAGGAGAGGTTTGCCCTTTCCCTGGCGAGCTTTGCGAGACGTGAACGACTGGAGACCCATCCGAAGGAGACCACGACATCAGAACATTGGTTGTAATCTCTTTCGATCGTTATTTAATGAATGATTACGATTATGGTTCCACTCTGTTTTCGATTATGTTAATATGAGTAGTATCCTTTCTGACTGATATTTAGTTACGTATGCCGGATTTTATGCTTGTATCTGTTTGTTTCTATCACGTGCAGGTATCCATCCACGGAGATCGTAGAGGATCGTGATCTGCCGAGGCTGAGGAACGGGAACGCTCTCTTCTTCGGATCATAGCATTGGATTCCAGGTAGGCCTCCATCTTTGGTCTTTTCATTTCGTAACTAGGAACTTGCGTTGTAACATTTCGTGATTGTTGCTAGACCCCTGCTGGGCTAGTAGGGATCGCCTCTGTCCGCAGAGGGTATTTACCTCCCTCGAGCATATAGGGTTAGATGTTAAATACTTGAAAGTATTTGGTGATTCCGAAATTGTCATAAAACAAGTTAGGAATACTATTCATTGCCTTTCAGGACATCTTAAACACTATCAAAACCTAGTACAAGATCTTACCACTCATTTTTTAGCATTCAATATTTCTCTCATTCCTAGGAATCAAAATACATCAGCTGACTTGTTAGCTAATGTTGCATCTAAACTCCTTCCTGCTGAAGATTGTAGTCCTGATAGGTTTTCCGTAGAATTGATTTTTCGCCCATCTGTCCCCGATAATGTCACAAATTGGAGAGTTTTCTATCATGATCAAGATATTTTAAATTTCATGACTTCAGAGAAATCATATGATGAGCAAATTATTGATGAAAATGATCATGATTTACAAATTTCTTCAAAAGGTAATGAAAATCCCATTCCGAAATCTGTTGTTAAATTGGAGGACTTATATGATATTAAAGACAGATTCAAGAAAGTCACTAATGCCAAACTTCAAAGTTCCACTTTGAAGTTTGAATTAGTAAATCTTGGTTCTGATTCCAAACCTCAAAATGTTAAT